>JAKJXN010000019.1:0-477412 GCA_022225945.1 Didymella pomorum | reverse complement strand
CCCTGAGCCTTTCATGTCGTCCCCTGAGCCTTTCATGTCGTCCCCTGAGCCTTTCATGTCGTCCCCTGAGCCTTTCATGTCGTCCCCTGAGCCTTTCATGTCGTCCCCTGAGCCTTTCATGTCGTCCCCTGAGCCTTTCGTGTCGTCCCCTGAGCCTTTCATGTCGTCTTCTGAGCCTTTCATGTCATCCTCCCTGGCTGAAGCCAACATCTTCACAGACTTCGCTGAATCCCGCAGCACCAACGATGTCAACATCACTCCAAATCCTGATCGGCAGCGACTGGCGACACTTTTCGAAGCTGAAGAGGCGCAGCCAATCAATAATTCTATTGCGGATCGTGACCTGTCATCCATGGGTCGCCAGCGTGTACGCTACGTCTACCGCCAATGCAACGATACAAGTCGCCGGGTTGAGGACATCACTCAGATCATGAATGACTACGTCTAGTTGACGTGACATCTTTTGTGGACGCTTGGAACTCGCATGACTTGGAGACAAAGAAGGCAATGGCACTCCTGATGGTCTCATTCAGTATCATCTTCGAGAAGCTGGCGTACAAGATTCATCCAACCTCCAACCACGAGCGCTATATGTAGCTGCAAGGCTTCTATCCACGGATGTATGCCTGGATGGCAGACGAACCCGAGCGGCGGCAACGCAACAAGATCGATTACTACTCGGGGCCAATGCCTGCTTTCGACTACGACGATGACCAGTTCAGAGACCACAACTTCGAGCCTGGCGAATTCTACGAAAATGTATGCAGATTCATCATTACCGAGCTCTATTCAGAGGTCGCCCGTCTCCAATACATCTTGAGGCAACACTGATCGAGCTTCCCTGAGATTCAGACCGGAGAAGACTTCTTGGCTCGCATCGAACGGGAGCACCAGTTTCACCAGCTTTGTCAACAGAGTGGTTGTGAGAATAAGGAGGACGATGGAGCTGACTTCATATCGCGTGTTCTTCGCACACTTCAGAAGTTCGTCGCAGCCGTGAGCCACGTGGCTTACAGAATTGGCGGCAAGAGCACCGAAATGGCTGACATGCTTGCAAAGCTTGAGCAAGATCGGGTTGAGGATTTTTGAAATGCGCACATCTCAGCGTTGAAAGCCTCCTACGAAGCATCCAACACAGCGTGCAGTCAGTCTAGTCCTCAGAAATGCAGCTATGCGAAATTACAAAGGCTTGGGACGACGACTGGACGACTTGTGAAGACAAAGGTTGCAATCACGTCTCCAGCAATGGTGCCACTATTGCAGCCGCCGGCCAGCTTCACCAGAAGACGTTGAACCGTGAGTACCTCACCACATCACAGCATGCTGTCAGCAATCACGAACATGGGTCTCTTACATTACATACCACGAAGAACAACCAAACGGCACACTGCTATCGGAACGAAGCCAACAAAATTGTTCACAGCGTCAATACTGCTCAGAATACCAATACTACTCAAAACAACAAAATCGCTCAGCGGGACCCTATTCATCAAAGCAACTACTCAGCAACAAACGTCACTCGTCGTATTTGTGAAACCGATAGTCGTTTCAACTTGTACCGCAGCTCGAATTCGCAAAACAATGTTGTTGGTTCGTGTTATTATCGCCACTGGAGTGACGGCAGCCAGCTTCAGGACCTATCCACACTCACCAACGACACAAGCATTGATGCAATCCCGCTTGGATGTCCGAAGCTCGGTATACCACCATCTGCCAGCCGCCTGTGCGAGCAGCTGCTTCCCGTATTTGAAAAGAAATAGAGTTCCACTCACGAATGGCGCATCGACTGCATGACCTGCACGTAGTCTTAGGTACCAACGTTTGTGATTATTCAAGGCTACCAAGGATGTATGCAGCAACAGAATCGCAGCACAGAGTCATCTGGTTGACAAAGTAAGCGAAGGAGGGATACGAGATTATCATGTGTAAGAGCACCGGTTCTTGACAACATTTCGCGGTTGCGCAAGACGTTCATGCCCTATAAGGATTCGTATACATCCCGCAAGGGGTTATTCAGCAATAGCACGTAAATTCAATGCTTCGAGTTGATTGTTCTCTTCTTCACGTAATTCTCGTGTGTCTTTCGCCTATGTCTATGCCTTTGCAGCCTGGAGCGCGTTCAGCATCCCTGTTTCCTCATGATAACTCACGTACTCGAGTATCTGCTGACACGCCTCCAGTACATAGATCTCGTGGAACAGCCTCAAGCTAAGGACATTTTTCAGCTACTTTGCGTACATCAGGAACCCACCGAAGATGTCGAGGTGCGTCTGATGGCTCTTGCTCCAAGACTCGAGCGAACTCAGATCGTCAAAGAAGCCGAGTCCGAACGTCTTTTCTGAACGCGCTTCGTATGTTGAGGAATCGATAACGTCCCAGAGATCGTTTGCAAAGCACCCTGTTGCTGTTCCCCTCGTTGCGGAGGAAAGTCATACCCTTGATGAGCACCGGATGCATCATTTCCAAGTCCAGCTTGCGCTCAGCGGGGAGTGTAGCACTCGAATCCTGTCCGGAACGAATGACGCAAAGATTTTTCTTGCCTGGTACCCTGACCCTCTTACTCCCACACTTCGTTTGCACCGCGTTCGTTGCCCCATCTAAGACCGCGGTGTTCGTCTCACCCTCCAACCGATCATCTTGCGCGGCAGCAAGTCGATCCCTTTCACTGCCCCAATACGCATGCTCGCCAATCTGCTCTTTATCTTCTCGCGTATATTTGTAGCACCTTCAGGTACCCCTTTGTTTGAGAAGACAGTCTCGAAGCGGTCTACTGACGGCAATAACACCTCTTAGAACCATTCATGGCCGTCGTGCTCGCGATCTTTACTCGACCACCACGCCTCAAACCCACTCTCAACCTTCCAGGTCTCAAATGCAGAGATTAAATGCCAATAAGCGATAATCGCGGTGTTGCAGAATCCGCGCTTGTCGGCTACAGATGCGGTTTCCCAGAACGAAGGGGCCGAGGAAGGCGAAGTGACGCATGACTTGATTTCCTCGATGAAGATGGATGAAGAGGCATGTTTGGAGGGGCACTGTACGCCGACGATCGCCATAACGAGGTGCGACATCTCTGTCGGGAAGCGTGCGCAGTAGCCAGGGAAGGGTGGGTTGTAGTTAGGTGGCATGCTCATGGGACATGTTCGCGTCTTTTGGAGATGTGGTGGGATTGCAGCTTCCAACATGTTGGCTTCTGAAATGACACTTGCTTGTAAGGCTGGATGCTGAGTGCTGGGTCAATGGAGAGTTTTAAGGTCTGTTGTACGCAGTAGCTGCGAACTTAAGTAGTAACCACGAACGACGATCCATTGCGTGATGAGGGAGCTCCGCAGCGGAATTCGAGCCATTCAAGCCGGTCACATTGCCAGAGAGATACGGTGAGCGTTCTCGTCCCACGACAGTGTGGGGTAGAGCATGACTTCAAAGGGCAAGGAGAACAAGGTACGGATCCTTTCCGCGGAGGCCACTATCCTCGCTTTCCTCTTCGGTCGATAGCAGGCACCCTAGTGACGTGTTTTAGCGGGCAATGCTATTCGGCTGCGCGACGTCAATGTTGATAAGGGCTATCACAGATGTAGGAGAAGATTTGTCGAAGTGCGATGTGTATCATGGAGTCCGCCCAAGAGTATCAATTCCGGCATGAATATTTACAAGAAGATAAGCCCCGCATCCAAGTAACGCACGCGCAATGTACGTTTACGAGAGGTAGGTAGTGTCGACCCAGTCCTTGTAAGAGCTGCCAAGAACCGTAGAAATGCTGACAGCAGCGGACAGCTTCTTCGCGAAGGAAGCTCGGGTGCCGCTGGCACCATCACCAGTGTTGCCGTACTCGCCGAAAGTGACCTTATCGGTGCGAGGGTCGCTGCTCTGCCATTGTGTCCAACCCGCAGAGTTGATGACGTTGGAGAGTGCAGTGTTCTGGAAGACAACGCGGGCGTAGTTCCTCCATGGACGGCCGAGGTAGAAAGCACCAGCCTTCACTGTATTACCGGAGGCAGCAGAGACCTTAGACTTATTGATGACGTAGTAAGAAGGGTTGGAGGCAGAGTCGCGGCCATTGGCTGTGATGTAGCCAAGAGAAGCAGCGAGTACACGGATGTCTACACCATCGAACCAAGCGGTAGCCTGCTGTCCGAAGATGAAGTCGGTAGCACCTAGTCAAGTAGTCAGTGAGTGTTTATACGCAGTCTTCAGAGCTATGGCTGACCCTCGATGTAGGATTTGGCATAGACCTGACTACCAGTCTGGGCTAGGATCGTGTCCTGGAAACCCTTGAATTGGCAGCCGTAGTAGCCTTGCTTGTCAGCGTAGGCGCTGAGAGCAAGAGCTTGGGAGCCCGAGCCACGGGTGTTGACAACATTGATGTTGTACACCTTCAGGTTGGGTGTCCAAGCTCTCAGGGTAGCAGTGAGATCGTTGTTGGCGGAGTCATCCTGACTCTTGCCCTGTGTGATGGTGACAGTGTTGGAGGCAAAGCCGCTCGTGTCAGTGGTCTCTCCGTAAATGGTGAGAGCAGACTTAAGGGCCGGAATGTAGACTTGCTCCTTGTAGGTACCTATATTGTCTTGTCAGCGCGATAGCTTCTCAATAGAGCTTGAATCACATGCCCTTGTAGATGAAGATGCACTGAGCACTAGTGCTAGAGGTGCTAAGCTTGGCAACAGCAGCTGAGACCGTCTTGTATGTTCCTGAGCCACCAACAGACAGGCAGCCGGAAGGTGGAGAGGTGCGACCAGCACGAGCAGTCAATGTGGTTGGGGCTGCAATTGCTGCAGCAGCAAGCGAAAAGACCAGCGCGAGCAAGTGAAGCATATTGAAGAAACGAATGAAATGGTGATCGAAACGAATGAGATGCACGTACATCAGGCCGGCCCTATAGCATATATACGGCGCCTACCATATCCATGTCGTGCTCTAGAGACCCGTGGAGATTGAGGCCATGATTGTGGATACTTTGTTTTTGCACCAAACACGTTGAAACTACGTTCGCCAGCACCTACGTAAACGAGTCCCCGCTTGAACAGCCGTCATAAGGCCGTCGGGACTTTTCCCCAGACTGCATGTCGTATTCGAGAACGCGATAGACGCAGTGTCGTTGCCCGGTTGGTGGAAATCGTGGTCGGTCCGTGCGGAGGCTTCGTTTTGATTAAGGCGTGTCACAGGAAGCAAATGAAGGACGGTCAAACTCTGCCCGATGAGCAAAAGCCGTGCGCCAAGACTGGGGTGCTGATCCGCTTGTTCGTTCAAGGTGACGCGCGGCCGCTGGCTAAAGCTTGTATTGCGCGGGGTGCAGAAAGGAGTTGAAACCCAGAGCAGGTCGATGGCCCAGCGAGGTGTTGAAGTTGAGTGTTGTCGGCTCCTGGGTCACGTGCAAGGCGGCGAACGATGGGTGAGAGACACGCTAACGCCGGCCGTTGCCGGAGACACATGCAGCTGTCGAACAAAGCATCCGTCCCTATATCTCTTTCAACATAACACTATTCATTCCTGTTCGTTTTGGCCAAGAGCCGCATTTTGCAGTACCCATTTTACCACTATAATCGATGGGTCCGCAACAGGGGCGCGATGGACATGTTGAGGCGATCGATCTGACATTCTCGTCACCAGAGCCAGAACCCAGACCTCATGCGCAAGCAAACAGAACTCCACACCAGCACCAGCCGTCAAGAGTAGCCAAGCAAGAGATGGGAAACTCGTACGGAAGCGCACGCAATGACAGCCAACGGCCGGGTTCCACCAGGAGCGGCAAAGTTCCGCAACAGCAATCGCGCCGCATCAACCCTCATCATGTGAGGCAGATCATCGATACCAGCAGCTCTAAGCACCTGCGAAGCGTCGTTCTGCAGCTATGCAAGTCGTCACCGGCTCTATCAGGCGCGATTGCACGAGGTCTCGCACCTTATTCACCGTGGGCACAGGCGTTGATCCGCGGGCAGCAAGCTCAGTCGCAGGCGCATAGGCAGTCGCAAGCCCACAGCCAACCTGCCATCAAGCCTGAACCCAGATCGAGCGAGCAAGAGTCATATGATCGCATGAAGCAGCGTTTGGGATCCAGCAGCGGTGCGCACAGCTCGTATGTGAGACCGAATGCGCAACCTTCAACTTCAGCACATGGTATACCCCGCTCAACTGCTGATCGTAATGATGGACTACGTCTACCACCTAGCGCACAGAGACCCAGGACAGTGAAGCGTGAGCCTCAAACCAGCCCTACAGATTCCGACGATAGCACCAACATCGTTGACTTCCCGGCCTTGGAGCAAGAGGCGCGAAGGCAGGAGCACAGGTTACATAATAACGCTAGCAGCAGCTCTCATTACCAGCCGTCCGCCAATATGAGTGCCGGTGGGCTCGGCGTGCACGAGCGCTCGACACATTACGACGCGCCTGATCGAAAGCCCGATTTTCGCGGGCAATGCGGTCAGCTATTGAGCGAAGCCAGCCCGGAATGCCAATATCACCCTGGTCGTCTTGCTTCCGCCAGACCCGGCGACGTATCTCAGTACATGTGCTGCGACAGATTCGACGGAGAACCTGGTTGCAAGCTCGGTCAACATCAGGACGGGAGGGCTGGAACCTTTACCAATGCCAAAAGACCATCACCGTCTCCCTATGGTGGCTCGCCGGGGTGGAAGAAGCTAAGAGTCTGGTGAGTTAAGTCCGTACGACCATGCGGTAGCCGACCCTGCAGCCCAGACTCCTGCCTTGGCAACGCTCTCGCATGATTACACGCAAGGGCGACCAAATGTTACGCAACACCTGCGACAGAGAGACTGAGAGCGCATCTGAAGAGATGGTTATTTTGACGCTTGGACTAATCAAGAGGGTCAATGCTCACGGGCGCGAGTGCGCAGACGAGGGTACGCTTGCCTCACAAACCACTTGCAGACGTGAAGGAATGGATTGGGCTTCGCACGATGAAGAATGTCTCATCGCCTAGTCATCGATTTGCCCCCGTATTCATGCCATAGTCGGGTGAGAGGAACGAAGTCAGGGATCCTGCACTTTTCCGCTGGGTGTGTTTGCGACTTGATCGGACCTTACTTGGCGCGTCGAGGACATCTGGATCAAACCTTCCCTTGGCGCAAAACCCTTTCCTCGTAGCTTCTCTATCATTAGGAAATCATCTGTCTCCTGAGTAGCGATTGCCCCGGACCACTAGCACTCCAATCACCTCGTGCCCTGCCAATTCTTTCTCTCACCTCGCACCGTAATCGGTTTATGAATCCCTTCCGGATATCAGACGCCCCGCTTCTCACGTCCACTCGCACAACAGAACAAATGCACATGGCTTTCAAAATGATCGCACTCCCCATCATAACTCTTGCTCTCGCCGTTTTCGGTACTCCGGTGCCACAAGGTTGGGACTTCAAAACCACACAGCTCTTCACACTTCGGGCCAACTGGTAGCTTCACTTTACTTTACCTCCGTATTGGAACTACGCTGACACTCTTCCAGCTCAGATGAGCCGTGGAACGGCCGGCACCTCGTGAGCCTACCGACTAGCCACCGTCTTGGGCTCGAGAACTTCACTGTACACCCCGAGACACCCGGACTCCAATTCCTACCCATTCGACTCCGTGATGACGATGACAAGTACGCTCTGCGCGGTTTTTCTGTCGGTGACGACCTCTCCAGGACTCCTTATCTCGCTGCTCTCACCAACAACGCCACTCGCACGGTCAGTCTGAAGATTGTATACCTCCCCACACCTCTCCGAGAGTCCTTCGAGACGCAGACCGATGCCTGTCCTGAGGGCTATGACTGTACCGCCGACCAATGGACGTTCGACGAGCCCACACCGACGGCCGGGGACAGTCAGCAAACCTGCTACAACCTCAAGTTCAGCGGGTTCAACGGTGTTTGGGAGCCCTTCAAGGACGCAGGCAAGGAGGGCTGGCACGTTTACTGGAAGGGTAATGCCGGCATGCACCACCCCGTCCAGTTCGACCTGGTCCCATTTATCGGCAGAGGTGACCACGTCCTCTGATCGCTCCAGGACTTACTGGAACTTGCAAGCTGCTGATCGTGGAATTGCGTTCCATTGACCTGGGAGGTATGAGACTCATTAGAGTCATGGACTACGACCACAAGATTCGATCGTCATGGAACATGACCTTTGGCAGCCTGTTTTTAGGATCTGGAGATCATCAATCTAATATGACATAAATCACTTCCGTGTGAAACAATCTATGAGGCAAGCATTAGTCTATTGTACTGCTCCAAACTCAAAACTCTCGTCGCAAATCCTGCAGGGAACGATGAGTCAAGCTAATTGGTTGCAGTAGCCGCAACACATGTAGTAAAGTGCAACATTCCACCATCAGAGCTCAGACATTGAATATGCCCGTGGAATCGACTGGCGGGTCTAAGGGCTTACATCAGTGCAGGGCCTTACATCCAAGCTTTTACATCCGGCAGCGTTACCTGAGGAATACAGCAGCTATGCGGGGGAAGCCACAATCAAGATCAGTGATGCGCAAAGTGTAATTATGGTGTCTCGCGATAAGATGTCCCGAGAGCGCTTCCCTGCTGACCACGCGGTTTCAGGCCTGGTAATGATCGACTTTAGCTCGCCTGCCATTGGCGGAGGAATGGACATCAAACAAACAACGACGGTTGCGAGATGAAAGGAGACGCATAAACGATTTTTTCTGCTTTATTCGGATTGATGTGCTTGCCACAGTAGGAAATTTTACTGGTTTCCACGAAACATGTGGGGTTGCCACATCATTTCTCCATATGACCCTGGCCAGAGGTACTTAGGGGCCCTTTACCTGTGTCGAGGACGTAAGGCAACACTCCGTTCAGTTCATTGACATGCATTTCCTTTATTGCCTTCCGCTGCTGGCCAGCACAGTGTCAGCTCTGGCCTTCCCAGGCGCCGAAGGCTTTGGCAAAGATGCCATCGGCGGCCGCAATGGCAAGGCCTACGTCGTGTCGAACTTAAACGACTCTGGCGCCGGCTCTCTGCGCGATGCAGTCTCACAACCTGACCGTATTGTTGTCTTCCAAGTCGGTGGTCTCATCAAGATCAAAGAGCGCATCGTAGTCTCCAAACGCGTTACTATCCTCGGCCAGACTGCGCCGGGAGCGGGCATCACAGTCTACGGCAACGGCTGGTCGTTCTCGAATGCCGACGATGCCATTGTACGATACATTCGCATTCGCATGGGCAAAGGAGGCACGAGCGGCAAGGACGCAGCCGGCATTGCAGAGGGCAAGAACATGATCTTCGACCATATCAGCGTCTCGTGGGGCCGTGATGAGACCTTCAGCATCAACGGCGCTGCTGCCAACATCACCATTCAGGTATACATTCCGCCCCTCTCCTATTGAATCCCGCTCACGCAGACAGAACTCTATCATCGCACAAGGCCTCGAAACACACTCCTGCGGCGGTTTGATGCAGACTGAGCTCGACAACGGCATTTCACTCTTCCGCAACCTGTACATCGACAACAAAACGCGCAACCCAAAGGTCAAAGGCACAAACGACTTCATTAACAACGTCGTGTATAACTGGGGCGGCGGAGGTGGTTACATCGCCGGCGACTCGAGTGGCCAATCTGAAGCAAATATCATCGGCAACTACTTCATCAGCGGCCCGAGCACCAGCGTGACTGCTTTCACGCGCGGCAACGAGAACTTTAAGGGCTATGTTGAGAAGAATTTTTACGACTCGGATAAGAGTGGTGCGTTGACTGGGACGGAGTTGGGCGCGAGTAGTTCGAACTACGGTGGCATTGTCATTGCGACGACCAAGTTTGACCACCCTGCGCCTGCTAGGATTCTATCAGCTATCGATGCTTTGACGTGCGTCGAGTCGTCTGTTGGAGCCAGTAAGGTCCGCGATGCTGTGGATGCGCGTCTCATTACAGAGTTGAAGAGCTATGGCAAGACGGGGCAGTTGATCAGCGATGAGACAGCAGCCCCGATGAACTTCCCTGGTACGATTGATGGGGGTGAAAAGTGGACGGATGCGAATGGGAATGGTATCCCTGATGATGTGGAAGACAGATTCGACAATGTGGAGGACTGGGCGAACTCACTTGTCTCAAGTGACTACTAGGGCTACTGTAGAAATCCTATTCTCTTCTGTGTATAAATTCGATGCACTAGTCGGAGTGTAAAAGGCATGAAGCCGCAATTCCCTTAACCGAGCCGCGTCGAATCCTTCGCCTCACCCACTAGACTCAGAGCATGGGGGTCCGCAACGTTGGACCCACAACGGCCTTGAATTCCTATCTTATGTTTCGTGGGGTCTTTCCCCTCACCTCTCTGCTGTCACGGCTCACCAGAGGGCTGTTTTGTCTCACGTTCATCATTCACGCTCCGAAGCCACGGCAGATGAAAGGCCTTTTGATGGGAAATTTGCAATCGTCACCGGCTCATCGCGAAGTATGTGGTACCTCGAAGGTAAAGGACTCAGGCATTGACATCGCGTAGGCTTTGGTGCTGTAATTGCCCGTCATTTGGCTGCGAAAGGTGCCAACATAGTCGTGAACTTTGCCTCAGACAGCTCAAAGGAGAAAGCTCGAAAGGTAGCCCAGGAACTTCACTCGGAATACAGGGTGAAGGGAGTGCTTGCGCAGGCGGATCTCGCAACCATCGACGGTCCAAAAAAGCTCATCGAGATCGCGCGGTCTCATTTCATCAACACTGATGGCGTATTATCGACATCATCGTCAACAATGCCGGGGTCTGCAATCCGGAAGCACTGGAGAGCTTGACGGCTGAGGCGTACGATGGGGCTTTCAACATCAACGCACGTGGTCCTGCTCTGCTCGTCTCAGCTGCGATCCCGTACCTGCTAAAGGATCGCTCTGGACGAATCGTTAATATCTCGAGTATTGGTGCATCGGTCGTCTTGATGTACTCAACGGCCTACGCAGGCAGCAAGGGTGCACTCGAAGCTATGACACGCGTCTGGGCGCGCGAGCTCGCAGAAAGAGCCACTGTCAATTTGGTGTCAGTAGGCTGCATGGCTGGTACTGGGCTGTATGACTGTACACCGAAGGAGATGTCGCACGTCGTTTCCCCTCTGCTGAGTAATGCACCATTATCCGCTGTTAGGCCTGGCGTGGACTCAGAAGACGTAGTAGAGGCGGCGAAGGATCTCGGTGGGCGACCAGCATATGTGGACGAGGCAGCGGCCATTGTCAGCATGATTTGTAGTAAAGAGAGTGCGTGGATGACGGGGAGCTGTGTTAGTGCGACAGGCGGAGGCGTGATGACGAGGTCATAATCGTAGCTCTGGGAAAAAGGAAATTGCGATAGACGGCTACAATTGTATATGCTACCTTGGGTCAATTGACGACACTACGTCATAAATCCACATATGCTTGCCTGCTCAATCCTTTTGCCTGCGACTCTCAATGAAGTCGACAAAATCGAAGAAGCTCTTCTTGTAGTTCCTCACCTGCGTCGTGCGATTGACGGTCTGAATTCCGAAGCGCGCGTCGAAGTCACCGAACTCCCAATTATCCGCAAAGCTCCAAGCAAACGCTCCAATAAACTGCACACCATCTTCCCAGATCGCTTTCAGCGCTTCATTGAGGTAGTACTGATAGTACTGGCTTCTCGGGCTATCAAACAGTTGGTCTTCCAATTCTTTCTCTGCCTCACCGAACACAGGGGTGCCGAACTCAGTGATGGCCACAGGAGCCTTGAACGTGTTCCAGAGATAGTTGAGATATGTGCGGAGGTACACGGGTGTAGTGTACACATATGTTTGGCTACGGTAGCCGATATTCCACTGTGTATCATGTACCATTGTGCTCTGAGTGACACAGTAGGGGCGCTGAGGATGTGTGATGTTTGCAGCGCACTCAGCAATAGAGCTGTTCGGAGGCGGGCTGACAACCGTTGCAGTGTATGGCTGTATGGAGAAGAAATCTGCAGTGCCGTTGATATAGGCAAGGTCTGAGGCGGTCAGGGGTACGTAGTCGGCAACCGTCATCTTGTAAGATTCTGGGTAATCGATTCCCAGAAAGATGGGGTTCGCGAACGTGGCGAGCTGGAACGAGTTAAAGTGGTTGGCAGCATCGACGTCAGCTGGAACTCCGGGGTCGCGGGGAACGCCGAAATTGTTGTTGAAAGTGAGTGAGATCTTCCCTGTACCTTTGATCTCCTCATGGTAGAAGTGATAGAGGCGAGCGTGGGCCTTGATGATGGTGTTGATGGACTTTCCATTCCTCGCGCCAAGCAGTGGCTCGTTGAAGGTCCAGAAGATCGGTACGCGATCAGCAAAGTGAGTCATGACAATCTTGCCATAGTTGACGAAGGCGTCCTCATAGGACACGTTCTTATAAGAATTCTGGAAGCCCGCATCCACGTAACCAATGCCACCAGTGTTGGGAGCAATGGTGGTATCTGAGATGTTTGAATAGAACTGAAGCGGAGAATCAGTGTGAAGAAGCATGATTGCTGGCTCCATGCCCTTTTCCAGGACAAAGTTGATGAGGTCGTCATAGTGGTCCAGACCTTGCTTGTTGACAGGCGTTCCAGGCAATACAAATGGTAAGATGCGCGACCAAGGGATCGAGAACCGGTAATACTTAATTCCCATTGCGGCGATTCGTTCGATGTCTTGTTTGTACAGGTAGTAATTCTCGTTCGTGATAAAGTTTGGCGCATTAGCGGGATTGAGGAGAGAGGACACATCGGTGTAGGCTGGGGTTCGGCCCTCGTCTGCGATTGCGCCTTCAATCTGGGTTGCGCTGCCCGCCTACATCAACAGTCAGCTATCACGCAATGTAAGGCATGGACACAATACTCACAACACCCATCATGAAGTCCTTTGGGAAGGTGTAACATTCCCGAGGTGCGAGATACTCTGGTGGAGGGAGAATGAGCTCGCTCGTGGGGACTGCTGTTGGCTCCACTGTGGTCGAGTAGATGCCGCGTGTAAAATTCGTCCATGATACTGTAGTCCACAAGGCCGTCCACGAAGCATTGCCATACGGAACTCCAATATCTGTCGCTGTCGCATTCGAAGAAGGGTCCCAGTTACCCCATTGCGCTGTCGTCAAGCTTGGTACGAGGCCGCTCAAGGATGCATAAGGAGGTGCATATGTCGTCGTCGTTGTCGGAGCTGGCCGTGGAGTTGCTGTCCGAACCGTTTCTGTCTGGGTGAAGCTGAAGTCACGGAACGAATACACCGGAGTAGCTGTCGCATAGCTTCCGTTGGCTGCGCATTGAGGCCGCGAAGATGGTCCATTGACGGGGATATAGACCTGCTGGGCAGCAGTGATACCGCCGGCTACGAGTACTAACACAAGCTTCATCGCGGCGAACACTGATCGACCTGTTGCTTGTAAATTCGGAGTTTGTGCATCTTATAAGGATCAAGCTTCCGGAAGGTGGAGGGTATGTCGTCACTTCGGTACATCTCTCCACGATAATGTTGAGTCAGTCAGAAGCCGTTTAAGCGGCTTTCGTATAGCTGCAAATGTATACGATGAGCTGCGGTGAGCTTGTGGAGATGCAGTGCGGGGAAGAACTTCGGGACATGCGGGGTCGGCATGCGCGAGCGGCTTCGGCCTGGAAAACTTGCTGATCTCCATCTTCACGGCGGCCCTTTTCTCAGGCGATGCGCAAACAGAGTTGTACTGGCGAGGTTGACGTAGCATCGCGCTCCGCTAGCTTGTGCATAATCTTACAGCCAGAAGTCTTTCAATGTAACAATACAGTGGACAATAAGCTGGTAAGGCAGGGCGCGATTGTCGGCACAAACTTGGTTTGTGATGTCTTGACTTCTCGAGATAGTCAAAAGCTGTCTCGTGGACCGAGGGACTCACACTGAGTCGAACAACCCAGCGAGGACTTCTGTTTCTCTGGAGTAAATCGCAACAGAGAGGAGTGTGCTTGAGTGTCCCGAGTCCCACTGGTGCTTGTCGCAAAAGTCCTTGCAGTCCCTAAATATTGTCACCGACACCTTAACGAGTATATCTCATCGTAATTTCCCATGAACCTCAGAACCGCCTGTGGACATTTTGGCACAGTAATCTCCCGGTGACCAGATTGACGGCTTCTCTGGTCACGACGCCGGGGCCGCTGAAAATCAAGTTTCAAAGTTTCGGAAATTTGGATGCTTAACTGAGCTTGCGGAGTATGTCGTGGCCTAAGTTGGAAGTACAAAACTGGCTTCTGATGCCGTGTTATTGCCCACATCGGCTGTTGCCGTGCGCCATTGAAGGTGCGGTGCAAGACCGCCGATGGTGCTGAGCTTGGTGTTATCGAGGACGATACTGAGGTCGATACGTTGCATGTGAGCCAAGAAGACGCTCACACCAGTCTGCCGGTCCACTCTCATGTCTCGTGGCATGATGAGATAAGTCCGTACGGTAGCCGAAAGTCATAACGGGTCCGAGTATCGAGGTTAAGACCATCTTCTGCTGGATTGCAGATAGTGTCTACAGTCGAAGTGATCCTCGAAAGCGAGATGTGTTCAGCGTTTGAAGTTTTGGAAGCGCAATGGCGATTCACTCCGGTTTTGAAGCCCTCCAGCGAGATGGTTACATCGGCGACGATGAGCCTGGCACAAAGTCGAGATTGCGGGACATGGTCCTTGAAGCTCCACAAACTCATTCTCGCGGCAGATCCCTTCAAGGCCTGCTATGTACCGCAGTGTACTATCACATTTGAGAGCTCCGTAGAGCAGCTGGCCAAGCACGATGGCGGTCGATGGTTAAGCGTTACATTGCGAGTCTAGGCGACGTTCTCGTTTCTGGACATCATCACTACACACTTTGGAACTGGTCGACGATACCTGAAATGGCCCGGCTGTCAAGCGTCGCAGCTTTCGCCTGATGAAAAGATGTCTTACGATGAGAAGAAGGATGCGCATCCTCAGGTACCTGAATCAGTGCGTCCATTGGTGGAGCCTGATCCCGGGGCCAATTTGAGTACCGAATCAGAGTAGCCGGGTGACCTACCGAAAGCTAACAAGCCTGGAGTTCCCTCCTTGCATCATACTTCCAAATAACTTCCAGAACGTTGTCGCAAAATTTGGAGATCTGTGGCTGCGTGCAACCAGTTAATGATTCCCTTACGAAACGCATTTCGACCCATCAGCGCGAGCACGACTGCAAAGCTTCGTCGCTTCCAAACAATGGTGCCAAGGGCGGCCACGGCCAACGGCGATCTGAACAACACAGCTGCAGAACGCGCCAGAAGAGAGCTTGAGGTAGATCTTGCTTATCGCAAGCAGTCCTTTGCAATCTCTCAGTCGCAAGATGACCCCGAGGTCAGGAAAAAATATCGGCCATTCCTGCTTGATGAGGAAACATCAAGTAGTGACTGGGTAGCCCAGTTGGAGCTCAGCACAGCCCTGAAGATGGTAGAGAGCCAGATCTTGCAAGGTGGGCAGGATAGACTCAGGGTGCTTGTCCTGCATGGAAGCATGCGCAACCGGTACGGATCCACACTAGTTGTGAAGGACAACGACGTTGTTTGCTAATTCTCAGAAGGTCGTACTCCCGCCTCCTCTGTTTCGAAGCCAGTAGAATCTTGTTCCGCCTCGGCTGCGACGTCCGAATGTACGATCCCCACGGTCTTCCGGTGAAAGACGACGAGCAGCATTCGCATCCAAAGGTCCACGAGCTGCGCGAGCTCAGCAAGTGGAGTGATGGACATATCTGGATCAGTCCCGAGCAGCACGGCAACATAACGGCCGTTTTCAAGAACCAGATCGACTGGATACCACTGTCGACGGGGTCTGTTCGACCCACACAAGGGCGGACTCTGGCAATTGCGCAGGTGTCTGGAGGCTCTCAGTCTTTCAACACCGTAAACACACTGCGAATACTCGGACGGTGGATGCGCATGTTCGCCATTCCGAACCAGAGCTCCATTCCCATGGCATACAAGCAGTTCACCGAGCCAGAGGACGTTGAAGGAGGAAGCCGATTGATGCCGAGCGGTAACAGGGATCGTCTCATAGACTGCATGGAGGAGTTCGTTAAGTACACACTGGTTATGCGACCACACTTCGATTTGTTCGGAGACCGATATAGCGAAAGAGAGGAGAAGCGCAGCAAAGAGGAGAAAGAACACCTGGCGAGAGCACGAGAAAGCAACGGGCTTCCAGACCTCAAGAAGATGTAAGATGGTCGGCGAAGACAGGGTGCGCTACATTGGTAGAGGATTTTGGAGTATAGACAGCGATACATTAGACTTGGCGCTCTGGGGCTGTGCCATGCAATAACAAGTCAAGGAAGGCCGAGAACGATCGAGGATGAAGCATTTGAAGATAGTGCTTGCCACAACCTTTAGCGTGCGTGCACAGACAAGCCGAGCTCGGAAGAGCGTTCCGTCCTTTCAAGGGTTGCACCTTTTGCAAAGCATCATCCCATGCAAAAGCTTGACTGCGTGCAAAGAACCTTGCTCAAAATGTCGAAAACTGTAGGTATCCACGCGAGTTGCGCTGGTGGAGCCAATCGTGTTGCTAACGTGACTGATAGGTCGATGACGCCATCAGAATTCGAGACAACCAGAGACGTTCACGTGCACGGAGGAAAGACCTGATCAAGGATCTCCAGACCCGGGTGCAAGAATATGAATTGAAAGGTGTTTCTGCCACACAGGACATGCAACGTGCAGCTCGCAAGGTCGCACAAGAGAATGAAAGGTTGCGAGCTTTGCTTGCTCGTCACGGGATCTTGAAAGAGGAGATTGATTCGTTCCTCCGCTCATGCGAGCGAACGGACGGCTCAGCTGAACCGGAAACACCAATATCGAGTGTGAGAAGTCCGAGTATATCCAATTCGTATTCAATCCATGCAGGACCGCGCTCGTTGAGTATACAGCCCTTGGGTCAGGCATATCGAGGGGATTACAGCCCCCGCCCTTCACCAATATCAGCAAGGCCACCAGTACCAATCGCAGGGCAACCAAACCAAGCGAGTCCTGCTGCATCACGATGCGGGCCAGCAATGCAATGTGGACCAACGAACCGAAGTGCGACAGAGATACAGGTTAAGGCCACGATCATGGCCAGACCTGTCGAAGCCTGCAGAAAGGTTGAAGCCTACTACGCCAGTTCCAGTGAAACCGACTCTTCACCACCACCAAAAATTCAAGAAGGGATGCTAGCTTTGAGCTACCCCGATCGCACGCCAGTAATCACACAGAGCCAAGGCTGCTGTCCTCCCTCAAGGTCACAACCAGAGGTCACGATGGAAGACCCGGACTGCCCTACTACGGCTGACTGCTTCTGCCCTCCCACCACGACATCTCCTTCGACCGCGGCCATACCAGCCATTGGTGCCGACGAGATTTCGTGCGAAACGGCCGCGACGATCATTGCGCAGATGCGAGGAGACGGAGACGAGGCGGCGGCGCGGGCGTCAATCGGGTGCTTGCCGCAACAGGTGTGCAGCATCAAGAACGCATTTCTCATGCAGGTGCTAGACGAACGATAGCATGTGCATAGCCTTGCGCGCACTACGAATACTTGGAAGCAATGGAATTGTATCATAACCTCATTACAACGCTTGCAGCTTTTGACACACGCCCAGCTATGGGATCATTGATCGACCCAACGTATCCCATGCCCAAAACGCCAAAACTTCAGGAGATAAAACAAAAAGGAGATCGTGAGAGTCGTGATTTTGGGGGTTTCAAAGAAGCAAAGAGAAGATCGACGCCAGGATTGAAAAGCAACCTATCGTGGTCCACGATCATTGGGTGGACATGGCTCAGACATTCAGTAACACCTTAAAGTGAGGCTGCAAGCGCTGAGCAATATCGGCCCAGTGCCGATGTGCTTGTGCTTGTCTGACACCGCTGTATGCCAATCGACCATGTGCTTGGCCGGACAATCTTGATCAACTGCTGCCCACTGAACGATGATACAGCAGAAACGTAGCTGCACTGCATACAACTGGGCCGACCACAGCGCTCAAGCTCGTATAGGCGTCAGTCCGTTCGGTCCGCGCGAAAAGGTGCAGGTTTCGGCACCTCACACTTCATAGCAACTTGTACGACTCGAAACCTAAGCAAGGAAAATGCTACGCCAGAGAAGCCAGCCATAAGGACCAGCCAGACTCAATAGAAGACTCTGACAGACTCGTCGTCGTCATCGTCTTCAGCCAGCATCCAGAGATGATCCACTCTTTTGAAGTTCCCACCTCTTTCCTCGACGCTCTCGTCAGCTCTGATGACACAGCTGAAAACCAGGTTCCAGCCGCTCAGACCAGTAGAATGAAAGACTTCAGCAATGGCCGCTTCCCTGCTCCCGCACTTGGCGAGTTTGTAAATCAGGCTTCCGCTAGTGGTATGGCGACCAGCCAGGGTGAATTCATGGGCCTGCGTGCTACTGAAGACAAGACAGTATGCGAGATCCGTAGCCTCCAGAGCTTCGGACTTCGCGTCAGTGCATTGCTGACATGTACGAATATACGAAGCTGCCGCGTTTTGAGGGGCATGGTCAACCGTGCACTCGTAGATGTCATCATCCGGAGGTGTAGTAAGAGCCGCAGATGTCCAGACTCTCGGGGTTTGACTCTCGGTGGGCTTTGCACTGCTCACTGGAAGCTCATCTGCTTCGTCGCCCGCAAGCTCTGCGGCCTTCATGCGCTTCAGAAGGACATTGCTGGGCTTCTCGTACCAAGTCTCGGTAGAAGCATACTTCAGCAGCCACTCGAACTCCTTGAAGTCTGTCGCCTGCGCACTGTGCGAAGTTTGAAAGAGGTTACGGCGGAATAGCAGGTTGCGGACAATCCTGGTGTGGGTTGAGACAGCATCATCGGCGTAGTTCGCTGGGATAAGTGCCTCACAAGACGACACTTCAATGTCGGGGCTGTACGTCAGGCTGGAGCATCCTGGAGGAGGAGGAGGAGGAGGCGGAGGACAGTATACGACCGGTGGTGGAGGAGGTGGCGGCGGTGGCTTTGAGAGAGTCAGTATCTCGTCGAGAATAGAGCTTAATTCAGTACATACTGGTGGTGGTGGCGGAGGAGGTGGAGGCGGCGATGGTGGAGGTGGAGGCGGCACTGCGGTAGGTGGGGGCGGTGGTAGGATTGGTATTTGCTATCATCCATCAGCGCTGTCTTCTAGATGACACGAGAGGATAACTGACAAATGAGCCGAAAGGCATTGGTGGTGGTGGCGGCGGGGGAGGCGGGGGAGGCTGGATTCTCGTCAATAATCTTTCAATGAAGGCATGTGTTTGACTTGCGGGTGCGGTCATAGGCGGCGGAGGTGGAGGGAGCGAGCCAAACCGCCTCTCACGATAAGCTTGTAGAAGGAAGTCGTGGCAGAACGAGCAATTGTCATTGGTGTCTCGAAGATAGTTGTGATACCGATATTTGCCCGCCCGCATCATCGTGTTGGTATGAATGATCGGGTGAGAGTCGAGCTCCGACTCCTCATCCGAGTGCATATCTCTTTTCGCTAAACCTAGATTTGCAGGGGCACAGGACTCAATGGTTGGAGTGAACTCATTCCTAATGATCACCAAATCGTCAGAGTCCATATTGAGGCTGGTCGAAATAGTCGATAATCGAGTGTTGTAGTTGAGAGAAGTTCGAGCTGAACAGAAGTCGAGTAGAAAGCGGCACCGCCGGAGCTTAGGCTGTCATCATTCATGTAGAGCTAAAGTTAGCCTGCTCAAGGCGGCCACTCACTCAGCTCGCCAATGCTAGGGCTGCAACAGGCAGATGGTAGCGCAAGATAGAGGAAAGGTGAGGCAACAGCCCCAGGGGCGTGGTTCGTATGACGTTCGGCAGAACAGTCATGGTTCTGCAATAAACTTTGGAGAATTGGAGATCCGTTCCATTCGCTAGTGTCACATCGCATACGTCGCACGACATACTCGCAAGTCTGTGACCTCTTTTCGCCCAGCTAGACCGCTGCTTAAGGGAGGTGGTGGATGACGATGTGTTTTCTCCCTTCTTCCGTGCTTCTTCACTCACCCAGTGTGAGGCTGATCCAATGACTCGGACCCTACGTTGTGGAAGCGTAGGGAAGTACATCCATCGAACCAGGTCCAGCTTCGCCTGGCTCGATCGGTGTAGACAGTGATCGTGCCGTAATGGAGCCAGTTCTTGGTTATGCAGAGCGTACATAGAACCATGTGCAGCTGCGAATCTGCAGCTAGAGCATGCCAGCACATAGGCGCGAGGCTGTACGGCTGCGTCAAGACGCCATGATGAGCGCGGTGGCTTGTTTGATAGGTCGCTTTATCCACGGACGGTGGTTCCCCAGCAGCACATCCAGACATTGTGTCCGGTGAATCTAAGAACCTTGGGAAGGATCAAGGTACTGTCGCAGGCTAGGCGACAGTACTGGCATTATGACAGGCCCTTGTCGTAAGACCCGATAGCAGGGCTGAGAGCTTGGAATGATAGCAAGGAGCTCGGACTGGTTCCAAGGTTCCATGTAGTACATGAATCTCCTCTCAGGTGCTGCGCTCTCCGAATGAAAAGGTCACTCCCTGCTCGAATCATTTCTCCTCGACCAGAGACCAATGCCTTCAATTCTCAGTCAGAAGAACAAAGGTAAGTCAGCGAAACCATGGTGTCAACAACCCGCGGCCACATTCCGGCTTGCGGGGTTCGTTAGCAAATCTACAGACAGGGCAACCCACTGAAAAGGCGGTGAGGTTCGTGGCTGCTTCAACAGATCCGGGGAAGCTTGAAGTATACCGCACGGAGCTTGATTGGCGGGGGAAGAGGTGGCGAAGATCGTGTGCGTAGAGGGATGTCCATTGTCTGCAGGGTGGCTGCACAAGTGAGGCACCGATTAATCGTATCAACGCCGCTATCAATCGACTCCGGAGAGGCTGGTCACGTATCGGACGCTCGTGGAGTACCATGTCGATAGCGTGGTGCGTGATTGCTTCGTTGCGCGAGGTTGGGACCAGCCTCTCAACAAGCAGGGCGCACACCGGCACATGGGATGCCAGAGTCGCGAAATCGCAGACAAGCCCGGAGGATTTCGGATGAGGCTGAGAGCTCACGAAATGCGATAAAAAGAGCGATGAAAGTGACAGCAACAGGAAAGGATAGACACGAGAGGGTGTGTTGCTTAAGTATAGAAGCGGGGAAACCCATGCGGAACCTGGAGTAACAGGCAACAAAAACAAGACGCCACTTTGAGATCGGGTTCGCAGTGGTTCGTGAGGGAATGAGGCGAGACACAGAGCTCCAGTGAGGCTCGGGGTCGCTTATCAAGCTACGAAAGGAAGTTGCCTCCCACATGCATACCGCCAGAGCGCAGACGGGAATAAAACTGACCGTAAACCGCTGTTCTAGTGGGAGGACTGGTTTGCGGCTTGAAATTATCCGTATAGGTTGGATTCCGTAGACATGCACTCTAAACCCCAATGTGGTCCCAGGAAAAGTAGGTGGACCCCGGCCAGCACGTGCTGCGCTCGCTGCCACGAGAAGACTGATATGCCCCGAGTACCTTTACACCATACAAAGTCAGGCGTCAGGAGACGATGGATGACGGTCCGGACCAAGTTCCTTATGGAGACACACTTTTGAGTTTGTGTAGGATTACCAGGCCATAAATCATAGTCTCAAGGTACTTTCGTAAGACAAAGGAGAAGACTGTCTTGAAGAGGCCGTTGTTCATTTGGAAGTCAGCGATATCGAGGGACACATTATTGTCGTGACGTGCGCAAAGAAGAAGGAGGTGTCGTTCGATTAAAGAATAAAGGACCACATGGTTGCATTAATGTGCCTATGTATGAACTCACCGGTGAAGGTGCTATCCCGAGCAAAGACTAGCGCGCCAAGCACATGTCGCTCCCGACAGGCGTCATCGCCATAGAGCTTCAAGCAAGCTACCGCATCGCCGTATTCTCGAGTCGCCGCCTTTAACCGCCCCATCGAACTCTCTACACACAGTCAGACATAATGGCAAACGGGTATGGATGCGCTACATGTGTTGAGGAACAGCAGCTAACAAGCCTAGCTGGGCACCTTTCATTGGACTTCTTGTCACCGCGGTCTTCTGCGCAGCAGCATGGATCCTCGCACCTAAGGGCGAGAATCAGACGTACGTTGGATCTCTCTATGTACACTCTCGTGATACCCGCCTTCTGCCGTCGACCGCCCTGTCGCCCGCGTTGCGCCATCGTCGCTGCCTGCCGTTCACACCACCACGTCGAAACTGCCACCATTGTTCCCAGCACGAGCCACGCTGCTACGTTTTCGACCTTGCAACAGTCGCTGTCTTCAAGCACGCTTCTCGCCAAACGCCTCGGTCCCTCGCCTTCTGCGATTCAGTACGACAGACTAGGGGCAAACAACAGACAGGCTAATATGTATGAACAGTGTCTGGCGATCAACCCTCGTCCTCTCCGCTTCCGCAATGTACATCATGTGGGCCATCACATTCCTCGCACAACTCCACCCGCTCATCTCGCCTGTACGAAACGATCTGCGACCGGAGTACAACCAAGGGTAGACGATCTACTCGCGCAAATACGAAAGCGAAAGAACGAACAACACCTTGATGCGGTTGCGACTGCATGGTCGGCATATGCAGGAG
The DNA here is from genome assembly GCA_022225945.1 of Didymella pomorum. Taxonomy (NCBI): domain Eukaryota; kingdom Fungi; phylum Ascomycota; class Dothideomycetes; order Pleosporales; family Didymellaceae; genus Didymella; species Didymella pomorum. Next base: position 454,905 of record JAKJXN010000019.1, on the reverse strand, counting down.
ATGCGATTGCTGGACGAGCAGGATGAACACTTCGAACCTTGAGCGCATTGTATAGTTGGCTGGGCGTTACATGGATTCTGGGCTGTATAAACATCATATGAAGCGTTTTGAGCACACATATTTGCCCATCGTGATCGAACTCCATGCACTCAACAAGTGACACGTTCCATCCTCAGCCCGAACTGCTCTTGCACACCCCTCCCGGAACTCGTGAAAGCAAATGGGTATCGTCTTCATCCTCAACACTGCTCAAGCACTCAAACCAACCAAACTCCTCGCCCAACCCTCCACACCCCCGAGCACACCCTCATCCTCCCACCCACTCCCCAACCCCGCCTCCCTAACCACACTCCTCGCAACAACCCACCTCAAACCTGTGCCAACACCCACCAGCACACCAGCCCTCACATATCCACAATCCATAAGAATCTCCAGCGCAGCCACATTATTCACAATAACCGCCCAACTAACCGCCGTCGCACTGCTCGGCAAATCGTAGTCCCAGATGATCATGAGAATGGGGAGGAGCTTGGTGCAGCTGCTAACCAACAAGGCGGTGCTGAGGGGTGTGGGGTGCGGGAAATACGGAACCATAGTCTGCCACCACTTCCTCACTACTGTGGGGAGCTTGGACGGGTTGAGGCTCGTCAGGAGACGGATGGGGAGGTGGAATGCCAGCGTGCTCAGGGTGACGAGGAGCAGGAAGAAGAGGTATTGCAGCACGAGGGGCTGGGAGTGTAGGAGCGCTGCGTTTGTGGCGTCGGGGGAGAAGTGGGGGGAGGAGGAGGGGAGAGGGAGTTTCTCGATGCGCGCCCATGTTAGGTAGACGTCGAAGAGGAGCAGGAGGATGCCGAGGCGTAGGATGGAGCGCTGTCATGGGTGTGTTAGTGGTGGAAGCGTGGTGGGTGAGCGACGTACGTCGAACTTGTCGTCTTCGCGCCCGAGACGGTTGAAGAGGAGGTGCCGGTATACCTGTCTAGTCAGCTTTTATGTATGGTGATTTTGAAAGGTTGGTCGACGTACTTGCGGTTTAATCAGGACCAGATCAATGAACAGCACCACGAAGTCGTGCTCGACATACTTGTCGGCGAATTTCTTGCACCGCGGACATTGTGTAAGTCGCACGCCCTTTCCCAGCGCGCGGTCGTCCGCCTTCGAGTATTCGGTATAGAGGGTCTTGACGGGGTAGCGACACTCTATGCAGATGGGCATAGTTGTGCAGCCATTGGTGAGGCTCTGCGGATGTGGAGGTGGGGTGCGGAGCTCGAGTTGCGAGCGCGTTGTTTGGAGCTCGGAGCTCGTGTGGAGTTCAGGCGCGTCACGTCATCGGATAGTTGGCTAAATGCTATGCGTACCATTCATAATTCGTGATCGTACAGTTCGTGTGTATATGAAAAACCTAACTTCCCTAGGTATGCCAACCTGGGGAAATTCTTCCTGAGAAAGTAAGGCGGAAGTATCTTCAAGCATCCGGCCGTGATCTCGTGAGAAGAGCCATCCGTTGCGCCTTGCCCAAACAGCGCCTCCTATCAGCGATACAGCAACATCCGACGCGAGTATGTATATGACACAGCCACTCAAGTCAGAGTAGACATCATAGCTGCAACGAGCTTGGGGTTGGGTCGATCGCGTCGTCCTACCGGGTATCAATTGGCGTTCTAATGGGCCGAGCGGACAAGGGCTAACCTACCCTTTCTGTCCCTGTCAACGCGAACGACCTCCTTGGGACGGTCTCGTCGCTCGTAGACAACATCATAGTCCTCGCCGCGCTCGTACTTGAGCAGCTGGCGTTCCTCCTCCAGTGAACGGATCTCCTCGCGGATGTCGCGCTCCGTGCGGGTCTCCCTCGTTTGACGAACAAGTTGGCGCCCCTCAGGCAGGAAGGCCGTTGCTGGTCCATGCATGGCTGCTGAGCGTTCGATCTCGACGTACCTCTCATGCTCGTGCCTTGGAGGTGAGACGCTACGCACTGATGGTTCGTAGACTGTTGGTGCGCGTGCAGGTGGCGGTACAGCGTAGACAGATGCTGGTGGAGGCGGTGGTGCCGCATACACTGATGCTGGAGGTGGTGGAGGCGCTGCATAGACTGATGGAGGCGGTGGAGGTGCAGCCACGAACTCTGGCGGTGGTGGAGGGGGAGGCGCTGACGTCTCCTCAACACGCTCTTCGTAGACATATGTGGTTTTCTCTGCTCTGGTGTTAGTCAAAGACTTGGATGCAAAGCTGCTCGTCGTACCCTCTTTGTAGTTCTCGCTGATCTTGATACACTCGTCGATGTGCTCCTTCTCAAGCGCACGTGTGATAATGATGAAGTCGTCCTGATACAGTCAGCAGCTTATTCATAAATCTCAGAAAGTCACTTACCTCTTCTTCGAAGGGATACCCGAGTTCAATGATCGCTTGCCTCTTGACTAGCCGCTTTGGCAGTCTTGTCTTGCCTTTCTTGCCCCAGTTTGAGCGCGGAAGCTGGATTTCCGAGACACTGTCTGAGGAAGAGCTGCGCCTTGAGCCTGCAACACTCTTGCTTCGTCGTACTTTACTCTTGGCTCTCGAGACTTCGATCTCTCGGAACTCTTCACGCTCTCTGCCTCGGCCTCCGCCAAAGTCGCCGTAAGCGAGATCCTCGTCGGACTCCCTGAATCGCCTACGCTCTGGTGACCTGCGGCGCTGGCGGATAGGCAAGGGAATGTTGACATTGGCAGGTGGGCGAAACTCGTGGTACTCCTCCCTCTCAACCCGCTCAACGTCCCCATACCGGGGCATGGGCCGGCGATCATATGTGTCGAGAGATGACTGTCTGCGGATGTACTGTGGTCGTGCCGGCTTTCGTGGCCGGGATACTTGCTGTCTGATGTCGATGTTGATGTCGTCGTCGATGACAGACTTCCTCCGGTAGGGCGCAAGCGCCTGGTTTGCTACCTCAGATGGTGTTCGCTCCTCGAACAAGTCATTGCGGCGGGGAGGCGCGCGACGCTCGAATCGGTCCTCCTCGAAGAATCGATCTCTCTCTGCGACACGTGTGGGCTGCCTGCTGGGTGGGCCACGGCGGTCATAGTCTTCGTGGATGTCGATGTCGCGGCGGCCTCCGGGGAAGCGATCGTGCTCTTGGAAGCGGAAATGGTCGTGTTCGTCGTCGCGGCTAGGAGGACCCCTGCCTCCCCTCATGCGCTCAAATCTGTCGCGATCCCAGCGCTGGCCTCCGCGAAGTTCGTCGTCATGGCTTGCAAGATTGCCGGTCGAAGAGCGATACGCCATGGCTGTAGTATCTGGAGTGAGTCGCTATGGCAGCCTTCTTGGTGTAATTACTCGTGATGCGGGGTGCTGCCGCAATATCCGCGGGGAGCGTTTTCTTCGATTTGTAGGCGCAAAGTCGGGTGAGAAGCGCAAGCCGAGTGAAACTTGAGCAAAAGAACCGGGCTACAGCTGCGTATATATTGTCGCAAGCTAGTCTAGGACTGTTGATGGTGTGTGGGTGCGACCTTGGTCGAATACGGATGACGTCGCCGCCCGAGCGCCAGAACGCCCCTCCCCTGCATAGGCTTGCGCCGTGATTTGCGGCTGGGCCATGATAGCCGCTGACTCCTCCTCTGCGGGCTGTTTCAGACGGGGAAATCAAGTGCATGCATGAAGTTTCGGGCATATTCTGACGTTGGGCAGTTGCGACCATACTCGCGCTTGCTACCTGAATTGACAATGGAACAAAGAGCCCACCGTGGAGGTCTTCAGGCTACACGCGCACAGGACCCGAGTCTGCCCAATCTCCAGATTTTTTCGCTGCTACAAGGCTATCCCAACTTCCGTACTGTCACCGGACAAAACCGAAGAGGTGCATGGTGAAGATCGAAGAGTGACGTCATGGGCATGTAGAACAAGGTTCGGCGAGCACAAACGCAAGCCAAATGCTCAGCCTCAACTACCTATGCGTGAACTGCTGCATCTTCGACACCGCGCTAACGCCCCAGCACTTGCGATGTGCTCTGTCTACGGGAGCGGCCCGGCGCCGCTGTCTTTGTCTTTACAATGGGCGACAAAACATCTCAACGTGGTACACTAGCATATGCCAGTGTTCGCTGGCAGCCTTCATGTGAGGCCTCAACAAGAAATGTTGCAAGAAGCCTGTAAGCAACTGCAGAGGTACAGTGCTGAATCTTAGCATTCTCCAAGTTCCTGAGCCGCGCTCTTCTATGCATGCTAATCTTACAAGGTACATCGTTTACATATATGGTACACGCATTTTGTACAGTCGTCAGCCCTTAATAATGTCGCCATCTATTTCTTTCCCACAAGCTCCTCGATTTTCTTCTGCACATATTCGACATCGTGCGGCCTTCCCTTGATGGCGCCCATGACCTTGCCCATGATAGGTCCGTATGCCCTCTTGGCCTCTTCAAAACCAGCAACTGCCTGGTCGATGATGCCATTCAGCTCTTCCTGCGATACCTTGGGGATATCCTCAGCGTACTTTTTCAGCACATCCAACTGCGCCTGCTCCTTCTCGACCAAGTCCGGACGCTTCGCAGCGTTGCACTCCTCGATCGCGGCGTTCGAGGCCTTGATCTGCTTCTGTACCAGCGAGAAGAATGTGCCGTCGTTCTCGATCGGTTTTGCAGTCTTGGAAGCGTTGATGATCTCGGCTTGGAGGGCGCGAATGACATTGAGTGCAGGCTTATTCTTCGAGCGCATTGCGGTCTTAAGGTCATCCTTTAATCGTGGGAGAACGACAGACTCAGAGGTCGATGTGGAAGAATAGCGCAAAGCTGCATAGCGGATGCAGACTGATTGCGAGATCGAGAAAGCTGTGCGCAGCGTCGAGGGTCTAAAGAGAGCCATGGTGAATGTCTGTCGTGCAAATGTCGAGCTTTAAAGAATTGCTGGTAGCGAACAGAGTCGACTGCTGTAAAGTGCTTTCGTTATGTCGTGCTAAAGTCAATGTCCGAGTGAATGTCCACGGCGATCCACCGAAAAGAGCTCAGACGCGCCAGAGCATCATCCCTGTCATCGCGCCAAGCAAGCTCTTTTGTTGTCCGTTAACTTTCAAGTCGAGCACGCCGTCCACCCGCAATTGCCGTCCAACACCCCATACGACTCAAAGCGTGGCGCGCTTTCCTTTTTTCTGGAGCATCTCAGCATTTGCGTGCGATTAATGTCTATGCCTAGACGCCAGCGCGTATCCCCAACCACCACCTGACGCTCGCTCTCACCTAGGCCGTCGCGCCCATCCACCGCATCTCCACCGCACATCATGAATTTTTCGGTCCCTACGACGCCGCAGCGGCCCACGCCGGGCATGTTTATCAATACCCCCGCGCCGAATCGAGGCGGGATGGTACGGCAGCCATCTTTTGCGCAACAGCGGCAGCCGTCCTTTGCGCAGCCTCAGCAGCAGCCTCAGCAGCCGCCGCAGCAACAACAGGCGCAACAAGCAGCACAGGCGCTTCCTGCGCCACCGGTGGAGAGCCCAATTGAGCGTGCCGCGCGTACGATCAATAGCATGCTGGACAGGGACAACCGTTACCCTCCGCTAGAGGCGTACGTCGGACGTAAGTAGCGCATGAGGAGGGGATGGAAGCGCATTCGGAAGCTAACAGGTGGATAGAGGGTGTATCTGGGGAGTATGAGTTGCCAACAAATCCAGCGTGGGCACCCTTCCAGAAGCTACGGACCTACCGACTACCCGAGGCCGTCTTCGAGCAGGTGGACCACACGCAAATGTCGACACAGATGGGATTGTTTGCAGAGATCAATCACGCGTGGGTGGTTGTGGATAACCAGGTCTACCTATGGGACTATACGCACCCAAACCCTGAGCTTGTTGGTTTTGAGGAGCAGCCGAGCAACATCACCTGTGTCAAGCTCGTCAAGCCGCGCGCGAAAGTGTTCGTCGACACGATTGAGTACTTGCTGGTGGTCGCGACCGTCACCGACATCTTCTTAATCGCTGTCGAGTGCCAGCGAGGGCCTGAGGGAGTCCACGGGATCACACTGTACCGCACAGGCCTGTCGACTTCAGTCAGGAGGATCACAGTGACAGCGATTGCAGGTTCAGACAAGACAGGGCGCATTTTCTTCGGCGATGGAAGTACAGAGGACGTTTACGAGCTCAACTACCAGCAGGAGGATCGCTGGTTCTCCAGCAAGTGCAGCAAGACAAACCACGTATCGAAGGCTGTAGGCCTTCCCGCACTACCCTTCTACGGTACCACACAACAGGCCGGAATCGCGCAGATGATCATCGACGATACTCGAAACCTCCTGTACACGCTCTCGACGAACAGCACGGTCAAGGTCTACCACATGCGCGCCCCGGCAACGCTCGAATGCGTCATTACACGAACCGTCTCGGCCCTCCAGACCATGTGCAGCCACGTCGTTCGCCAGGGTGAGGTCCTCAACAACATGCAGATTGTGGCTCTGAGCCCTATCGCGAGCACAGAGGCGGATCACCTTTCTCTCATGGCAACAACATCTACAGGGTGTAGACTGTATCTGAGCACAACCTCTGGCGGCTGGAGCAGCGACAGCACAAGCGCGCCGAACAGTATGCAATTGCGCCACGTTCGATTTCCTCCTGACGATGGCCAAACACCTCAGCAGAGTAACTCGACCCAACTGCAGCCGTACCAGGGCGCACCGCTGGGTCTCGACTCGAAATACCTCAAAGAGACAAAATATGGCAACAGATTTGCACCTGGTGCATTCTTCTCCTTCGTCCTGAGGTCGGAAAATCAGCAAAACCAAACGCTCTTTATCTCCGCTCCTCATTCAGGCTTGCTCGGTCAGCGCGAAAGCTCAGAGCCTCCGCGGTATTTCGAGACTGGCTTGTCTTTGGAGCTTGTGGGTCGAATCCAGGATATGGGCCAGGTGTCTGAGCCTTTCTCCGCTAGGAGCGAACCTCTTGGATTTGGCAACGAACTCGCTACACAGTTCGACAAGCCCCTCAACGAGTACGCGATCATCACATCTTTCGGTATCGAGACTGTACGACGGAAGCGACTCGTTGATATCTTCGCCGCCCTTGTTAAATACGGAGGTGGACAGGAGGGTACCGAGGCCGACATCAGGAAGCTTGCTAAGCAGTACGGTCTTGCTGAGACAGCGGCCACTGCTTTGGCTGTTGCTTGCAATCAGGGGTCTGATGTCGGGCCAGATTCGCGGATCGCCAGGATCACCGATCCTGAGGTAACAGAGTTCGCTCGCAAGGTCTTCATCGATTTCGGCGGCAGGGCTCACTTGACAGAGAGTGCGACGGTTGAGGGTCCCAGCGTCGAGAATGTTCGGGCCTCGCCACGGCACGACGGTATCGCGATGTACGTGGCTCGTCTCGTGCGGTCCATCTGGCACGCTCCGGTCATTGCGGAGGAGGCGACTCCAACTGGTCCTCTTCTTACATCGGCTGTCAAGATCAGTAAGCTGCAGGACATCCAGCGTGCTCTGATGGACCTACAAAAGTTCCTCGACGACAACAAGTCCTTCATTGAAGGACTTGCAGGGCCAGAAGCACTTGGACGTGTGTCGTCGAGACAAGAAGAAGTCGAGCTTCAGGGCGAGCACAGGGCGCTGACAAGCCTGGTCACACTGGTGAATGACATGGTAGAGGGCATTGCCTTCGTTCTCGTGCTGTTCGAAGAGCGACTGGAGGACATCATGCAGCTGCTCGAACCCAACGCCCAAGCCATGGTCCGGCGCATGACATTCCAGGCTCTTTTCTCTGTAGCGGAAGGCCGAGATCTCGCCAAGGATCTAGTCAAGGCTATCGTAAATCGCAACATCGCGAAGGGCTCGAACGTTGAAACAGTTGCGGAGTCATTGAGGAGGAAGTGCGGCAGCTTTTGCAGCGCAGACGATGTCATGGTCTTCCGCGGTCAGGAGGCTGTCAAGAAGGCGGCAGATTTGGGTGCGAATGCTGAGCGCGGTCGTCTCCTGCTCAATGACAGCTTGGGTTTGTTCGAGCAGGTCGCAAAAAGCTTGACCTTTGACAACCTGAAAGACACTGTCGAGCAGTACATTCAGCTCGAGTTTTATGCTGGTAAGTTTGAGTCCTGATTTGCTCATGAACGTCACTGACAAGATAATAGGTGCGATTCGACTATGCCTCAAGGTTGCCCAGGAGTGGGATCGCGGCAATCAGGCCCTGTCATGGATGCGGGAGAAGGACGATCCGAGCGTAGACCCCAACGATGTCCGAAAGGGCTTCTTCAAGAAGCGAACTGATTGCTATGACCTTGCTAAACGGGTCATTGACGCGGTCGACCAAGCGTACAACAGTCAAGGACCAGTACAAGACGGTGTTGTATCTCCAGTCACACGGCGCAAGTTCGAAGCGTACGATCAGATCAACAACTCAGACGACGAGGTGTTCCAGAACTACCTGTACGACTGGTACATGCAAAACGGGTGGTCAGATCGTCTGCTGGAGATCAACTCGCCGTTTGTCGTTGAGTATCTGCGTCAGAAGTCGGAGAAGGAGGCTGCCCATGCTGATCTTCTGTGGCGATACTACGCCCACTACAACGACTACTTAAGTGCTGCGGAAACACAGTACCAGCTTGCGAAGAGTGGTGAGATCGATCTGCCCTTGGAGAAGAGGATAGAGTATCTATCGTTCGCGAAGGCAAACGCATCCACTCGCATGACAGGCTTCTCCGAGACTGGGGTGCGGAACCGTCAGTCACGACAAGAACTTCTGCGAAACATCGCCGACCACCTCGACATCGCAAACATTCAAGACGATATCCTCGGTAAGCTCAAGAACGATGAGCGACTTGCGCGCGACCCAGCTCGCAGAGAGCAGGTACTCGGACTCCTGAACGGTCAGATCCAGCCGCTGGACGAGGTAAGCTCCATGACTCATGCTTTGCAGACTGAAGGCTAACAAAATCAGCTGTATCACAACTACGCGGATCAGGCCGGCTACTATGACGTCTGTCTGCTCATCTACCACGCCGCAGACCACCGCAACATCCCCGACATCCGCAACACCTGGTCCAACCTCATCCAGCAGGTCGACGAACAGGCTAGGGCCAACAACATCCCCCAGCCATGGGAGGTGCTCGCGCTCAAGGTCGAAGAGATCGGTCGCCGTGTCAACATGAACGAGAACGTATTCCCCGTCAACATCGTCCTCCAGCTGTTGCTACAATACGACTTGGAATACTACACCCACGACCGCAACTCAAACCCAGGCGGAAAACTCATCTACAGCGCTAATATTACTTGGCCCATCGACATCCTCGTCCGCCTTAACGCACCATTCGAGTTCCTCGTCGCTACATTCGAAGCCCTGTGGTACGCACAGGAAGCGCCGTTCAACGGTCGCAACAAGAAGCTACTCGTCAAGTGGAGCATCTACACAATCGAGCAGTGGAGTCAAGTGAGCAGACGGTCTGGGACACCGTTCGGTGGCGCGGAGAACGCTATCGGGCTTGCGGAGTATCTGCGCGTCGTGCTGGGTAGCGATACCCTGGGACGCGACGCAGAGGATTTGCAGTGGTTGCAAAGAGCGAGGGTTGTACGGGATTCTGTGGAGGAGGCTGCACGATAGTGGAGTAAGTTGCACGATAGATGAGCAGGGGCAAGGTGTTGGTGTACTATTTCGAAAGGCAAAAAGATGGCAAGGAAAGCATGATCATTCTTCCAGCGTGTGGCGTTGCAGGGAGCATTAGGTTTGGCGTGCGATTGTAGCATGTGTTATTACAGAGGCTTTGGCGTAGGGTCAGGGCTGGATTGGGTAGTGTATCAAAGAACACCCGTTGATAACACCAAGAGCAGTAACGCTTTTTGCGTTAAGACGTGATGTGATACCTGGATGTCCCGCCAAGGTGATGCGGCGTTTTTCGACACCATGAGGACTTCATCGAGAAATTGCTAGTCTTTCAGATTGACACTCGCTTTCGTCTCGCTGCAGAGACTGATCTACCCACCAACTCACAGACAAGTAGGGGTCTGTAAAGACAAGATTAAGAAGTTTGCAATTCAGTGAGTCCCTTGAGTATTCAGTCTGTCGTGGTGACGATGTCTGATCTTTTACGAGGCAACACGAAGGACTCGATGCGTTCAATGCAGGTCGCTTAAAGATGCCCAATCATGGTATGAAGTTCTGAATTACGCAATTCTAAGGCTGTAAGACTGCTGACGGTCTGCAGCTGCCACGTCACTCTTGGATAGTCTGTACGAGACTATGCAAAGGACACAGTGCTGCTGTTCTTGGAGGTAGCAGCCAACTTTTCAAGAGAGTATCGTGGTCGCACCAAAGCCGAACAGACTATTCTCCGCCATCAGGTTGAACATTTGCGGCATACGCTGCAGTTGGACAAACGACATCCGGCAATAGAGGAAATGATAAGCCTCTTCTCAGATCCCCTTGGCACAGACGTCCCAAGAAATTCTTGGTCTTGCGATGCTGAATACGGGAAGGTGTTCCCCGTGGCTAGGCAAAAGCCAGTCCGGCGGAGACTTGCTAATAAGTTTTTGAACAAAGTAGGCGTGGACATATAGTAGAGGTTGGCAACTGATGATAGAGGCCATACGCCACACTACATGCATGGCTTACAAACTAAGAAGAGATCTGAAGCAACCGGATACCTAATATTCCTTCTCTTCACGCCTGCGCTTGGATGGACTCTCCTCAATGCCTTCGTCGGCATCTTCAGCACGGCTCCTCTTTCGCCCAGGAGCCTCCGTGACGAAAAGACTTGAGGCGGTTTCATGAACCGTCGCCAATGGATTGGGTGTGCTGCTCCTATCCATGCTGCCTCGGTGTGGCACGTCATCGTCATCAGGATTCTGCAACGCCTCCTGCACCTTCTGCAACCCTTGCTCGTCACCCTCGAGCGTATCCGAGAGCTCAGGGTCAACCCAGCCCTCTGTGTAGCTTCCACCAAAGTCAATAATCCATAAGTCGTCATGCTTGTCCACCATGAAGTTATCCGCTTTCGCATCGCCCCATATGATGTTGTGCTTGTGCAATGTATCCACGTACTTCTTGCTCTTCTTACTCCACTTCTCCCTCTTGTCCTCCGGCACACTAGACTTCAGCATCTTCGTAAGCGGCGTCGGCTCCTCAATGTGGCTGAGCAAGAAGCCCATAACCTCCGTCTTACTATCCTCAAACGCAACAAAGCCAACCAGTCTTGGAACCTTGATGTCCAACCCCTGCTGCTCGATCTTCTGAAGGATACTGATCTCGCGCTTAATCGGCCCCGGCTCACCGCTAACCACCGGCTTGAAGAAGTACACCTCCCCACCCCGACCCGTCACTTTGCCCGGATGCGCGGGCTCTGGGAAGTCGACCTCAGACTGCACCGTCAAGTCGTTGGCGTTGAGCCACGGTACATCGATCTTCTGGATATACTGCGGCATCTTCATTCTTGGACTCAGCTTCTCGATGCGCGCATCCAGCTCCTCGCTCTCTTCGAGCAGCTCAGGGACCAATTCCCCGCTCTTCACGCCCAGACTGTAAAAATATGTCGGCCCGTGATACCAATCGTACAGACTCGATGGCTCCGGCGAGCGGTCTGCGGGCGCGTATTCAGCGATCACGGAAGTCAGGCTGGTGAGCAGCCATTTCCGTAGATCGTGTTCTGCGCTCAATGAGTCTTGTTCTTCGTCAGAGGCGTACTCGTCGGCTGAGATGTCGACGGCGCTGTCGCGGTCTTCGCTCTTCTTGCATTTTTTATTGGAGGATTTGGACTGCTTCTTTTGCGCTGCGTCGTATTCTCTTTGCTCTGCGTCGCGGAGACCGTAGACCTTGTCGAGGTACTCATAGTAGAGGGACTTGTCGCTTGATTTTTGCAGGTCCTTTGGGTCGGCTATGACTTGGAAGCGTACATCGTTGGCGAGGATTGTGAGGGCTGAGCGGTCGTCGTTGTCGTAGGACAGGTGGAGGATGTGGATAGTGTCTTTGGTCTCGCTGCTGTCGACCTGAGTCATAACGATCGGCCGCGATACACAATGAGCGGAGAAATGTCAGAACGTTTTCTTGAAGATTTGTGATTTCGAATTACGGCACAGAGGTTCTGATGGAAGTATCAATATGGCCATCCTGTCGGCGTCGGCTCAGCAACCTTTTAGCCTCAGGCTTCTCTGACAGTGTCATGGCATTTTCGCGATTGTGCTTTTCAGCATACATCATAGATGCTGAACTGATCGCCAGGTACGATCGGAGCGGACTGTGGTTATGGTAGAGTGATTGGTTGCGACTGCTAGCTCAACACCGAAAGAGGTAGCGCTAGCCTAAAGTGGGCCGATGGCTGGGAAAGGACCCTGACCCAGTCGCGTCGTCGCGTCCAACGCGGTCGCACGGTGTCATCTGTCATGCGGTCATCGACTCGATAGCACGCTTTGTTCGATATGCTTTTGCGCATCAGCAGCGACGTCACCCAAACTTGAAGCCCTAACCATGCAATGATGTGAGCCATTTCGGCAGAGTCTCTTCCGCACCAATTTGGCACTCTCAGCGCACAGAACGATCGTGCTCTCACTATCGAGATAATACGGATCTAACCCGCCAAAGTACGTTCTGGCCAGAACCTCGAAGGACGCTCCTTTACAAGCATTTGCCTTGATGATGTCGGCAGACTTCTTAGCAACAGTGTACATGGTCGCCTGCAGATGAGTAGCGGGGATGAGCGGAATAATGCTGGCGTCAATCACGCTGAGCTTCTCAACGCCACGCACTAATAGCTTGTCGCTGCCAGAGCCGCCCAGCTCCTCCGGCATCATGCTGCATCCTCCACTGGGGTGTGCGAACTCAGGTTGGAGAGATGCTGACTCCATACCGCCTTGGATAATTTCTGGCGCTGTCTCGACCGGCTTGTACTTTGCGAGTGCCTCGCTTGCCCAGTGTTTGCGGTTGTAAAGGGTCAACGCGATCATCGCGTCAGCATCGACAGGGTTCTGGAAAGCATTCCAGCGAACGATGGGATACGCTTCTGGGTGGTTCGTGTTGAGCATGATGGTACCTCGTGAGTGATGTTTGTTGTGTGCAATGGCTGACAGTCCCCAGGGCTGCATGGTGATCTCGCTAACGGCAACATCAGTATCGGCGTATTGACCTACCAAGATATCGCATTGCTTGATGTAACCTGCAAGAAGCGCTTTGTCTTCGGAGTAGCGCTCTGGTAAGAGTTCGGACACGTTCTGGGTACGAATCTTCCCTCATTGAAAGCTGTGTCGAAGTATTGCAACGCCATGAAGACAAGACCGTTAGGTTTGCCGGCCGAGTAGGGTCCAGTCTTGTACTCCACGTTCTCTTTGTACGACGTCTGGTTGAACGTTGCATTTGCATTCAAAGCCTGGAGACTCTCAGGTGCAAGGTTCTGAAGATTGAAGTTCATGTAGCTTGCGACATGGTCCTGAAAGTTCCAGCCTACCGTAGCAAGATTCTGATTCGGTCAGTATGGAAGTGACAAGTCATTTGGAACGCTAACCTTCTTTACAAGGGTGCCAGTGGCTTCAAGCACGTCCTTTGGTCCAATGCCAGAGTACATCAGTAGATGTGGAGTGAAGACTCCGCCAGCAGCAAAGATTACTTCTTTACGCGCAACAACCTGCTGCTGTTGGTGACTGCCCCTGGGCTTGGACTTGACTCCAGCAGCAGCCAGTTCCCCCGTACCGCTATTATAGAAGGAGATTTGGTCCACGTGGGTGTTGTACAGCAACTGCAGGTTCTTGCGTGACGCGAAGGGGTCGAAATACGCCTTGCGCGATGTGGTGCGTGTCGCTGCTGCCTCGTTGACGCTGTTTGGACTCCAGAAGATTCCAAGAGGATCCACAAAGCCCTATTTTGGGTGTGGGATGGAGACATTGTCCCACAAATGGAAAATTGCCTTCATGTCAGGGAACTGGTAGTCAGGAATTGAAACGATGACCGGACCATAGCCATACGCCTTTTCGTCGTAGGTGATGCCAAACCTTGCCGCCGTCTCTTCCGAAGGTGGATCGAAGCGATTACTCTTTGCAAAGTAAGGCTTCAAACCCTTCCAGTCCCAGCCTTTGTGGCCCAGCTGAGCCCACGCATTGTAGTCGGCGTCGGAACCTCGGTCCCATTGCATGCCGTTGACATGTGAAACACCACCGACGACGTTAGCGACGGTCACTAAGAAGGACTTGTTGCCCATGTTTAGCTCAGGCGCACTGTACACAGTCCCGCAGAGTTACTAGGTATGCTGGATGTTGTGCCATTGTCCAGCGCCCCGTTCTCAATGACGAGAACAGCCTCTGCAGGTGATCTTGTTAGTTTGAAGCTGTGATCCTGTAGGTTTTGCGAACAGACACACTGTTGAAATCCTCAGTCAATCTGTTCGCAACGACTAGACCTGTCGCGCCGCCGCCCACGGTAATGTAATCATAGGTCTGAGTGGCATCCACCAAACCTATCGCACCAAAAGCTGCAAATACAACGGCGGAATGCATAGCGAGAGCCTTTGATCAGTCAACATCGAGTTGAGAGCACTTCTGAAGGATCGAACCATCGTGCGACTGTGCCACAAGCGATCCACTCTCGATTTGATGGCCAGCCAGATGGCTGTTCATAGTTGAGAAGGTGCATACATCTAGCACTGCAGCGGGTTGTAGTTGTGAGAAGAATCGTCTAGCCTTGCAGCTTGAAGGATTGCCGCGGAAGCTTATCTGGCATGGCGCGCAGGGCTAAATGCAAGGTGTCAGATTGCTGTGGCAGAAACGTTCCGCGAGGTAAGCTTCCTGAGGGCAGGAGGGCTGTTCAACAGCGGGAACATCCTGTGAAATATGCGTGCTTGGATCTCTATACCTTCAGATCGATGGACCCTCCAAATCAGGTTATACTTATATCGTGGCTCGATCCCTGTTGGATCTGCTGGTTGATACCCCTGTCACTGCGGCTTAGGCGGTTCACCGCCTCAGCCGTCGACGGCTTCTGTAGCGTCGGTGATATTGTAGTGAGGTCATCATGCCGGCGGAATGGGATGGAACTATGCTTGGACGAGCATTTGTACTGGCGACGGCAATAGTAATAGAGGGTCTACACCGGGAAGATGAGTAACCTCTGAATATCCTTAGCATGTCTTGCAACGCTCGAACGAAGAAATTCATGCTTATGTAGTAACATTGGTGTGCTGTTGCTCCAATGATCGAATAGAATCGCAAATGAAAAAACCTGATAAGTTACGATACGGTAGACAGAGCTCCCATCACCACCGATGGGCAGGTCTCATCGTACTTTGCCGGATCTACAAAAGTAACTGCCGGCTGATTGCTCACAGCGATCTCAACCCAGCTCTTCCGCTCATGTTCGAATCGGGGCCAGCCAATCTTCGAGAGGCCATCTACAGGATCTGCAACAAACGCAGCTACAGCTCGCTGAAAGAGTCTGGATGTCTGTTCCTGCGCTACAGTAGCTGGCATACCGCTGGCGTCTTCTGAGCTCCCGAGTATCATGTGTAGCTCTGTCCCATGATACGCGCCACTAGTAGGGTAGAGACGCGTGTTGTTCCAATCGCCGAAGTAACGGTATGCCCATGTGGGCACTCCCACCTTGATCCGTTGTCGGGCCTCGTATGAGACAGGACAGACGAACGATTCCAACAGGAATTGAGCTGTCTGTGCAGCAGTAACGTTGCGACCTTGTGCAAAAGCTGGTATGACATAGTAGCCCTGCTCGTAGTTGTTATGCCCTTGCAAGTAAGGCAATCTTGCGAAGGCACCCGTTGAAGAGAGTGATAGGTAATCGCCGAAGATAGTCTGGTTATCGACCATAGGATAAAACGGTGGTGTAGATCGTACAGGACTTCCGCCTGGACTGGGTGCGATCTTGGCCACAGCAGCCGTGATTGCCTGTGTGGTGATATTGCTTGAACGCATGCATATCAGAGTGTCGCTTGCTGACCTACAGCCGAGCGCAGTAGCGAGCGCGAACCAGTTGTCTCTTTGCTTCTGGGCTGTATTCATAGGGAAGCTGAAGGCATTGCCTGAAGTCGATATGAGGCCATGCGCAATAGGATCTTGCTTGTAGGCATAAGACCACCAGTCAACAGCAGCGCCACCTGATGACTGTCCGGCAATGACAATGCGCTCAGGATCTCCGCCAAAAGCTGCGACATTGTCTCTCAACCACTCAACGGCAAGACGCTGATCACGCAGACCAAGGTTAGTGTCGGCACCTGGCGCACCTGGAAAGCCAAACGCATTCAGACGATAGTTGACGGAGACTACCACCAAATCTTCGGCATTGGCGAGATGTTGACCATTTGCGAAAGGTGAGTTTGTGTTGGACCCCGCGAAACCTTCGTTGATTAGTTCACCATTCGATTTTGCTTCGAGTGTTCAAGGAAATCACTTACGTCCGCCGTGGAACAGTACAAGAACTGGCTTGCCTCTGGAATGAGTTGAACCCGCTTTTGACCAGACATTCAGAGTCAAGCAATCCTCGCTTCGTTGTGTCCCCGCTGCCGCAGTGAAGTAAGCAAGTATTTGTAGAGCTTGAGGTGTGAATCCTGGAAACGCAGGCTGCACCGCAGCTTGTTGTGGACAGTCACTACCGCTGTCAGCGAAGCTCGGTCAACATTGATAGCTTGCTTACTATCCCTTCAAGGCATCAGTCAGCAAAGACGCAGCTTGATTCCAGTTCTGAGCAGACTTACGAAGCTGGTGGCATTGTACGATCTCTTTGATACATTGTATCTCTGCGGCGCTGCGAATCGTAGGGCCCCGAGCGGAGGTTGTGCGTATGGTATTCCCAGATATTCCCAGACAGCAGAGGCCTTTACCGCACGATGTCCGGTGATTGGGCCATGGTTAGTATCCACCGTCTGAAAGGCAGGCTGTGGTGTTGCCAGCGACTGAGGTACGGCGCAAAGCCATAGTGTCAAGATAGTCGCGATATTGCGCATTCTGGTGACAGCGCGATCGGAGACCAAAGGGCGAAAAAGAGTGAGCGAATAGCCCTGCAGATGTTGCGAATTGCAGATCCGTAGCCATGATGCACCGAGGCGGGTCAGCAGCCATTCTGGGTGAGAGTACTCGGGAGAAGACCATTCTTAGTTAACGACGCGTGCCGTGCGGGGGCCGTTGTGCCTGCCGGGCACTGTTGCTAGCGCGGCAGGGGTAAGCCACAATTTCATATCCTTTCTCCTTCGACACTTCAGTAACTGCTTCTACAGATCAGCTTAGACATCAGGATGCATTAAGAAGTGAGTGGTCTTTGTTGAGGCAGCCAGCCGCGCATGCATAAAAGGCTACAGCTCGAGCCTGCAACGGGCGTCTTTCAGCCTTTCGCGCCTGACTGTTCAGTAATCCCCTCCGCAAGTGCTTTCTACTTCTGCGCCCGACGTGAGCACTTCGCGCCAGTACCATGTCTTGCGGCGATAGTATGCGGATAATGTTATGGTACCAGGTCTTGTACAAGCGGATATATTATCCACATCTCCCCGTGCAAGTCGGGGTCACCGGCTGGGCTTGGAAGTAACATCTCCGGTGGCTCTCTCATACAAGGGATTTTGTGCAGATAGAACGCATCGAATGTAGTCTAGCCGAACGTTAAGCAAGTTTACAACGAGTCCGTTTCCAAATTTGGTACATTAAATGCTTACCCAATCCAATAGTGCCCATGCTAGGAGCTTTCGCGTGTTGACCATCTTCAGACTGGTGTCCGCTCTTGGGAGTCTGAACAAGTCTATGCTGTGCACCATAATCGTCGCTTCTTCAGCGGAATTTCTAGCAACCTACAATGTGTAAGTCAGTATTCGAACATGGTGTTGAAATTGGACAAGCTCGGCAGCATGGAATCGTTTGCGATAGGCATCTTTGGTGGTGTTAAGTGAAGCGTCAGAAGCATCAGGCGTAGATCTTGGCGTCAATGAAGACATATCCGATACAAAGCTGTAAACCTGGGAATGCAGGTATGGGTTCTCTGGAGTTAACAATACTGCAGCATGGCCAAACGATATGGAAAGTCGTAGCGGCGATTGGTATCTGGAACAAGTGACAGCTGAGTCAACAGGTCTCCATTTTTTGCGTGTGATAAAATGTCTTCGAATCTGTGGCTCTGGCGAGCGCGGCGAAACACTTCGAGTGCGTCCCTCTCTGGCATCGATCTCATGAGCTCGAATAACTCCTCATGCGCTGTCATTCGCGGCCCTGGGGACCCTCAGATCAGCGTACTTGCGCTGTCATCAGTCAGCAGGACAAAATAATGTCAGATGAAGTCGAAGATCTTTGCAATACGTCCTCCCATCTCTGTGTATACGTAAGGCGTGTCCCGCTTGACGCATTCGCTGCATCGTGGTTGCTCGATGCTGCACTGCCGGCTTTGGTGAGCCTTTGATAACAGCCGATGCAGTGACTGCTAACTCTGGATTTACGTGAACGGCACGCGTCGCAAGCTAAAGCGACGCGAGTTCATTTCGTTGGTTGAACGGGAGGCCTTCAGCTGCCTGCGACTGCAGGAAGGAGCGGTGGAAACCGCCCGGGACCTCCTGCTTCAACGAAGGTCATTTCGGCAACGACAACCTCAGCCTCAAGAACCTGATGACGAAGCCAAAGAGTCGCGCGGAGTGGTTCCAAAGTCGCGTAGCACAATTGTTTCTAGAGTTGCGTGCAAGGTTGTAATTGGTTGTAAGAGTGACGCAAGTAGTACGTGAATCAAGGCTGGAATCACAGTGGCATATAGCGAGGGGCATAATCAAGATGTTGTTTGAAGGACAAAGTCGCATTGTAAATGATACGGGCTCATGTCGCTAGAGAGCAGATGCGTACTCCACGAAAGCAATTCGGACTTTTACTACATACACGCTTGTGCGCAGCAGACATAACTACAACACGGTGCTATACTGGATCTTCAGCTCAGAGGAGCCATGGACACCAAGAATCTTACACGCGATCAGCGTAGCTTTCTTGCCTGTTGAGCTCCTTCACGGACAACTCATGCCTGCCATACACCGTCCACATTGCGAAGGCGCCAAAGAAGGCACCTCCAATGATGTTGCCAATCGTTACTGGGATACAACTAGCCCAGATGAACTTGCCAACACCAAATTCTGTTCCGTAGAACATACCAATGGGTACGAGGAAATAGTTTGCGATGCTATGTTGGTATCCCAGCGCCACAAAGGTCCAGATGGCGATCCAGATACCAACAATCTTAGAGAGCAGGTCACGTCCTTCAGTGAAGAACATGAAGGCGATACCCACAAGCCAATTGCACATGATGCCGCGCGTGACGTTGTATCCCCAGTTCACGTTGACACGTCCGTTCGCTTGCGTCGAGGCGTAGTCCTTCTGTGCGCTCGAGGATAATGTGTCGGCCCAGTAGCATAGTACTCCAGCGTAGAAAAGACATCCGGCAATGTTGAATACGTAGCTCACGATCCAATTCCTGAGCAGGTCGTAGACAGTCGTCCGGCGGCGCAGTGTCGAGTATGCCATGACGAACATGTTGCTGGTGCACAGTTCGACATTGAACAGCATGATGATGACGAAACCGATGGGGAAAACGAAGGCACCGGCCAAAGTTGCCATTGCCGGGTTACTGGCGCGTATCCCTGGCGATCCACCGGCTACAACCAGATCGAATGCAGCTCCCAGAGCGATAAAGACGCCACCGAGGAAGGACTTAATAATCAGGTCAAGCCAACTCAGATGGGCCTTTGCAACACCAGCTTGTTCAGCGAGACGAAGCATCTCGACAGGTGTGTGGGCGTCGACCTCGGAAGTCATCTTTGGCGGCGCCAGCGTCTTGTGTTCATTTTCTTCTGACATGACGGGCAGATTTGTTGTTGAGGACGAAGAATTCGGTGGCGTCGTAAATTCGGTGGATTAGAGTCGCTCGTAGAACTTGTCGTATAGTATGAATTGAGAACAATAGTGACAAAGGTCACTCAGCTATTTGAAGTCGGCAGACCCGTCTATCTCCATCCCCAGACGATGACACAAAGTGAAGTCACTGCCCGGAGTAGTCTCAGGCCTACGGATCCTCCGGGTTGCTACCCTCATGTAGCGCACGAATCAAAGCTATGCCCTTGCAGTCAGTGCACGATTTCAATGACGGGGAACATCGGTCAAGCTTTTGGAGCGCTACTAGCAAAGCTTAGCAGCGTTGTGAAGAGAGCGGAGATATCAAACAAGATTACGTTTTGTTGGAAGCGCATTGAACGCAAATGCAAGCGATAGCCTTTGCGTGCAGCCAAAATTCACACAAGGCGAGGTGTCAAGGTTGTGTCGAGGTAGAAATCGCGTAGATGTGATGTCATAGGCACGACATTTATAGCCCTACACTGGCGGCGAGCCTCACGGCCTGTAAGCAGGGCAATCTTAATTCTCATCATCCGGAACTTAACCTTGCAAAATAGGTCCAACATTATTCGCTCTTCCGAGGACAAACATTCAGATAAGCATAGTTGTCGAAATTAGTGCGGACACTGCTCATACGTTCAGGAAGACCAGCCTCCACCTCCAGAGTCGTCATGGAAAGATAAAGATGCAGCAGTCGAACATCATCTTACGGACAGAGTGTCGTGAGTTGTCGCCATGTAATATCAAGACCGAGAGCCATCAGGCCATCGTGAGCTCACTACTGAGCGTTTGAGTACTTCGACTGAGACCATTACCTGCTCGGATATGTCCGCAGGCCAACCCATTGCGATCCTGACGGTCATCGCACGAGTTGTGTACTGTATACCGCTGTACAACTAAGTGATCCCAGCACGAATTTCAGTGAACTTACACCTGGGCCCTTCCAGCATCGCTTTTGTGAGGATGCATTGATTGCGGAACTTGGCCGAGATCCAATTCACTTTGTTTGAAGTGATTGTGGCATCTGTAGAAAGGTATTTGCGACATATGCGGAGCTTGAATTCTCAACCTCAAAGTACGTCGTGAGATCTCCGGCGATGCCAAAGACGGGGCTCTTCAGCGATGAACATGGATCTCCGACCGTAAGTACAGAGAAGGCTGCCTTGGGCACGTACTATCAGGTTCGATGTCAGCGTCGCGATATTTAAAGAGGGGATGCGAGGTCTTATACACTGGATAAGTGGGTTCACGGGTGCACCTACCGGACCTGCCGCTGGGGTAGGCGTCCACATTTATTTAGATCGCTACCCCCTCGTTCGCGTCTGGCGAACCTCCTTTGCACGATAAAGTAGGTGATATTTGCTGTAAGTGACATCAAACGTCCATGAGCGCTCGGTTTGTGTATGGAAAGGTTGGAGCAGCGAAGGTCTTGTTTATTTTGATGAGAGACATGAGAGAGTTCTAGACCGACTGTCAACATTTCCACAAGCTGTCGAAGAGGAAAGAAGATGAAGAAGCTCCGGAGATGCAAGACGGTCTCACAGTGTCATGGGCGAAGATCACCGAGATCTGTCGATTCTCGTGTGGGCCATCGGCAAATGGACCAATGGCCGCCGATGATAGGTCAGCCGCAACCCACAAGGCTGCCGGTTGTGGCTGTGACATCACTCAAGTTCGAAAACACGCGCCTGTCTGGAACGCACCCGGCCCCCGATGCGAAGTTGAAGCGATCGGCTGTCCCTGAGATGTGGCGGCCAGACCTGGCAGCGCATCCTTCCGGGTTTCAGAGCCGTACCCTATCACCAGTTCCTCGTTGCCAGAACTGCAGAAGTTGCAGAGTCCAGAAGTCGCACTTGCTGTTCATATATTGCGCCTGCAGTTGAGTATTTGCACCTGAAGCTAATTGCCTTGGTGGCGAATTGGCAAGGCCGGTCCCTGCAGCGGCTGGTCGAGCGCCACACGAGGTTGACACTTCCTCAAGTCTACACATTTGTACTGTTGTTTCAACCCCGCATTGGGCATTTGCGCATCACTATCGTAACGTCGGATACCCGCAAGCATTACATCCTCACCTTCATGTGCTGAGGTTGAACGGACGCCAGCACACCTGAAAGGATCGGCACGGCATGTCGACAGACTCGCAATCTCCTCCAACACCATCACTGAATCTGGACATACTTGACGAAGACCCGAGCCCCACCTTTGTGATCCGGATTGGACAGGATGCCATCGATTTCTCTCTTGCCTTCTGCAATGAAGCCTTTCATCGTGAAGGCCTTGTAGCAAAAGTAGAGGAGCAGAACCGAACAGCGATCCTTTTCAAGTCCTGGGCGCAAGCACTTGGGGATTACAAGCCGCATCATGATTTCCAAGGACGGAGATGGTTCCCACAAGAGGCAGGAAAGCATCGAATATGGAAGGTTATCAGAGCTGCAGGGCCGGCACCAGAAGACGAGGTTGGCGAGGACGCCTCAACGCCGGATTCCAAGGAAGAGGCGGTCGTGAAGTCAAACGTGACCAATCGGGGTCGTGTCTATCATCGCTCGAAGGATGAGATTCTTCGGGACATGAAATTCAACAAGCCGGTTTTGGTCGACTCGTTGCCTCGTACCAATTTGACCGCGCGCTGGGAAGGGCTCCAAACCATGATGGAGATGTCGGACGTTGGAGTCTTTGAGTACAACGCTGAAGGGAAACTCATTCACGCCAATGAAGCCTGGTACAGGTTATCGTCGCATCCCCGAAACTTACCCGCGCATGTCGAGTATTCCTTCATGGACCTCGTTTACCCTGACGACCAGGCTCTGGTCATGTCTAAGTGGAACACTTTGGCGTCTGGAAACCCAGTCACCTTCGAAATGAGATGGAAAGCAGCGCCTGGCACGGATGACGCCGCACAGTGGATTCTTTCTGCGTGCGTGCCGGTCTTCGACGAAGAAGGGACCCTGATCAGTATTGCTGGCAATACAATCGATATCATGGCGCAAAAGAAGTCGCAAGAAGTCACACAGACACGGTTAGAGGCCCTTGAACGGGCACGCATATCAGAGCAGAAGTTTGCGCGGTTTGCTACGCTTTCGCCAATCGCCATCTACATCTTCGTTCCTGATAAGGGTAAGTGTGTTTGGAGAACTTCTCCGCATCATACTAATCGCGCTGTGAAGGCATGAATTACGTCAACGATCAATTCTTCGAGTTGACAGGACACTCACGTCCGCCTCTTGATGAGTTCGAATGGTTCAGTCTAATCGCGGATGAGGATATCAAAAAGGTGGAGGACGACTGGTCACGTATGTTAGCCGGTGAGAAGTCTGACGGTGTACAATTTCGCCTGAAGAAGACGTGGGTAAATCAAGATGGTATCGTCTCTAACATCTGGGTACAATCGTCGAATTATCCAGAGCTTGATAAGAATGGCAAGGTCATCAGTAAGTGTCGTACTTGTGGTGAAACTGAAAGCGACTGATGTGATCTAGGCATTCTGGGTACTTTGTTTGACATATCAGTAAGCATATGCACTTTGATTCTTAGACATGCGCTAACAGAACTAGCAATTCAAATGGGCTGAGACTGTACAAAGGCAGCGGACCGAGGAGGCGTTGGAAGCAAAACGACAACAGGAGAAGTATGGTTATTGATGCTGCATAATCAGTGTCTCCGCTGACAGTGTCAGTTTCATCGATATGACGTCTCACGAATTGCGCAACCCCTTGTCTGCAGTCGTACAATGCGCCGACTCTGTAATAGCATCGTTGCAAGGGCTGCCGTTACACGATGCGAGGACGGCGATCAACGACATGGACTTCAAGCGAATCCGAGATGAAGTCGTCACCAGCATCGACTCTCTGCAAACCATTGTTTCGTGCTCTTTGCACCAGAAGCGCGTCATCGACGACGTACTTACACTCTCGAAGCTGGATTCCAACCTCATTCTCATCACTCCGGTGCGAGTTCAATCAGCTGTGGTCGTATCCGAGGCCTTGAAGATGTTCGACGTGGAGTGTAACCAAATGGACATCAAGCTTGAATTCTGCAAAGATCCGAGTTTCGAAGGATACGATTGGGTCATGCTGGACCCCTCGCGCCTGCTTCAAGTCCTCATCAATCTTCTGTAAGTCGTCGTTGCCTCAGCATTGTCATTTACTGATCGACTACAGGACAAACGCAATCAAGTTTACAAAGGATCGACCTGTCCGCAAGATTACAGTTACTCTCGGAGCGTCACCAACACGTCCGCCCAAGGTGTGGGATTCTGTGACCTTCACTCATCATGAAGAGGCACCGCAGAACCTAACAATGGGCCCTGAATGGGGCATCGGCGAGCTCGCGTTCCTGTGGCTGAAAGTGCAGGACACGGGCTGCGGTATGACTTTCGACGAACAGAACAGATTGTTCTCTCGTTTCAGTCAGGCGACTCCACGTACCCATGTCAAGTACGGAGGGTCTGGACTGGGCCTCTTCATCTCTAAGTCTCTTGCAACCCTGCAAGGCGGTGCGATAGGTGTATCGTCTGATCCGGACATTGGCTCGACGTTCGCTTTCTTCGTCAGCACGCGAAAGGCGATGCCACCAGCTGGTCAATCACTAAAAATCAGACCAGGCCCTCAACGCACGCAATCAACAGAGGACGCGATGAGGAGGGTGAAACTGAACATTCTTATTGTCGAAGACAACCTTGTCAATCAGAAAGTACTCAAAAAGCAACTGGCAAAGTTTGGATGGAACATCAGCGTTGCAGGCGATGGCCAACAAGCTCTGGATTGGCTCAAGGGCAGCGTATACTGGCGAGGCACTCCAAAGAACGCGCATGACAAAATCACTGGAGAAGAGGAGACGGAGTATTTTGCGACACCAGCTACGTACGACGTCGACATCATCCTAATGGACATCGAGATGCCTGTGATGGACGGTCTCACTTGTGCTCGCAGAATCCGCGAGTACGAGGCATCCGGTCTACTGGCTTCGCCAACAACGAGGCCACGACAACTGTCAAGACAACTCACAGCGTCCACTGTCAGCCCTATTTCATCTTTTCATGAACTCAGGATATCTCAGCCTTCACCACCGAAAACTCATACACGACTACCTATCCTTGCGGTGAGTGCAAATGCACGCATGGAGCAAGTAGAACATGCTCTGGCTGCAGGTATGGACGATGCCATCTCGAAACCGTTCAGAATACCTGAACTGTGGCCAAAACTATCAACGCTTGTGGAAAGGATCAGCGACGCAAGCCCGGACGTGAAACGATGAACGCAGGCGACGGCGTTTCTTTGACAGATATTGGAGTGCACGTCTAAGTTGTTTTCTCTTGTACAGCATCGACTTGCATAGTGCATAGTGTCACGTTTCCATTTCTCAGCGATTGATCAATAGAATAGATTTGAACATGACCTATGACAGCCGGTCTACGATCTCGACATCAACCCTGGAGGGCAGCTTCCAAAATTATGGACCCAACTAACCGAATCAAGCTAGCGTTCAGAGGGTCAAAACTTCCTCTTTCATGGTGACGCATCTTGCGACAACATCAATCTCACAATGGAAGTGTCAGAAGAGGTCGTACTCGAGGGCATATTTGGTGAGTTTTATACCGCGTATCACTCTCACCATGTAGCTCATCTGTCTCAGCTATCGCCAAACCGGCCCATGTTTCGTCATCAGATGTGCTTGAGAAGCTGCAAGCTACCTTTGCAACATCCCGAACTTTTGCACCTCTCCTGCGAACTCAGCCCAAAAGAACAAGCAAAAGCGATGACCAAATGTTCAAGATGGGTCATGGCGGGACGCTAGACCCACTAGCTGCAGGCGTGCTCATTGTTGGCATTGGCCGTGGCACCAAGCAGCTACAGAAGTACCTCGCCTGCACCAAGTCATACGAGACAACAGTGTTATTTGGTGCGAGCACGGACTCTTATGACTGTACGGGCGTGGTTGCTGAGCGAGCGCATTGTGCCCACGTCACTCGAACCTTGGTGGAAGCTAAGCTTACGCTCTTTCGAGGTACCATCTCACAGGCTCCGCCGATCTATTCAGCTTTGAAGATCAAGGGCAAGAAAGCTTGCGAGTATGCGCGCGAAGGTCACGAGCTGCCGATACAGCTCGAGAAAAGGGACATGCAGGTTGATGAGTGCACCTTACTCGGCTGGTATGAGCCTGGCCAACACGACTTCAAGTATCCTGGAGAAGATGAGCCAGCGGCCGCGCCTGCAGCACGGATACGACTTACCGTGTGCTCGGGCTTCTATGTTCGAAGCTTTGCGCACGATCTGGGTATTGCTTGTCAGTCCCGATCCCATATGGCGACTTTGTTGCGCACAAGGCAGGCTCTATACACGACTCTTGACCCTCCAGACGCGCCAGACCTGACGACTGCTATCACTTACGCGGACCTTGAAGCCGGGGAGGATGTATGGGGCCCGAAGATTCGCCCGCAGCTTGAGGCATGGGTATTAGCAAACCCAGTCAATACAGGACATGTGAACGGTCGAAGCGAAGAGACGAAGCAGAGAAGGGCCGCAGAGCAGAAGCAGAGACCCAAACAGAGGTTCCGAGGTGATTACGTTGCCGAAACCAAGAAAGAAAGGATCAAGCAACAAGGGGGCAAATACAAGGGCAAATGGAGTCGGAAGCCAGCCACATGCGAAGCCGTTCAGGATACGATAGGAAAGACCGTCGAGGGGACTACGAACTCTACACTGGCGTGATTGCAGTTAGTTGGTCTCGAGGGCAAGGCGACTACGGAGTGTACAGCCATGGCTTCTCGTCGCCCTCCTTGTGCCACCTTCTTAAAGTCCTCCGGTTGTACGAGATGTACACGCCTTCTTGCACGATGGCAAACACGATGCCAATTGCGACCATGATGATCTGAATCTTCAGCCCCCTGTTGTAGAACGGCATATCATCAGCGCGATAATATTGCGTGCCGACCATCAAGCCGGAAATCGCTGGCATCACCCACATGGCAATACTGATGCTTCGCTCGCGTGGATCCTTGCAGTTCAGCTGGACCCAAGAGTTGTGAACGGGATGATAACTGATGGGGAAAGCGTTGACTGTGGTCCATAGGCCCCAGCGCGACCATTTTTCAGCCAAGGGATGTACCTTCCGGGTCACGATCAACACCAGCAGATAGCAGAGCTGCGCTGTGATCACAGCCAGTCCACGCTTGTTGGTTCTGTCCGAGAGCCATCCGAAGAAGAAGACGCTGCCAAGTGCCAGGACACCACCGACTGAGGCCAACGCATTGGCCTGGATGCGAGTGAAGTCCAGAGTCATGATGATAGTGGGGGTGTAGGTGGTCAATGACGACCATGTCGAGAATACTGCGAATGTCGAGACAAAAGAAGCCCAACGGCGATATTGCTTCACAGTGTTCCACACTAGTGTCAGTGGGATGTGCATGCCCTGCGCCCCATGCCTTTTCTCTTCGTCATCCATCTCGAGATGCTTTCTCAGAGCGCCGCGATCAGCGTCATTGAATCGAACCAAGCCAGGGGACAATAAAGGTCGCGGCTCATCAGGACTTCCCGGAAGGAGAAAGAGAAGTGCAACTGCGATGATCATCGTGAGGATACCTTCGACTGGGGTTCATAAGTCTCCGTTCGTTGTGACAAGGATCCGACTTACTCAAAAACAGCCATTGCCAGCCTTTCAAACTCCCGCGACCTCTCAATTGCAGATTGCCGCTCGCAAGAACCGGGCTGATGGCATTTCCGCCGAACATGCCAAAGAAGAACACTGCCACTCGCTTCGCAAGCTCTCGCTTGGTGTACCATGTCGAAAGCGCGTATATACCACCTGGTATGTACCCTGCTTCGCACAAGCCCAGGAAGGACCGAGCCACAAGGAAGCCAGTCTTATCTTCGACAAAGACTTGCAATGTTGCAACGGAGCCGAAGATCAGCACTTGCGCTGATATCCACTTTCTTGGTCCCAAACGTTGCAGCAAGATATTTGAGGGGATCTCCAAGACCACAATACCGAGGAACATGAGCTGGTTCCCCATATTGATGGTGTTTTGATCAACACCTACGTCTTTTGCAAAGCCATCCGTCAATGCGCTGGCCAAATTCATGCGGTCAAGCTGGAAGACCAGCAGGCCAAGGAAGAGGAGCGGAAGGACCGTGGTGTCGACTCTGCACTACGTCAATTGCGCCCGGCTTATTCGGACAGGCAACTCACTTGCGCCTTGCATGCCTGATGGCCTTGCGTGCTTCAACATCGATAGCATCTTGGGTATCAGATGCGTCGCTCTGCGCCCCGCTCTCGAAAATAGCCTTCTCGATTCCTGTCGCCATGTCGTTGGGTCTTACCGGTCTAACGGAAGCGAGCCGAGGGACAGTTATCTGCGAATAAACAACTTATACACATTATTCGCATTCTCAATCAACATTCGTGCCCAGCCCATTCGCCATCCCGTCCCCTACTTGCGTACAGAGACCTTCTCCGGTCGGCATCTTCAGCGTCTCCTATCGTGCCGATCGCAACGCCGATGACTCTTTCACGATTTGTCTCTTCCAAGACGCATGGCGTTCTTTGCCAATTATCGTCCG
This sequence comes from Didymella pomorum, assembly GCA_022225945.1. NCBI lineage: Eukaryota > Fungi > Ascomycota > Dothideomycetes > Pleosporales > Didymellaceae > Didymella > Didymella pomorum. The sequence goes on along the minus strand of JAKJXN010000019.1, from coordinate 426,586 downwards.
TGGCTCACTTGAGCATCGCACCGTGGTGTGGATTGGTGCACTTGGTGGGGCCAAGCCATTCGGGGCTAGGGTCCTGGGATCGCGCAATCCTCTGAACGCATGTCGCAAACACCACACCGTCGAACTCAGCAAGATGCGCGTCTTTCGCAGCCAAGCCACGTGCCCGACTCGCGATGGTGTGGGGAGGCGGTCTCCCTGTGTGCCGAAAGCTGGCACCGTGCCGCGGCCAAAATGATGTGCTCGCGCTACGCAACGCTTTTTCTTATCAGTTCTCCGGATCTCCTAGGGGCGACTTGGGACTTTCGTGACCCGTGGTGGAACTGTGCGTGCATTGTGGAAGATGAATATTGACACTATGGCTGTCAAACGCGTCGCAGTGATCGGACTCGGTCCATCTGGAGCTATTTCAATCGATGCGCTTGCGCAGGAACAAGCATTTGACGTCATTCGCGTTTTCGAGCGGAGGGACGCGCCGGGTGGCTGTTGGTGAGAGACCCTGAACGCCGCACAGCAGTGACACTTCAGCTCACACCTGGACAGGCTGGAAGACAAGAACCCGCCGCCGAACATCCTGCCAGAAGATCTCGAAGCACTTGCGACTCGCGCCGGTGACCTCCCGCTCCCTCCACCCACAAAGCTTCCAGCTCGACAGCCGAAGCTTGCTCAAGCACGCCATGCCGAGTCCTCGGTATATCCATACCTCGAGACAAATGTCGATAGCCTCGCCATGTCGTTCTCGCAGGAAGCCATACCAGAAACGCGAAGTCGACTGTCAGTCTCGAAGCACGGCGATGATACGCCTTTTCGAAGCCATGCGGTGATCCGTGGCTACGTCGAGTCCCTCGTGCAGCGCAATAGCTACGAGAAGCTTGTCTCCTACAACACCAGCGTGGAGCTTGCAGAGAAGGTCGGCAATGAGTGGAGGCTAGTGTTGCGGAAAGACTGCGACACCAGAAGGGAGGACGAATGGTGGGAAGAGTGGTTCGACGCTGTGGTGGTGGCTAGTGGGCACTTCAACGTCCCATACATACCTCGAATCGAAGGTCTGGCAGCACTTGAGCGCAAGCACCCGGGCAGCGTCAAGCACAGCAAGATGTTCCGTGGAAGGGATACTTACAGAGGCAAGGTACGAGCTATACAGCGAACGTGACAGCATCATCTTTCGCTAATTCCAATCAGAGAGTTGTCATTGTAGGAGCGTCCGTCTCTGGCGCAGATATTGCTTATGATCTCGTCGGCACAGCCAAGGGTCCCGTCTACGCTGTCGTTATTGGTCACCACGCCAATGGGTATTTCGGCGACTGGGCCTTCCAGCATCCCGGCATCGCCCAGAAGCCCTCAATATCACACATCGACACCTCGAACGGCCAAAGAACCGTGCACTTTACAGACGGCACCTCAGTCGAAGACGTTGACGAGCTCATCTTCGGCACAGGTTACTCATGGTCTCTGCCATTCCTACCCAACGTCAAAGTCCGCAATAACCGCGTCCCGGGCCTGTACCAACACGTCGTCTACCAGAGCGACCCTACCCTCCTTTTCATCGGCGCCGTGGGCGCAGGTCTCACCTTCAAGATCTTCGAGTGGCAGGCCGTTCTCGCAGCGCGCTTGCTCGCCAGTCGCGCTACTCTGCCTCCGCTCGAAGAACAGAAGAAATGGGAGCGCGACAGGATCGCGAAGAAGGGCGATGGACCGGGCTTCACGCTTGTGTTTCCAGACTTTGAGGAGTACTTTGAGACGGTCAGGAAGTTGGCTGGAGAGCCGGCGAAGGGACAGCCTGGGAGAAGACTGCCACCGTATGAGAAGAGGTGGTTTGAAGCGTTTATGGCTGGGCATGAGAGGAGGAAGAAGTGGTGGAGGGAGGAGAATGAGAAGGCGAGGCAGAAGCTGCTTGTTGAAGAGCCGTCAAGGGCGAGGCTGTGAGGCTACTGATTTCGAATCTTACCTCCATGGAAGACTTCGCTGTTCAGCCTTCGATGTTGTAGTACGAGTCTCCAAAGCGAAGCCTAGAGCAGCGCGACTGTTCCTCAACTCTCTGGAATGCACCTTGCATTTGAGTCGCTATAACTCTCGCCCAAAACTTTGTGCATATTTGCTGAAGATTTGGGAAGAATCGAACTTATAGATTGGTAGCGCATCGCTAGCGCGTTTTCCAATACGTCACCTTCACAATAGGACCTCTCTCTTACTTTGAACACCACGCAGCGGCTTCATTCGTGCTCGGCAGACAACCGCTATCAGACGCATATTGTACCGTCCTATAAATGGACATATCCAGTTTCTTCTCACAGGTCTCGACTGCACATCCAGGATCCTGATCCGTCGTCACGATGCATCGACTTCATTTGGTTTCTGCAGGGCCGTGTTGTCGTTCTAGGCGTCTCACCACCAAGAACTATCGATCCAAGCTTCTCACATTGACCAGAAATCTCCCGTAGGCGTACCACAGCAACCATAGTCGTTGCACCTCCGGTTTTTCTTGACATGTGGTGTGGTCCAGGCTTTAGCCTACGCAGGTAGCATGGACTTGTAGGAACTCACGAGTACTGTACAGGATACCAACGCTCTAGAATGATCTACGATCTGTCGCCATTGAGCTGGGACTCTTATACTGTCCAGTATCCGAGAACGGAGGCTCGCACTAGATCCATTTCTATGTGAGATGGTGGCGGTGGGGGGCATTGAATAGTACCACAATAACCTCAATACAGTCAAGAACCATGGGTGTCTTCATGCAGGCATACATAGCCTTCCAAGCGGAGGCACAGCAGGTGGTCTACATAATCCGTTTTGTCTCGCCCCAAGCCCCCGCCCTCCTCAAGCATTCTTCTGATCTCGGCTCACACAATTCATCAGCATGTATATGGAACTCATCACCGCCGCTCTTACGGCTACAGCCACTACCCTCGTACCTCGTCAGGTAGCAGGCGTTGCATGTCCCGCTTCGGGCCAGATCACTTGTCCCGGCAACAACGGCTGCGTCTCTACTGCCGCCAACGGAGCCGTCTTCCAGGTGAAGTGTACGACCAACTACGATGGCCAGGTCATCGAGGTCAACCAAGTCAGACAGCTCTTAATCCTACTCGACAATTACTAACAGAACACAGGCGGCGTCAATGACTGAATGCATGACTGCCTGCTCCCTCATCGCCGGCTGCAAGGGTCTCAACTACAAGGCCAAATTCTGCTACCTGCTCGGCAGCTCCCTTGGTGCTAGCCAGTCCGTGTACGCTGTCCTCGCCCAGCCCACGTCCCTGCCTCATACTAACCACACAATAGCACCGCCGTCCAAGCCGCCACCCAGACCAAGTCCGCCACCAAGACCTCTCCCACTGCCGGCTCATCAATATGCACAGCCGGCATCACCTGCCCCGGCAACGACGGTTGCGTATACAAGACCAACAACAAGGACTTCTACACGCGCTGCAACTTCGACTTCTACGGCGGTGATATGATCGGTGGCTCTAGCAAGCAGGCGTCTCTCAAGAACTGTGTTGATAAGTGCTCGACGACGACGGGCTGTGTGGCTGTTAGCTTTGCGAAGGATGGCACTTGCTATATGAAGAACCAGCTGAAGCCTGCGGTGTACAGTGGGACTGTGAATGGTATGTTGTTTTTGACGTTGTGGATGATAGGTTACTGACAAGATGACAGGTGTTTATATAAAGTAGGGCTCTCAAGGCACAGACAATGGTAGTTTGACTTGTTCGTTCGCGACACCTGGCCAAAAGTAGTGTATCATGAACGAGGTATGCTCGAGCGAGTAGATAGATGTCATATGAATAACACACGAAGAGACGAACTCATTATAGACCTGAACCCTTCATTTTGGTCTCCATATGCGTGCTGGCCTCGGGATCTGATGTCTCGTTTGGAAAATAGAGCACGTATCAATGTCAAAACCGTGTCAGCTATCGTGTCTCCCATGAAGAGTCTTCTACGTGCCTGTCATCTCAAAGCCTTGCACATCGCCGGGGATGCCCTGTCCAGGGAAGAATCGTTTCCCCTTCAACATACTTCCCACGAACAGGGCGCCAGACAGCCGCGATTGGATGAGCCTGCAAAGCTCTCTGAACTCGTCGCGCAACTTCGCCAGGAACATTTTCATGCTCTTCATCTTCACTCGTTCCCCAGACAAAGTTCATATCCGTCCATCCTGCGATGACAAACCCGCTTTTTAAGCTCACTGGCGCACTGAATTGATTCACCTCACTGTAGGCCTCCAACCCCGTCTCATTCACCTTCCTGAGCCCAAAGTCAACGATCATCTGTGACGCATTTGAATTACGGTAGGCAGGTATTACCCACGCAAACTCTCCATCTACACTGCGTAAGCTCACGTCCCTTTTGCATATCGAGGATGTAGTGGTACTGACACATATGCTCGCCCTTCATGCACAGCCTCCTCCACCTCAGCAGCTCCCCATAGAAGCCTCGACTCAGTCTTCCCATCTGGCTCCCCTCGTCAAACTATGTCGGAGCAAACAAACTCCCTCTTGGCCAGTTGCGCTCGTGCTTGTAGCACATGCCGCCCACGATCTTCCTGGTCGTTGCGTCCGTGCATTTGATCCAGAATACCGTATCTGGGTGTGATTTGGCTTCTCTTAGTAGTCCGACTTTTGCCTTTTGGCACGCGGTTTGCTCGGCAGTGGTGTTTGTGCCGAGATGTGCGAAGGTGACTTGGCTGACAGGCTGGATAGGGTTGGACCAGCTGGTGTAGAAGGAGGCGAAGAGTTCGTCCCAATCGTTCGCGATGTCGGCGTTGGCGCAGAGTAGATTGGGAGGTGGCATACCTGGAGGTGCGGTCAGTGTTCAGGTTCTTGTGACTGGACACGAGATGGGGAATATGATCGTGGGGTTCTGGAGGCGTAATGCTTGGCTTGGTGTCTTGGTCGCTCTATCTGGCATCATGTTGCGAGACAACGTCCATCGCGGCTCTGGAGGGTGGGTCCGACTGCCCGTTCTGGAAGGCCACCAAGGCCGCGCCATGTGCATCGCGAGGGGATGAGGAAGGTTATATGCGCTGCTCAGAGCCTTGCTTTGAAGGATCCTTAGTCAAAGCTCTGAATGCTAAACAGTGAAGTAACTTCTGTGAATGTTGACCTGATTCCAGCCACAGCATAAAAGCTGCGGGAATTCGAAAAGGTTGAATATGAATATCTAAAAACGGAGTACCTGCAAGATCGCTCCAGCACTCATCCGAGACAAGCGAGTTCGCCCAAGTCCCTCAATATTGTCAAATTTGTCCTCTTCATCGTCAGGTCTACCCTTCCCATTGCTGTCCTGGAAATGTTCGTCGACTGCCCGTGTCTCTCCAACCTTTTGCCCTTCAAAACGGTACGCATGAAAGCTGGTGGGCGTCGCGCAGGAAGGCTTCTCTAAGTCACCGAATCACCCTCATCGGATTTCCTCCTTTATCCAGACCTCTCCTTCAAAGCCTCCTTCACAGCTCTCTGGATCTCCCTATCCGCAATCTCTACCGCGTTGTACTTCTCGTACTCCTTCGCAAGCGCCTGACTCTTCGCCCTGTAACTCCCATTCATCATCATCTCCTCAAAGGCCTTACCCAGCATCTCCTTATCAGTCTGATGCACAGCCTCATAAATCCCATTCCCAACATAATTCACAATGCCGCCAGTATGCGTCTTATCCTGCCCGACACCGGAGAGAATGAGTGGCACACCCGCCTTCACCGCTTGTTGTACTGTGCCGTACCCGCCGTTCGTAATCAGTACATCGACGTACGGAAGCGCTAGATCCAGCGGTATGAACCTTGCTACTCGCGCGTTACTTGGGATGTCGAAGTCAAGCATCTCCGGATCAGAATTAACCAGCGTCGCAACAACAAACACATTGTCCCTATCCTTCAACGCGTCGAGTGCTGGCGCGATGAGCACGCCATTATCGAAAACCACACTACTAGGTGTCACAGCCACAACCGTCTTCCCCTTCTTCTTCGCCTCGAGAACATCGTCCCACCATGAGGGTAAAGTGCGCTCCGCGATTCCCACCGCGACTGGCGCACCTATGAAGTGCAATCCCTCCCTAAGATCGGCGCGTTGGTATTCGAATCCCGGGACACCGTATTGCAAATACGTATCTCCCGCGCTCGCAAACATGTCGAATTCACTCTTTGGCGAGAGCGTCGCGCCCATGGAGTGCAGCACCGAGTTCAAGTGCGCGTTCCACTCGCGGTCGGGATACGCAGCGTACTGCGCCGTCTGCGCCTCGAAGTGTATTGCGTGTGATCGTGAACTGGTGTCTGGATGCCGGCCTGACTGGAACGGGAACGTGTCGTTGCTGGCGCCAGGGTAGGGGGCGACGCCGATTGCAATTGCCGCGTCGGGCTTTATCCCCGGCGCGCCGTGCTCGATGGGAGTGAGAGCTGAAAATGAGCAGTCGAAGAGGTAGATGAGGGGCTGGTGAGGACCGTAGTGTTCGCGGATGTCTGCGAAGGTGCGCTGCAGGGTGCGGTGTTGAGGGGGGATTTCGTCGGTGAAGATTGTGTTAAAAGCAAAGATTTCTAGTTCGGCGCCCTGGAGCGAGAGAAATTTCTCCATGTGCTCTGGGGCCATTAGGCCAGGGCCTTTGCCTTCTATGGGGACGTAGACTGCCCCGATGGACTCGATGTAATCTTTGAAGTCCGGGCCGGTGAGGAAGTGCACTGGGTAGCCCAATTGGATGAGGCCTTCAGCGATGGTTGTGACTTTCTCCATGTGACTGGCATATCTGGTCAGATTTGATATAGAGCCGGAGAGATGAGGGTTACTGACCTGAAGGCTGGAGTAGCGCCCATGATGATGGGCGTTTTGGAACGCGGCAAGGGCATGGCATATCTGTCGGGTAACAAGAGCGATAGTATTGTTGAGTATTGGGCGTAAAGGATGGCCAGCAGTGGCACGAGGCCTGCTAGTACGACGGATCGCGATGGCATAACAACAAGCACTGAGGATGAGTGCGGAATGATTTACCAAGAATCCCTGGTCTCGTTTCTGTTTCTTGATCCTTATGTACATAGTACTTAGGCTGGCTGACGTGAGCGATCTGGGAAAGATAGTGCAGGATAATACCAGGCAGGCGTAGTGCTGACACCGCAGCCGCGCGATGTGTACCACAGACTTCTTTTGATAAGTACCACAATTTGCGATAGGTCGGGCTAGCCGTGCGACGAATCTTTCGGAGGGCTATTGGATGGCAGCTGCAGGCACAATATTGGAAAATTGCCCTTGGGCAGTAATCTGTGGAAGGGTACTCAACGCTCGATTTCAGGGCCATCTACAAATACACATCATCTCCCTGTCACAGACTCCTCGTTCTTCGTTGCTGTCTTCTGCTTGGCCGCTTCGTCCCTCATCTCTTGCTTGATTCTGCTGATGGTGCCTGCACCGCCGTAGATGAGCGCTGTGTAGACCTGGGCTACGCTTGCACCAGCGTCAAGGATCTGCCGTGCCTGGCGACCGTTTGTGATACCGCCTGTAGCAAATATGACCTTGCGAGGCGCATTAGGCGCCGGTGCTGCATCTGGTGTGGACTCGACGGTCACGCTGGGTGCGGAATCGGCGAGGTCGTCGAAGGCTGATGTGAGAGCCGGCGTGTCAAGGTCGACTGTCGTTTTGGTCATTGAAGATGGTTCTGTAGTCTCAGGCTTTGTGCTGGCGGGTGCAGGCAGTCGCTTTGGCCCGTCATCGAGCGCCTTTCTGTACTTGCTGACTAGGGCGAGTGTGCGCTCGAACATCTGTGGTCCAGAGTACCCTCCCTGCTCAAGGAGAATCTTCGCCTCGTGAGTGGGGAGCTGGTAGCCCGCAGGTAGAGGATCAGGCCTCTTCTTTGTTGTGTTACCGACGATGACGCCGTCAACGCCAGAATCCCAGACGGCCTCCACAATGCCGGAGATCTGCTCCTCCGAGTCCTCGTCTGGGCTGACCTTGACCATGATGGCAGGCTTAGTCTTGCGATCAAGCTTGCCAACAGCGCCCACAACACCGTTCAACAGCCGGGTAAGCGGCTCAGCGTTTTGCAATGTGCGAAGTCCAGGCGTATTGGGCGAAGAGACGTTGACGACGAGGATGTCGGCGTACTTGCCAACGTATCCAACAGCGGTCGCGTAGTCGCGGACAACGGCATCGATGTCGTTCTCAGACGTTGTCTTGTTCTTGGCGACCTGGACAGCCATCAGTCTGCCCTGCTTCAGCGAGCCGGGAGGAACGCCAGCCTCGCCGTTGAGCACAGCCCTTTCCGCCTCCTCACCGAGACCAAAGCCCTCATGGTATGCAAATTCCCTGACGCGCTGGCGCAGTCGCTGCGCAACGGTCTCAGCGCCCTCAGAGTTGAATCCGTAGCGGTTGATGAGCGCGTTCTGGCTGGGGAGCCTAAACACACGCGGCTTGGGGTTGCCTTCTTGTGGCAGTAGTGTGATAGCTCCAACCTCTACCATACCTGCGCCCATCTCCAGCAGAGGTGTTGGTACCTCTGCGCCCTTGTCGATACCAGCTGATGTTCCAATGGGGTTTGCCAGAGTGTGTCCAAAGACCTCAACAGCGAGATCGCCTTTGGTGTCGGCGTCACCCCGTTCTCTAGGGTTCAGGCCAAAGCTGTGAAGGGCAACAAGCATGCGGGTACCGGCATGGTGCGCGTCCTCGCCGTCTGGGTAGATTTGGCGCAGAGCAGGAACGACGAGCCATTCGTGGATGCTCGAACGGGTGTCGGTGGCGTAGAGGTAGCCAAAAGAGAGGCCAACAGTGAGAAGAGTGCCGTATACGAAGTTCTTCGTGCGTGTGCCAGCTGACTTGACGTTCGTTGCAGCCTCGTTCGCAGCTATGGTTGCGGATCGTGTGGGGTGTGAGAAGAGTCGCTGTGGGAGACGAGCACGCACGGCAGAAGGTCGCACGCGCAGGGCGCGCATTGTTACGGCCGATTTCATCGCAGTAGGCTTGAGCTACAGCTCAGTTGATGGTTGCTGGCGGCGCAATGGCTGGGCGAAGATGTTGAGATCCTGAGTAGCTGCGGAAGCAGCTGCGATGATCGTGCTTGGCAGGAACATGATCAGATTCGTGATCAATTTCACCATTCATGTTTGCTCGAACATGCTCTATTCAACTTGCCGAAATTGTCTGGAAGTGATTCAGGTCTGGACTCCCGAAATTTACTCAACCTAAGGTACCATATGGTATAAGTAAATGGTCCAGTACGTCTTGCTTGTCACAAACATTCATGTGAAAGTTCGATAGGTAATAGAAGCACGTGCGTTGTCCATATGCTTTCTCTCATGGCTACGGTCCTGCTTGTAGATGTTCAGAGCACTTCTGTACAATCTGGTTACCAATCTTTGCCATCTGACTTCACGATTATGAGCGCATTGGCGATGCTGATGCTTGATCAGCATGGAACGCTCGCTGATGGTTCGGGCATGATCGGATCTGATTGTGCCGAGGAAGATGACGTCCTGCCATTCTTCCGTCACGGTTCTCCCCATCAAATTCCGGTCTCGCGAATCTGCCGCGTAAAGATCTGACGCTTCCACCCTCGTGAAGATCTCATTTCTTCTCACCTCGTCGCTTTAAAGTCGCAGGTCCCCCTTTTACATACTTTAGTTCCTTTCGTTGGTGTTGTGACCTGAAACTCGGTTCTCACACGACTCTGCGACATCTGAAACGACATCACGCGTCTCCTGCAGCAAAGGCCTGAGGACGGCGAGCTGGCAAAACCGATCGACCAGTGTCAGACAACCCTTGCATCTGGACAGCGGCTGTCACATCACTGTCACTTCTACTCGGGATAAGCCCAGGAGCTAGGGTAACGCCGGCCAATGCGAGTCGTTTGTGACTGAGAACATCGAACAGTCAATCGCACGCCTACGTGCAGAATCGTCAATATGCCAGAGTTCTTCGCTCTGCCGCGGGAGCTGCGAGACTTGATATACACATCTGTCATCACGTGGTCACTCCCTCAGCCTCGCCTTGAAGAGACAAAAGACCACAGGTGGCGTCAAATCCTTGAGCCTGGGAGCATACATTCCGGCGAATACGGCTGTGCATACTCTACAGATACGATTCCAGGCACTTGTGCCAATCTGCTTGCATGCAGTCGCCAGGTCAACCTCGAGCTTACACAAGCAATCGAGAGAGCAAAGAGACAAGGAGACTTGATAGCTAGGCTTGACTGCATCGCCATTGACGAGAGCAGGCATGCATTTTCGTGGCTATCATTACCCATCGTGACGAACAGGCAGACTGAGCAGGAAGGGAAGACCAACGTGCTGGTATCCTGGGCAGATCGTATACTCCATACGCCACAGAGAATGCTGAATCTCAGCATCAGCAGTAGAAGTCCAAGCCCTAATCGCTCGACCACGACGACTGTCCTCGAGAACCTGTGGATTGACGTCCGGATCTTTGGCAACCGGACTGCGAAATGGTCATCAAACCAGTGCCCACCTGAACGCACATCTTGGGCAATATGCGCGGCACTGAAAAGGCTGTTCGACGGCGACACGCTCATGCGTCCCATCGATGCCACGACCACCCCCGGCCCTTCTTCAAACAACGTAATTATCGACGAGCTGGTTCTGAATGTGGTCTCCCCGAGTGCACCCAAGAACTCCTGGCTGCCCGTGGACTACCCACTCGACGTTGCGACCTACGGAGTGGTGCATCCACGCACGGTAGCAAAAGAACTTTTGGACATGTGGAATATCATCTGGACTGGTGAGGACTTCAAAGGCGCTCACCACCATGTGCTGTTAGAGCGCATCAAGAGAGTAAAGATCTGCGTAGAAGGGGAGACGTGGCGGGTCAGAGAGCTTGGGATGGAGCTGGAAAGAGGACAGGCAGAGCGTAGAAGGATTGCGATGCGCGGCATTTGGTGAATGTATGTGTGCTGTATGCTGTTCAAGTATTTTGTAGATAATTGGTCCGGCGTTGTAGAGCGTTGCTTGAGGTTCGAGTAGCGTTCGGTTAGGTCGGTTCAAACGGCAGCTTCGTCCAGTACTACCGCCGCACCCCACACTTCTAGAAGAAGTTGACCCAGAATTGTATGGGAAACCCTTGTCGTCTATCGATCTGGGGTAATTCAAGCCTTTGTGTCAGAAGTTGTGGTCGTACTCGCTCCTTCCTTTGTGTACCGGAAACCGGACGCTCCTTCCTTACTGCAGCGAGGTGTAACAAATGACATCAGAAGTCCCACCAAACTGCTCTTGCGTACGATAGTCGACACCAACAGCAATAACAGCCGGCGTTTCTATACATTTCTTTGCTTTCGTCGTCCCCCATCTCTTCGACAACCGCCTAGGCTCACCCAACAACACGCGCCACTCCCACGGTTCGTGTCTCGCCTCTGCCCCACCGCTGATCGTTGACAACCGTTAATCTATTTCGATCAATACGGCGGCCAACAAGCTGCATCTCAACTGTCGAAGTATTCAAGCTGTGAACAAATGTCGGACGGCATCCGCTACTGTACGGTGACCGACTCGTGCTGCCGGGTTCGCCTAGGCGTTACCTCCAACGTCCAGGCCGCCATGTGGCAGACCTCATTTTGGATGGCAAACCCGACGACCCCCGATCCGTATGGAAATGTCGTCGAGGTGGCTGCCGAAGATGGAATTGTTGAATTTCGCTGCAATCGTTCCTATTCGCTGCAACAATTGCCAGGGGTAATCTTGGAGGCACGGCACCGGCTCGGCCCTGCACGAGACTGTTGGCGTCCTGATCGACTTGGAACTTGAGGCGGAGTCACATCTTGGCCGTCAACAATGCAGAGACCACGCGTCGCCGTCTGCATTTTTCTGCACGATGTGGACTCCATTCGTACGAGATCGATTGCCGATGCGTTCTCCGATCGTTCCTATATGGGAACCGTAACAAGTTGCGCGTCCTCGTCGGTGGTGAGAGCGTGTCGCACGTTGCATGCTGACAGGCCAAGCCCGCAAAAATGCCAAAGGAGCGTTTCATGAAACACAGCATCCACGGTGTGCCCTTGCTGCACCAAGAGACACCCGCGCACGCCGCCCGTGAATGGTCAGTCGGTGGCTGAGGGATCCACAGACCATTGGCCAGATGTCTGTTACGCAACGCCTTGCTCAGGGGCAAGTCGGTTCGTATGCAGGGGCCGCCTGCAAAGTCACCGTTTGGCTAATGGCTGCGCGACTCTGACACCGAAGCGGGAGCCCCCGTGGAGTGGGTGTCGGGGCATTTTACGAGACGAGGAATTTTGTGCAAGGTGATGTTATAAATAAGGAGTGACAGGGCCCGCGAGGTCTCCACTTGGAGCGCGTGGTCCTCGATTTCCTCAGTCGTGTGTCTTTCATCTTCTCCATTTCTTTGTCACGTTCACTCTCACCTATAAACAATCTCTAATCCTACGTCACCGCACTCAAGCTTATTGCTACCTCACCACACTCGCTACCACTGCTGGACAGTAACCACTACTTCTGATCACACCCACACTTGCAATGGCGGCATCATCTGTATCAACGGGTGCCGAATCCCTCAAGCCCAGCAACATCGAGATTCCTACCACAAGCAGCACGATTGCAGCGGAAGATGAGGGTCCCTTGTCACCGCGTTCATGGCGGCACCGAACCGTCACATACCAACCCCCTTCGCGTAGACAGACAACAGGTAGTCTTGATGCCGAAGACTACTTCGTACGTTCCAAGCAAGCACAAAACTGAAGCATGATACTGACAACCTCAGATCGGCCCTCGTGATATGGCCAAGCACTCGAAGTGGCCCTTCTTCATGCGTATGCACGGTTCTGTGCTGCCAAAGATGCTCATTCCCCTCATCGTTGTCACACTCTGGTCTACCTTGATTACTTGCATCTCCGAATTTGTCCACCCTCTAAATGTCAGCAACTTGCTGCTTACCGTTCTCGGTTTCGTCGTCGGTCTCGCAATCTCCTTCCGCACTAGCTCCGCTTATGAGCGTTACATGGAGGGCAGGAAGTACTGGAGTCAGCTTCAACTCGTCAGCCAGAATTTGGCTCGTACCATCTGGATCCACACCGATGAGCGTGAGGGCGAGTTAGGCAAGCACGACCTCTTGGCTAAGTTGTAAGTGCTTCAATTCCGTTCATGGCGCGTTCGCTAACTTTGATTGGAACGGCTCTGAACCTTCTCAACGCCTACGCGTGTGCCATCAAGCACAGACTCCGATTCGAGCCCGGAATTGACTACCCGGACCTTAAGGAGCGTATTGAGTACCTCGACACATTCGCTAAGGCTGCCGAAGTCGACATCCCCAAGGCTCGCGAGTACAGCAAGCTGAAGTCTACCGGCGAGTTCTTGGGCGTTACCTTTGCTGAGTCGAACCCCCGCAAGAGAATCAAGCGCTCCAAGAAGCCTCTTGGTAACTTGCCTCTCGAGATCCTCAACCACTTCTCTTCGTACGTCCACAGCATCATCAACAACGAGACTCTGAAGATCGGTCTCTACCAGAACCAAGCTAGTAAGTTCCGGTCAAAACCAGGATCAAGTCTCAATAGCTAATGCAGACCAGTCACTGGAGTTGTCGCCCTCAACGAGTGCCTTGTCGGACTGGACCGTGTCCTCAACACTCCTCTTCCCATCGCCTACTCCATCGCCATCTCCCAGATCACCTGGGTATACGTCATGGTCCTTCCCTTCCAGCTCTTCGCCTCTTTGGAATGGATCACAATCCCTGGTACCATTTTCGCCGCATACATCATCCTCGGTCTATCTGCCATCGGCCGCGAGATCGAGAACCCCTTCGGCCACGACGTTAACGACCTGCCGCTCGAGGCCTTCTGCGAGGAGCTCGAGATGGACATCGACTGCATCACTGCCCAGCCTGCGCCCGTCACTGCCGAGTTCATGACCCGCGATGGCAATATGCCCATTTGGCCCCTTAGCTACAAGAGCTTCAACGGCTGGGCTGCGCGCAGCAAGCAGGATGTTCGCGACGCGCTGCTGACTAAGACCAAGGCCGATATGCAGGTCAGGAAGAGCTTCGCTGTTGCAAGGACCGAGAGCAATATCGATGAGAAGGCGACGCATCAGGTGCAGCAGCAGCACCAGGAGGCATAGAGTGTTGGCACGATGAGTGGGTGGGAGATAAGGCGGTAGATTGTACGGGGGCATGCGGTGCCGATCAGTCCTTCTTCTCTCTTTCCTGCGTGCATAGCGATGGGTCATGGCGTTACAGGCTTCCTCTTCTCTCTGCAAAGAATCTCCGGCTGAGTGCTGTTGAGCAGTTTCATTTTAAGTAGTGGCGGTTGGCCTATGTGCCACCGCTCGCATTAGACTCAGTAAAAGTTGTCAATTACTTCACTTGGAGTCCTCTCTGTTGCTGCTCAAATCTCCTCGTGCTGACCGCATCGTGGGTCTGACCTTACTGAGATCTGCATGAGGGAAACACTTCCTGTTGACCAGTTTTGTGTGAGGGGAAAGAGGGAAGCAACATCCGCAAAAAGCAATTCTTGGTCCTGCAATCGAGACCAGTAGCGTGAATATGCACCAGACTGCGAAGTCTTTTGAGGCAGTAAAAGCACACAGTGTGAGGATAAAGATGAACCTCAAGACACAGCATAAGTTCATAGAGCATCCTACTCGGCTGTTTCGCTTTTCGGAAACTTAGAACGGATATCCATTCGAAGTTTGCGTTTTTTTAAATATCCCGCAACTGGATTGGAACAGAGACGTTCGAATCTTCACCTTCCTTTCTGGCGAGGAAGACAGAGCAGAACATCGCAGGCAAATGAGTTCGGTCGGTGCGAAAGAAGCCAACGGAGCAGACCATTTCAGGTGTACAGATTGTTTTTGGTACTGTAGAAGAAAGACAGAGCATGTAGGAGAAGTATTCTAACGACAGAGAAGACTTATACAGCTATCATGTCTGCTGAGCCCTTGAGTTGACGTTGATGCATTTCAAGGATATAGATCTTGCCCAAAGTGCTTTGGAGCATCGAGCCTGCGGGCAAAAGTGGGCATGAGCTGCTCACCTATATTTCAGGGAACGCTGAGCGAGTCTATCCTCTAAGGCAGGCGCAAGACATCGCCCATTTTGTCGCAGTGTATCGAGCGAACGAGGAACCGCGAGATTTGTGGCATGCCACTGAACTCTGTTTCTTTGAGATCGCAGAAAGAGCAGGTCAGGAGTAGACCATGAGTGATAGCGACTGCGATTTTGATAAGATGCATTGCAAGATGAGCAAGTGTTGGGCAGAAATTGACTTCTTGAAATTCTGAATGTTGGCAGAGCAGAGAAACCTAGTTGTGTGTCTTCGGCCGATGCTGTTTAGAAGCAAACACAGAGCCAGAGCAGACAGCAACATGTGCTGGACAATTGTACGTTTTGGGTCCAAGACACAGAGACTTCTGCATGCGTATTGAGAAGCGTTCAAGAAGTCCGAATTGAGTTCGTAGTACCTTCTTTTGAAACAAAGGTGTTGAAGCCAGACCCAAGTCTCTGCAGCGTGGCATACTTAGTTTTTGGAGTAGCACGGCCAGATCATCAAACAACTCATTGTTGCTTGTGGTTTTTAGAACAGGAGCGAAAAGAGACAGACATGATATCTGAATTTCAAGATCTTGTTGATTTGAATAACCAGAGCGACTCGTGCATCTTCTGATAGATTCTTTCAGCTCCAGAACGCGTGCTTGTAGTCACTGGAACTTGGAGGCCAGGACAGAAGCATATAGACCGATTGCCTGCCTTTCATTCTTGGGAGAGAGCAGACCTCGGGATCAGAAAGCACCTGCCAAACTTGGTGTTGGATTTGGGAGACAGAAGGCGCGAGTGTTTTCGGGTGGACAGCGATCCCTCTTACGTTCGCAAGACCCAACAACAGAATGTTTTCCGTGTCATCTTAGTCTTTTTGTGCAGAGGGGAGCAGAAACAGAACGAACATGAGTGTAGGATGATTGAGTTTCGGGTCTTAGCGAGAGCGGCAGATGAGTGCTGGAAGGTGGAAATGGGCCGGTTTCTTCAGATACTGCCAACGCCGTTGCGAAGACATGATGCCTCGGTGTGTCGTTTGGAAGTGCTCACAGATCCTAGAGGCAAGTCCATGGTCATCATCCAGGATTCTTTTGTGTGGACACAGAGGTAAGGAAGAGCAACATGAACTCTTAGTGCTCAGGTTTGGAGTCCAGACCATTCAGCCGAGTATTCAACTTTCGCAAGTGAAGCAGAGGAGTATACGCATGAAGTCCTTGCATTCCGATCAGAAGGAGAAAGCAGGGCTGGATGCACATGTGGCAATTAGCTAGCGAATTTGGAAACACGGACAACGAGCCATACGATGGCTCTATATGGTCCTTTGAAATTTCGAGAGCAGACAGAGCAGCCAGGACATGGGGGATGTGGAACTCTCTTTTGATGTTTCGTGGAATGACAGATATGATGAAGAAAGAGCCACGACTCGAGTTTCCCAGGGGTTTATATAGACACAGCTCGCAAAAATGTCATGTGATCAAAAGTATTCGCATTGAGGAGGAATAGGGAACTCATCACGCTGTACGATGCAATCCCCAGCGCCACCGCTGTATGCACAAAACTCACCAAAACGCCAACCCTATGCGCTAAGGGAACCCAAACGCCTCGCCCAGTCGTAAATGTCAATATCAACAAAGCCGCCGAAGCCCGTCGAGGTTTCATCCCCGACAAACGCCTCAAGCTATCATTTCGCTGCTCGCTTCGCTCGCTCACAGCTCGCCGCTCTTCCGAAACTTGTCGCCAGAATTCCGCTCGTACGCTCTCGAGCTGCCCTTGCAGTGCTTGATAATCCAGGGGTGACGCTCTACATCCTCGAGGGCAATGCGCTTCTCGGGGTCGAGGACAAGTAGCTGTTTTCGTCAGTCCAAAATTCACTGAACAATGCATTGCTCCCTTTGGTCGCAACGAGATCCAACATACCCTCTTAATCAGATCCTTTGCCTCCGGACTCACGAACCCGGGCACCGTATACTCTCCCCTCACAATCTTGCGCTGCGTCATAACCTGCGTATCCTCAAACGGCGCCTCGCCAACCAAAAACTCATACGTCAACACGCCCAAACTCCACAAATCGACCTTCTCCGTATAATACCCATCCTTGCTGCCACTCCCCTTGAGCATCTCCGGCGGCAGGTAGTCCAGGGTGCCGCACATGGTGTTGCGGCGGTTATTCGGTGCGTGAACGCTCCACCCAAAGTCGCTGATCTTGATCTCGCCGTGCACGCCGACGAGGATGTTCTCGGGCTTGATGTCGCGGTGCATGACGTGTTTTTTGTGGAGGTATTTGAGGGCCGAGGCCATTTGCGCAATGTATTGCGCGGCCTTCCATTCGGGAAAGCGCTGTTCGCGGCGCAGATGCTTGTAGAGCTCGCCTTTGCCGGCGAATTCTAGGATCAGGAATATGCGCTTGGCGTCGTGGAAGTGGCCGAAGAGGCGCAGGACGTTGGGGTGGGCGAGGTGGGACTGGATCTCGATTTCGCGGCGCACTTGCTTCTCGACTTTGCCCTGCTGGATCTCGGATTTGTGCAGGACTTTCAAGGCGCATACGAAGCCTGATGTGCGCTCTTTGGCTAGGTACACGCGCCCGAATTTCCCCTTGCCCAGAGGCTTGCCGATCTCGAACATGCCCAGGTGCCACTGCTTGGGCGCGGCGGGCTGCGGCTGCGGCGGGATGGCGCTCTCCGTGAGGGTGCGGCGGTGGCCTTCTGATGGACGAGTAGGCTGGGACGACAGATCGCGGGGTTTCGCGACGGGGGCGGAGGCGAGCTTGCTGGCGTTGACGGCGGCGAGCTTCTGCAGGGGCACTTTCATGCGGTTTGCGGCTGAGGCGGAGGAGGTGAGGCCTTGCAGCGAGGCGGTCGCTGTGGTCGCGAGGGAGGCCTGGCTGGGTTAACGACGCGACAAGCAGCGATGCGGAGGGGCGCTACCTTGGACTTGTGGTACGAGGCGACCTGGTCGTCGCTGTTCTCGTCGTTGACGGTGATGCGCTCAAAGGCGGCCTCGAGGTGCGACACTTCGGCCATGCTGGACAACGGGCGTGGTAGAAAGGAAGATGAGCGAGGGACGCGCAGGGAAGAGAGGCGATACAGAGCGCAATGAAGAGATGCGGTGTGGTAAACCTGCTGTTAGTACTATCGGCGATGGCCTGCGTCGCTTGGGCGATGATGGCTGGGATGCGAAGACGGGAAGCGTTCGCGCACAGGACTCTTGCCGTGTCTCGCGATAAACAGGCGCCGGCGCTTGACGTTGCTGGGGCGACCGTGCGCGCGAGCTTGGAACATCCCATCCGACCCCACTCCCCCACATTCGTCGTCTTGCACCCAGGCCATAGATCCGACGACTTCATCCACTTGCCCAGGCGTATTGACTGCGACGACATGAATGGCGCCCCCGCCGACACGGTCGCCCCCGGGCTCGCCGACACGTCCATCACCACGGCCGGCTTCACCGTCACGACGCGCAAGCTGCCCATCCTCAAGGCCGGCCCCATCGACGACATGACCAAGGCGCTGGGCATCACGCCGCCGGAGATGATCTTCGGCGACAACCACGCTTCCATCTCGCACGCCGCCAGCGGCTGGAGCATCTCCTTCAACGCCTTCGACGCCCTCGACCGCGTCGACAAGACCGGCGCGCACATGTTCAAAGTCTCCTACTCCAAAGAGTGGCAGCAGAACCGGCAAAAGCAGTTCGAGGACATCAAAGAGGTCGTCAAGCCCTTCGACTGGTCGTACAGTACCGATTACAAGGGCACCGTTGCCGGCCCGCCGCTCACGCCGACGTCAACGCCCATCCCGCTACACCTGCTGCGCCGCCCCGACCCGATCCAGTTCTTCGACGAGGTGGTGCTGTACGAGGACGAGCTGGCCGACAACGGCATCGCCATGCTGTCGTGCAAGGTGCGCGTCATGCCCGCGCGGCTGTTATTGCTCGTGCGCTTCTTCATGCGGCTCGATGACGTCGTCTTCCGGATACGCGACACGCGCGTCTTTGTCGAGTTTGCGACGGGCGAGGTCATCAGGGAGTATACTGCACGAGAGGAGAAGTATGAGGAGGTGAGGAGGAAACTTGCGGGTAGGAGGGAGGATGTGCTGGCGGTTATGCGCGATCCGAACCAGCTGGCCGAGCATGTTCCCGTGGTGGAGCAGACGCTGGATGGTGTCAAGCTGAAGTAAGGCGTGATACGGAGCAAGAAGAGAGGGACACATGAAGACAACGCGCGCGGACGCAGTGCCGCGCCGGGCCGCATGCCCTACATTTGGTGAAGATGATAGATAGGCAGGTACTTGTTCCAGCCACTCAGGGTTTAGCTAACGTCTCTCAGATACAAGGTATCAACATACAGCTTAGATCTGCAAGGCGCATGAAGACCGCCTTCGCCATAGCAATGACACCATCAGCCTTGCGAGGCTAGATTTCAACCACCGTAACCCCTCCCTCTTCGTTCCCCTCCCACGCCGCATTGACAACAACGCTCCTCCCGCTCCTCCTCGTCCCATACAAGAAATACAACCTCCATTCCCAGACCCACACAGCCACCATCACAAACAACAATACCGCTCCATACACGCCTGTTCCGCTGATGTGGATCTGGTCATAACACCACTGCACGACCCCCCAGTCTAACACTTCGGTACCTCGGCCCCGGTGTATGTGCGCGTGGATATGGAGTCGGGGCTTGGTGCGCCATAGCTCTTGCAGCAGCGCTTTACAACCCGGCGAGCCAGAGCCAGAGCCCGAAGAATCGACGTGTCCGCGCGCGGGGCCGTGGGTGACGAGGACATGGGTCTCGTTGGGAATAGAAAGGGACCAGACGAGTTCAGCAATTCTGTCTCGGGGCGTTGCGTCTTCCGGGTACTGGAATGCCCAGTTCCCTTGCTTGGGCGTATGCGGGTTCCCGTACGCATTGAGTGAGCGCCCGCGCACGCGGAGAGTGCGCGTAGAGGACGCGAGGTGCTTGATGTCGCCCCATTGCAGGTCTGTCTTTCTCTGCCACGCGTAAGGGGGGGCGAATACGTCTTTGTGCTTGTCGTAGCATGACGGGTCGAGAAGAAGATCATGATTCCCCGCAATCGCGAGCTTGTGAGGGTGGGGGCGCGAGGAAAGCCAGTTCAGCTGTCGCTGCAGTTCGGGGAATGTCCCGTTGTTGGTCAGATCGCCGGCGTGGATGAGGATGTCGCCGGAGGGAAGAGCCGGGCAGGCGGTGTGTGCATCTGAGACGCATACAATCCTGATAGGCTCCTTGGACGGTGTGGGAATGGCAATAGGACATTGATGCGAGTAAATCCATGTTGCGGGGAATAGGAGTGGGTCGCGAGCGAATCGCTCACTGGGTGAGAGTGGTGTGTATGTAAACAGGTTTGCCTTGGATGGCGGAGACATCGTGCCCGATGTGTGGTTTGGAGCTGCGCTATGGGATTGTGGTGTTGGAAATGCAGCTTCGCCGAAAAGAAGTCTGTTGATTATGTAGCACATGAATTATTCAATCCTCCACTCTTTGGTTCGGGACATGTGTGATCCAAGGTTGTAGGCAGCAGGGTCCGTGAAGACACGTTGGACCCTCTTCCACTGCACGCCGTGAACCACGATGCGTATGAAAGCACCAACTCTTTTGAGGGTTTCTTGGTCATACCTGAGCGGCTGCTATAGTATATGTGCTTACTTGCTCTCATCCCCAAACAAATCCTTCTCCACCATCTGCCTACAAATCGGATGATAGAAATCCTTATTCTTCTCAAACGTCTCCACCGCCAACTTCCTATCCGCCTCATTCAGCAGCCTAAACAACGGGCGCACAAACTTCATCCGCCCAATCTTGCCCAGCAGCTCGGCCGCCGGCTTGTACGTCTCAGGCGCCTTCGCCTTGAGGCCCAGACAAAGGTAGCGGCTCGAAACCTCGATGTTGGCCGTTTTGTTGTACCCGTAGGTTTCGCCGAGAAGCTGAATGTCGCTGGCCGAGAACGAAGTGCCGAAGGATTGCAGGCGCTCGATGAAGACAACAGACTGGTTGGATACCCAGCCGTCGATGTCGCTGGCCTGGGGTTTGAAGCCGCCGCTGTTCTTGGACGAGACGCGCGCTTCCCACTTGTCAGCCAGCTCGTAGCACGTCTTGACCAAGGAGTCGTCGAACTCGGGCTTGGGCGGGTAGCCGGGCGCGTAGAACAGCCTGTCCCAGTCGAAGTCTGCGAGCTTCTTGGAGGCCTCGGCGTCGGGGGCGAAGAAGTCTATCAGACAGGCCTTGAAGTCGTAGCTATCGAGGGATTTGTTGGCAAAAGTGGAGAAGTAGTGGGGGATGAACTTGTCCCATTTCTCCTTGGTGAGGAGCAGTTCGAACTGGTACAGAGCGTGGAAGCCCTTCTCGTAGGGCACTGAGCTGAATGCGTCGTCTGGGTCCTGACCCTTGAGGTTGGTGATGAGCTTAGTGTACTCGTGATCTGTGCCGTAGCGCTCAATGCTCTCTTCCAACGCCTTCCAGCCGATGATGGCGGAAAAGTGGCGGTGCGGCTCGCCGTGGATGTACGCTTGAATGCGGCGCTCAAGGTAGGTCGTCCAGCCCTCGTTGAGCCAGAAGTGCTCCCAGCTGGCGCATGACACAAGGTTGCCAGACCACGAGTGAGAAAGCTCGTGGGCGATGACGTCAATGTTCTGCTTATCACCCGAGATGATAGAGGGTGTCGCGTAGGTCCAGACTGGGTTCTCCATGCCGCCGTACGGGAAAGATGGAGGGAGGATGAGGATGTTGTACTGCGTCCACTGGTAGTTGGGCGCAACGGTTGATTCAATGGCTTTCATAAAGGGCTCGATCTCGCCATCGAGCTCACGCTGGCAGTCAAGCAACTCCTCAGGACCAGTCCAGACAGTGCTTCGGGGTCCGACACTGGCGCACGCAACATCACCGCTGGCTACCGCAAACAAGTAGCTGTTGATCGGCACCTTCTGTTCGAAAGTGTACTTGAGCGTACCCTGTTCGCCGTCCTTCTTAGGCGGCTGGTAGTCGCTCGCACCGGTTGGCAGACCAGAGGCAAGCACGGGCAGATGCGAGCGTAAGGAGAAACTGAATGTCGACTTGACATCAGGAGTGTCCTGGCAGGGGAATACACTTCTCGCGTGGATCGCCTGGCACTGCGAGAACATAAAGGGGTGCTTCCCGTTCGAAGTCTGAGCAGGCGTCAACCATTGCAGAGCCGTGCACTTCTCGGTCGTCGAAACCGCGATGACAAGGCTGACAATCTTGCCCTTTGGCACCGATTCGGTCAGGGAGATGCGCAATGGGGCGCCATATGGCTCGATGCGATCTCCAACCTCGAACTTGGCGGTCTTGCCATCAACCTTGACCTCTGAAATATCAAGGAAGCTATACTTTGTTAGGATCAGAGTCGGTTTCGTCCTTCGCTTGCTTACCTGCTGTCCAAGATGATCTCCTTGACACTCTCATCCGTCAAGCTTTCAAGATCGAGGCCCACGGCACCGCTCAAGATCTTGTGCTCGAAGTCAATCTCAAAGTCCACACTCGTATGCTTCGTGACGAAGTTGTGGTAGTTAGACAAGGTATTGGGATCCCTAGGCGTCCTGATCTCGACATCCACTGGCTTAGTAACCATAGCTGCGGGTGCGCGATGCATCGTGGCGAATCCAGCTCTTGCAGTCCTGGGTTGAAAGACAGTTCTTGGCTGCGCCCTCGGCGTTCTTGTATGTGTCTGAATCGCAGAAGCGGGGCTCTGCGATTGTGTTGATTGTGCGCTCGAGGTGAAGTATCTACCACCTTCCAAACATGTCAAAGGTCGGAGGAAACGTGTGTCATGTGCCGACCCAATCCGCGCTGCAGCTCCACACTTGACCGCTGGAAGGCGCGAAATTTGGGTGAGCAGCCGCATCGTATTCGCGGCTTGACGCACGACAGCGTGCAAGATGTCTGGTTGATGAGAGACCAAAATCCATGTCCTTACACGGGACGTATGCACGGTGTCAAAGTGTACTGTGCTTTTGGTGCAGCGAATCACGGGCGGCGTTAGGCTGCACAAGCTTTGCGAGTCGCAAGGCAACCTCCACTCTGATCTCACTCAAGAATTCGGGACTGCTAGATGTGATCAAACGTATATTGACAGCTTTTCATAGGGTGGCTTCAGGATCATCCTTCCACACATGCCCTGATGCACCTTTTCTCTATTCTAATGAAAACCTAGAAATGTGTGCGCCCATCCATGCTATTGTGACAGAAATGAAAGAAAGTTGGACCGAAACACAGTACCAAGACATTCACACGAAGACGAACGGTCTAATCTGCGCTGCGATCCGGAGAACGACAGCCGATGTTGAGTAATAACCCACACCAGCGCTGATACCGCTGTGCTGTGACAGTATTGCACATTTTGTCTCGAAAGCCAAACAGTTGTTGCGCCCCGTAAATGCTCGACGCCGTGAGGTAATTTCTAATGCTTTTTTGAGTGATGGCAACAAGGAGAGTCGTTGGTCGAGCGACTGTGACCGCCATGGCTTGAGTGCAAATGTTGAGTACTCCTGGAACTCCGTTTTGTGATGCACAAGTATGCGCTCGCCTGAGCGCTGATGAAATGAATCGCTGATGCTGGTACTTTAGAACTGTGATGATACACCGATGAAACCATGTTCAAAGGCTGAGAGATAGGGTTTTGTGATACCCGGTGGCGTCGACTCCAATCCGTTCAGAGCCACTACCGTTATGAGGTTATTGGGGATGTTGCCGGGGAGGACTCTGTAATGAGCGAGAGGTCTGTATGGGCGTGAAGAGATGCTTCATGTTGAGCGTAAGGTCGTTGATGCCGTAATCCTCCGTGACTGTAGTGACTGAGCCAAAGTCGATGCCTTTCTGCGTAGAGTCGGTCGCAACATGTGTCCTGATTTGCTTGAGAAGATTAAACACATGCCTGCAACGCAGGTCTGCAGGTGCTGCCCATTCCTCTCTCCGTGAGCTCCTCAGAAACAGACGAGCCAGGAAATAGTAATGCACACCGTCTCTGCAGAAGCCCAGTCGAGGCTGTGTTGGAGGATACTGTATTGACAGGTCGATGTCCCAGCACGTCTTCCACAGCTCAAGAGCTTGAACAGTTGATCGTAACAGCTGCTGAATTTGTTCGCTGACTCCGTTGGGCGGCGTAGCAGGCGTATCGGGCGTGCTGGTGCCGCTTGTGGAGACCCGCCTGAGGAGCTGGCGTTGAATGTTGAAGATCTGCACATGAATCGCGTGGATAAGAACTACCATCTGTTAGAACAGGATACGGGCAGATACTTGGATGGTAGACTTACGGAACTTGCCGAATGCGTTGGTGCCGCGTTCGGGTAATTGGCCATGCGTGCCCCTGTACAGTAGCTGCAAAGCCTCTGACATGCCTAGTTGCTTTGCGCGTCTGCTTCCAGAGACATTCGCAACCTGTGCAGCCTCGCCCCGCAAGCCTAGTGCACTTGCGCAATCCTCTTCGCTCTTTGCTTCCCAAGCTGCGTCGTCTGCTGGAAGTGACACCTTGATTTCATCGACATTGAACTGTGGCTGCGAGTTGAAGAAGATCGTACTGGCTGCATCGATAAGGAAGATGTATGCCATCGCTCTGACCCGCTTCTCGTTTTCAACCCACGACGTCCAATTCCAGGAGGCAACTTCGTCGCCATTGATAGGCCCAGGCTCGTGCAGAGAGCTGAATCCGGAATTGCTGCGTGGAAGAGGATGCAAGAAGCCTGCTCGGCGAGTGATGCTGGCAAAGATGAAGAACTCTTCGCGCCCTTGCTGCCGTTGTTGTTGACTTCCGTGCCACAAGAATAGGCTGTGGAGCAGACTGAGCGCTTCGAACTCCTCCACGTCGGTCGAACAGTGCCTGTTGGGATCCAGGACATGATTCTGATTCTGGCCCATCTTGTAAATTTGACTTGAGCGCTGCACGACACCACGAACGAGCTCCATCAGCCAGCGCACTGATTTGGGGGTCATCCTATCAGAGTAGACCGCACCGACGCAACACATGGCGAGAACAAGGCCGTCATACGCAGCAATTGGATCGAAAGTGGGAGTGTGAATGAGTGGCCAGTGGACATGGAAGTGCTTGTATTCCCGGAGAAGGTGGTTGATGTTGTCGGGTGTGAGAATGCCTTTGAGCGCCTCGTAGGCATAAGCATCATTTGATCCAGGGGTCAAGAGTGACGCGTTGGGGAAGCAGAAGTTGAGCAGAGCCTCGGACTTTTGTTGGAGCGGATCAGATGAAGCAGGTGGCCAGTTGTCAATAAACGGGGTAGAGTCGACGAATCCGGGATTCGAGTATAAGCCTGTGAACATGGTATCATATTTTGGTGTTGTATCATCTGTGTTGTTCTAAAAGGTACCGGTCAGAACGCCAGTCGCTTTATGTTGGTTTGGGCCACCTGCCATACTGGATCCATTCGTGAAGTGTGATTCTCCGTTGACGCCGTTGACTCCGTTGAAAGCGCCGCCGTTCCGCCACATGGAGCTGTCTTGACCGTTGGGCATGCCATCGACGGCAGGCATGGAAGTTACGCCATAGGAGCCAGAGTCACCACCCTCAGACTTGACGGGCATGTTGTTCTGCGCCATGTCGTTGTTGACAGCGGCTTGGCTGTAGTTGTTGAAGTGGTTCGCTGAGTCAGCGGCAGCGGCATTGTTCTGCTGTTGCTGTTGCTGCTGCTGGTGTTGTTGCTGTTGCGCCGCAAAGGAGTTGGCGTCGTGCGCAGCATTTGTCATCGCGTTGGGACGGTAGTCGTTGAAGTTGAGACGCGCCTGTCCGTATGTGTCAAGCGCGGACATGCTCCTCCTATTCTCTTCGACGCCGCTGCCAGGACGATTGATCAAGCTATTGGAGCGCGACGTCCGAGCGGACATCGAGTGCTGATCAGCAATCGAGGGAAGGTCACCGCCGTAGCCATTAGCTGCGACAGCGGGCATCTGCGGCATGCCCATGGCATAGCCAGCGTCCGAGTACGGCATTGAGGTGCCCTGGATGTGATTGAGGTACGAAGTGGCCTCAGCGGCATTTGGCGGGCGGTTCTTTTGCAGGTGCTGCTGCGCGTGCTGCAGGTGGTTGGCGCCAGTGGGGTTACCGCGGCGAATGGAGCACTTCTGAAAATGGCGCTTCAAAATATCACTTCGGCTGAAGGTGTCCTTGCACAAGTGGCATTGGTAGGGTCGCTCGCCGGTGTCTGTGTCACGTTAGATTTTGCGCGATAGGCTAAAGGCGGTGTACTTACGGCGCAGAAGATGGCGCTTCAGGTGCTTGAGGTGCAGGTACGTCTTGTTACAATGCGGGCACTCGTACTTGCCGTCGGCGTTCTTTGTTGCTTGAGTGGGCGCCTTTCCAGCGGCAGGGGCTGGCCGGCCAGGGTGGGTGGGCAGGACGCCGCGACGGCCTTGCTGGCCGACGACATGGACAGGCTCAGGCTCCTGGTTCGCGAGGACCGGAGGGTGAGGGTACAGCGAGGGGTGGTTCATTCCCATTCCGCCTGCTGGGCCGCCCATCTGGTGTGTGTTGTGCGGCGCACCGGCGGTGGGCAGCAGCGGCGCCTGCGAGTACGCCGACGACATAGGCATGTACGAGGACGGTGATGGCTGGATGGGCCTCAGCGGCGGGTGCTGCAGCGGCGGCATCGTGCTACTGCCGTTGGGCGCAGAGGTCACAGGCGTGTGAGGCGGCTGCGGCGTCTGGGGATTGCTGTGGTGGCCGCCGTACAACGAAGGGAACGACGCGGCGCTGTGCAGCGGAGGCAGCGTGGGCAGGCTCTGCTGCGCGCCGTTGTAGCCCTGCTGGCCAAGGCTCTGGTACTGCGGGAGGCCAGGCTGGCGGAAGCGGTCCTGGGCGTCCATGGTGAGGAGAGGGAATTCGGCGCGCTACGAGGCGGGCGCGCGGTGCGGTGATGGGGGTGAGACGCGACCAATTGGTGTTGTCTGTGACGATCTCATTCGACGAACCCTAGGTTCGAGCGACGCGTGTGACTTGTGCTAATGCGCCGGCTGGGCAGCACAAGGGCAGAGATGGGGAACGGAGGTCCACGAAAGAAGAAACCTTTGTGGAGCCCGTGTGGGGGAGTGAGATGAATGGAGCTGGACAGCAGATACGCGACGGCAGCTACTCCGTCAAGGGGTTCGATGGGGAGGGAGTGCCCACAGTTGTCTGGGAGCAAATTGGTGAGGAGTAGTGGCGACGGCCGGGCTGGCGGTCAGGTGGTGGTAGGAGAATAATCTGAGCTATGATGATGAGGTCTCTGCTCGGACGCTGCTCTAGCGAGCCAGGGACTGCGGCGCGTGTGTGTGCGGGCGATCGAGGGAGGGCCCACTTTCAGCCTCCAAAATCGATAACGGGCAGGTGCAGGTGGAGAGCGAAGGCACGAGCAGTGTTAGGCAGTTGAGACCCACGAAAAGTCGTTGTGATGGGGTATGGCTGGAGGAGGGGTGATACGCAGTGAAACTACTCGGCGAAGTTTTTTGCGCGAGTGAGCTGGGAGAGCAGCGACGCCGATGTCCCGCGCACGATTCCTGCTTCGTGCTCAATCTGTGGCCGGGTCTTGCCGGAGGATGTTGTGCCTGAAGGAGACGTCTGTGACAGTCTGGTAAGAGTGCAGAGAGTGGGAAGGGCAGGCGATGCGGCCCACTAGAGATTTTTTGAGACAGCGGCAAACGCGTTCGGGTGCGTAGGCTTACGGAATACTGCTAGCTGGGCGAGGGACAGCACGATGAACGGCGGACCAAGAGACAGAGACCAGCTATTACGACCGACACGTGATGCCGCCGGATGATGACTTTTCACGTACGTGATGATGCTGCTAGAGGCCATCATTCGCGATGCCGTCTTTGCTGAGCGAGTGGGCGCCCCTGCAAAACTTCGTCACAAGCTGCGATAGGCTCCCAGCACTTGCTAGCCACGCAGGTCGCCCAATTGTGTTTCTGTATGTAATCTAAATTATTCTATCCTACGCGCCCTTTGCGCTCCTGAGTCGTGACAAGTTCACACAGGACCTCTGGGGATGAGCTATGAATCGACGTCTACGAGTGCGGTTTCATCCCGCCACGGACGCACGGCAGCAAATCGATAAGAGCCTCAAAGGCGTTAGGCGCTCCGTCATTCGGTAGCTGCGTGAACCAAAGTCTGTCACGCTTGCTGATTTGGCTGCGATAAAATTCGGGCAACTGTCGCCCTTTGTCCAATCCCTCGATAGACTTTCGCCGTCTTATGAGCATCTGAAATATTTGCACAAACTTCAAGAGCAGCGAACAAGGACCGCGCAACTTCGAAGCAACTGTGCCGAACGACGTGCTGCGGCTGTGGCTGGCTTCGGCTCCAAGGGTCTTTCTATTTCCGCAGCCGATGAAACTGAAC
The DNA here is from genome assembly GCA_022225945.1 of Didymella pomorum. Lineage (NCBI taxonomy): Eukaryota > Fungi > Ascomycota > Dothideomycetes > Pleosporales > Didymellaceae > Didymella > Didymella pomorum. Next base: position 398,283 of record JAKJXN010000019.1, on the reverse strand, counting down.
GCGTCCCACGGCGGCCTTCGATGTTTGTTTGATCGAATTGCAGGAGCTTACGCGCGATCCAGACAAGAGGCACATCGATCACTGCTCAATCTTGACTGACGATACTCGCCATTGGTGCTGCTCAACGCGCCGTCGCCGAGGTTGTTCTTGCCTTGGGAGGAATGACGTGGATTTTCGCGGAAAGAGGAAGAGGTCAGGGGTGCCTTGTCCCATGCCGCAATCCTGGCTGAGAAAAACGGCGTCCTTTCGGGCCTTCGGTGTTCGTTCGCGCACCAAACATTAGCCTTCCACATTAGCCTTCGAGAAAGCTGCATGGAACTTCTCGAAAGTGTCCGCGCTGCAGCGAGCGCAGCGCAAATATGACATGATTTGCGAGCCAGAATTGGATGGCCACTCATGCACCGCTCTTGCGTGTCAACCAAACGCAGTTGAATAAGGGTCTGTCCAGTGCCATGGTCAGCTTATGCATGTTCATGTACAATACGGTTAGCGTACATTGTCCGCGATACCAACAGATGCTGGACGCTGACGATGTCGCATCTCAAAGCGGCATCCCGACCGCGGATATCGGCTTTTGATCACATAATGTGACACATCCTATACTTGCTCTGCAAATGCTACCTCTCATCAGCAGACGTTGCCCGTCATTGCTGTCAATTGCTGAAGTTTGCGTTGCATTCTCGCTGGTCTTGGCAACCCTTCGCGACTCAACACTACCGCCAATATGCCGCGGCATTCCGTTTCGATAAGGCAACGTGGCCGACTAGACTCGCAGAGATTTTTCGCTACCTGCAATTGCCAATATTATGTATGGTGACGGTTGTTTGGGCATCTCTGCGAGATCGTTGTTGGACATTCCATGGGTGTGCTGTCGACAGCGGTACGTCGTCGGCACCTAGGACATGTGTGCCCCCACGTGTTTCGCTCATCAGGTGGGATGCCTACTGCACGCCTCGTAGACCAGTTGCCCAACCAGTGCAGCGCCTCTTGGAGCCTCGCGCTTTTCGCAATTTTGCCGACGCTTTGCCCTACCAAGTTTTCGCATGCTCCAAGCCTGCACGAGCACCGTGATGTGTTGGCAATTTCGCGGCGCGACTTGGGTGACCAGAAGCGACTTGAAAAGGACGCACTGCATCTTCAACGAAGTTCAAATAAGCTCAGTCCCACTCCACGGTTACATACCCGCATCTGGGAGTGGATGAATTCGGCTGTGGACTCGAAAGTGGGCTGTCCGCTTCCACTCACCTCGCACTCGACACGGAAGGAGCGGCGAGCCGTGGAGCGAAAATGTCGTGCAGCTGACTTGCTTGGCCAAACACACGGCACCCTGCTCAAGCGTTCATCTTGACACCTTGTCTGCTTGAAACTCCGGTCACGCTCACCGCGGAGACAGGCGACAATGTCGGTGAAGGAATTGCACGTCCGGTCAGTGCAGCCTGAAATGGCGCTTCGCGGCACCGGAACGACTCTTCCACAGTTCCAGGTGGCTGGGCGGCCTGTACTTGGCCGAGAGTAAGCGATCTGCGAATGTCCGATCCGAGTTTGTTTCGAATTGTACTCGCAGTGGCTGCCTCGTTGCGAGGCTGCTTCGTACATGAGGCCGTTGATGTCGTGCCTTGTGAGACTTGTAACGTCAGGAGTTGATTTGGCGGTCAAATGAGACCAACAGCCTCATAAAACGCGCAAGTTTGTGATAGGCTTGACGGTATTGACATGCATGTCTTGTCGGCGCGCATACAAGTCCTCGCGACTGTGATAGGAGTCGTCTCATTTCTCTGCTGAAGCTCAAGGAATTGAGTCAAGTAGCAGTATCTTCATGGCCAACAAGGCATCAGCATCGTGACTACCTCCTGGACTGAGGCTTGAGCTCGGACGTCACCGAGCTTTCTAGAACAGCAAGAGAACCTTCTGTAAAGCAGTAACAGCTGTACATATCGCAGCAACACATTTCGCAGCAACACCTTTCACAACAACCCATCTGCAACCATTGACTTTGTCATTAATGAACCCATCCAAGCAATTGTGCTCCATCTTGCGACTGGGTGATCACCTTCCCAAGCCAACCCATTTCACAAGCAAAGCTCGCAACACCAACCTCAGCCCCATCTTCACACGTACAATGGCCTCCAACGCGCCTGATCAACCCACAAAAGCGCAAGAAAGCCACCAGACCATACCAGAGTCCCAGTCCTCTACCTCAGCTCCTTTGCCCCTGCCCGAGCCAAGCTCCGACGCAAGTCACGCAACACAACTCGACGTCAACGGCTCAGGCGTCAAACTAGACCACCTGGGCCCTCTTGTGGTCAACAAAGACGGCTCGCTGTCGCGGATCGCAAATTGGGATAAGATGGCGGACATCGAGAAGCAGAACACGCTGAGGATCTTGGGAAAGAGGAATCAGCTACGGTTGGATGGTTTGAAGAGCGGGAGAGAAGAGAAGTAGGGGAAGTATGTTGGTACGAAGGGCCTTTGTTAGTGGGGAGGAGGACTAGGGAGTAGTCAGGATCGGATTGGTGGTCTCGAGTGCAATACTGGCATTGAAAGCGAATGCGCACTCGGTGGAGGTCGACCATCGTACTCTCACAGCCGCAGGACCTTAACTATATCTCCGGGCTCTTCTGTCAGCACGCGAGACTTTTGGTGTAGCGATGCTGGATGCTGCAGTCCATTGGACGTTGATACATATGTACCCTGTATTGGCGACCCGGCGTTAGCCCTGCCATCCATTGGAAAAAGGCCCCGCGCGACCCTTTCTGGGCTGCGAGATACTTCTTAACCAAAGAAGCGCGTTTCGGTAATGGCATGCTGACAATTCCGAGCCATACTGAGGTCGTGGTGCTGCGTATCAATTTTTTGCAAATCTACATGTTTGTTACGTTCCATGCGAATCCCGGCGGTGCTCACACGCAGCATCACATACCACTCAGCCAATACAACAATGGTGAATCCTTTTTCTTTTCGGACCGGCCAAATCTTATTGGAAACGGAAATACCAGGTGTGATGTTCCAGATGGAAATACATCCGGTTGGAATTGCTTGGTAGACGAAGATATGATTGTTGACCGCTGAGGTCCTAGCCAGATGAAATGCTCCAAACAACAACCCAGATGCTATGCAGCTACGCATGCATATCTTCAAACGCCATGACAACCAATTGAGTATCGCCTGATCGTCAGACCATTTAGTCTGACTTGCCAGCATCTCCTTTGCGGCTGCGCTCTCTAAGCACGAGGTTGAAATCCTGCCTCGAGCTCTGAAACTGCTTTGCTCTCACCGAACTCTCTCTGCCCACCGAGTGTCTACTCGTACTCCTCTCCATATGTATACTCGGCACCACGAGCCCCTCCCTCGGTCTTCCCCTATCGTCTTCACCATCTCCAATCTCAAACGCATCGTCCTGGAGCTCAATCAGATCTCCCAGGCCCCCGCCCGTCGCGCCAACCCCAGGCACGACCTTCTGCCGCCCGCCCGGCGTGCCAGGCTCAGCAAGCAATTTCTGCGCCTGCGATCCAACTTTCCTGACCCACCCTTCGATTGCGCCGCCGATCTCTTGGAAGTTGATGTCTCCTCCTGACGGCGTGACGATGCCCGAGCTGCGCGTCCCATCGGCATCGAGCAGCGAGGGCGCCCAGGGTGTGAAGTATTCCTGGCCTGGCGGGGGCGCCATGCTCGGCAGGTGCGCAGCGAACATCTTGTTCAGACCGTCCTGCGCCGGTCCGGGACTGCGCACATTGCGACCGAGAGTACCAACGCCGCCAGGACCTGAAAGCCACGGTTTTGGAGGTTGTTGTTGACCCGAGGTGCTGCGTTGGCGGCTGTGTGCGGAGAGTGAGGAGAGATTGCTGGAGGCGCGGGGCCGAGTAGGCTGCGATGGGGAGCTTGTGTGCGTGTTGGGGTTGGTAGAGGTTGAGGAGCGAGGGAGGTCGACGGAGGCGCGTGGTGTCGAGGCGGCGTCTGAGTATGCGACGGATTTCCGGCGTGCGGGTGGGAAGAATCCCAGAGCACGGCGAGGCATGCGGGCGATCTGTGTGGGTCGTTTGTCGTTGGGTAAGAGTACCCAAGAATCATGTGTCCATGGCTGGTCAGCGGCGGCATTGGAAGATACAACAGAGCTGGTGTCGGCACTCTTCTGCTTGGGTGCATTCCAGCCGTTAGGCAGACCGTCTGTGTCTGGCTTCTTGTTCGAGGACTCGGCGTAGTCTCCCAGTAACAGGTCTTCCTCTGGCAAAGCATCTGGGCCTTGGACCGGCTTCCCCTTTGTCCCACAGGCATCGACCGGGAGCACAATCGTCTCCTTGGATAGAATGGTATCGTTCGGCCACATGCGATTGGCCTTGCGCAGCACTGCCTGCTCGCAATTGTACTTGATGCAGACCCCGGCAAGTGTGTCCTGCTTCTTGACGTGGTGTATGTATATCAAGGCGTCGCCGTGATCATTCTCGCCGGGAGGTGCGGAGGCACTCGTGCGGTCGTCCGAGTTCCTGCGCTTTATGCGGCCAATTGAGTCGGGCTGTAGATGCTCGGTAGCATTGAGCAGGTCCTTCCGCTTCATAGCCCGCACCTTGGCCTCCCTTTCTTCCTGGGTGCCGGCGCCCACATGCGAGCCTGCGCCTGCGGGACCCCATTGCTTCGGCGGCGGAGCGCTGGTGGATGTGCGTCGAGTGTGTGTTGGCTTACGTCTCCGGGCAGCAGCTGAACCGCTGGCCGCTGTCTCATTACCGAGGACATTGGCTGCCAGGCCCTGAACTGCTGACCACGAGTTCCCCCATAGTCCTGATAGGGTCGACGAGGTATCTCGAGTAGCCTTCGAAGCTTGGACGCCGGCGGACTTGAGAAATGCCGAGGGTGCTGAGGTGACGTTGGCCGGTGACCCTGTCCTCGAAGCTATCCGCGAGCCGGCCCTCGAGCTGAAGCCTTCGCTGTCGTCGGTCGCGTAGATATCATCTTCGACGGAGATCAGTCGTCGAGTCCGCGGGCGCAAGGTCGAGTTGCTCTTAGAGGTGGACAACGAGGAACCATTGGTGGTGTTCATGGCATGCGGGGTGGATCTGGTGGAGCTGCATATGCCAGGCGTAAGGGTGAACCGGTAAGAAGCATTACTATAGCATTCTCGAGGCGAAGAGCGAGCGTCCGAGTCCTGTCGTGTCTAAAGAAGTGCAGAGAGCTCCCAGCGAGGCGTGAGGGTGATTGCGATGTACGTAACGTCGTTCCCCAGCTCCAGTTTCAAGGCCGTGCGCAGGGTCCAAGACGGACGTTTGGTGCCGCGACCAAGCCTCACGGTTTGAGAGCCTCGTGCAGGACCTGCAAACTCCTTCGAACTAATAGCAAGTAGACAAAGGTACACTTAGTGCTCGCACTGGCTGTGACATGTCCACGAGTAGTCGTGCTACACGCAACACGAGATAAGGCCAGATAAGACTAGACTGACGTAGTGGTCTATTCGGTCACCGTCGGTCTTGTTGCGCAACAAATCACAAACATGGCATCGAACAATCATTCTCGATGTTGCTCTAGCTGCGAGAGTTGTCTGTATCTGTAAATCGACTATGTACTGCGCTGTTTGAACACATGATTCGTGCTAGACAACCTCCGCAGATAACGCCATGCTTGCTCGTACACAAAACCACGAGTCCTGCCATAAGTCGTACTATAATTCAGTGAATGCAGTGGGTCCAGGTAGCCAGCTCTCATCTGCTCATCTGTAAGGGCTAGAGCTCGTCACTGTGTCGACGGTCGCGAACTCGAGCTCAAAGTCATCGATCTCCTCGAACTTCTTGCGGATTGCAGCCAACTTCTCCGAGACCTCAATGGCCGAGGGCTCTGTCGTATCCTCATCCTCTTCTGCTGCATCATTCTCCTTGTCTGAAGAGATACGACGACTGTAGGTCCTGCTCGCCTTGTTGGCTGACTTGGCGGAAGCACCAGCCTTCTTGCCCCGTGCTGTCTTCTTGGTCGTTTTGGGCGAAGCGAGCTTACCAGCACCTGGCCGTTGCCGAGCTCGTCGAGCTGGCATCGACAGCTCATCCTGGTCAGAGTCGAGTTGTGTCACGTCTTCTGAAGACGTCAGGTCGTACTCGTCCTGTGCGCGGACGCGATTTCGACGACGAGGTAGAAGGCCTTTGAGCTGTGCTGTAGATATGCCTGGCTGTGCTTTTGCCTTTGCTTTTGTGTTGCGCTTCTGCTTCGCTGGTGTCTCAGTCTCTTCCGCAGAGTCCTCATTGTAAGTTGTCTGCTTGCCAGCTCTGCCTCTTCGACGTGCTCTAGTCTGCTGAGATGATGTGCGTGGTGGTGTAGTCTCACGAACCGGACTGCTTGACTTTGGCGGCGCGAGAGTCTGACTGAGTATCTCAGAGTCGTCTTGTGTCTGTGTAACAACTTCCTCACGTGAAGGCAGAACGTCTGGCAGGCTAGGAGAAGGAGCGCGCAATGAATCTTCCACATCTGCACCAGAAGGCGGATCGAATGGTGGTGATGATCGAGGTACTTGAATGACTGGAGTCAGCTTGCGCTTTCTACCACGCGATCCGGAGCTTGACAGATGCGCGCCACTGTCGTTCGCCCCTTCTTTTTCGGTCGTTGTTCTCTGTTTGTTAAGAGGTGTAGACTCATCCTGAGGGAGAAAGTCGTCGAAGTCAAAGTTGTCTGTGTTGCTCAAGCCAGATTCGTCATTGTCCTCAACATCCGTCGTCTGTTGGACCATGCGAAGCAGACTATGTTGTCTTGGCCTCCGCTTGAAGTTGGTCAAGGCCAGAATAGATGTCTCGTGTGCAGGAGTTGGGCCCACTTTTACAGCAGATGGTGGACGCGTGCCGTGAGCTGGCGATTCTGAATTCAGGGAAGAGAATGTGAGGTCTCCAAAACCGCTGTCTCCTTCTGCAAGATCACCCGGAGAGTGAGTCTGCATCTGAGCTACTGCTAGAGAGGTCTTCGATCCAGACAAGCGTACGCTGCCTCTCGTCGCACGAGCCCCGGTCGCCGCTTTTGCTGCCGGCGTGCGAGGCTTTTTGATACTGGCAGGAGCTTCAGCCTCAGCAGGAAGCGCGCCGGTCACCTCCAGGTCCGCCTCGTTGGCCACATCGGGCGATTCTTGCGCCGGCGCACCGCGTTTTGCGCGAGTGGCTCTTGTGTTGGTGACTAGTCCATCGCTATCGTCGCTGAAGCTCCGCAGAACTGCAGTTGCCTTCCTGCTCTGCTTCGCGGTGGGTTTCGTGGCTGCTGGCGCAGCTTTCTTGAGCGCGGGAGGTTTCGCGACGCGTGTGGTTGTGGTGACTTTCGATTGAATCTTTGTGCGCGCTGGTCGCGGCATGGTCACAAACGATTGGTGACGCGTCTATTTCAATAATGCTATTTTACGCGTTTTAATAGTGACCGTCTCGTGAAGGTTCGGCTGGTGGGCAGTAGGTGTACGTGAAGTCGATGTTGTCATCCTGAAAGAAGCGCGTTGTTAGCGCGATATCATGCGCACCTGTGCGGGGCCGTTCACAGCGACGTGCTTCAGCCAGAGGCTTATGAGAACAGACGAGTCGTGAAAAGACACTGGGAATCTGACACAAGCGAATGCAATGTCTGGTTCGAGAACGAATGTTAACTGTCATACACAGCCCAGGCACCGGTGAAGCTGGACGGCCAGGCAGCTGCGTTCTGCACAGCTACTTAGTCGTCTGTTTGGAGACATCAGCAATGTCACATCCACCTCACATTCCTGATCCTCCTAATATGAGTACCTCAATGCCATCGTTTGACTTCTCATCTTCACTGCAAGAGTATGCGATACCCGAAGAAGACTATCTCGACCGACACAATGACGTCCACATAATATGTACAGGCGCTGTCGTCTTTAACAAAGATGGAAAGCTGCTCTTGGTTCAGCGTGCCAAAGAAGAAAAAGCGTTTCCAAATGTTTGGGTAAATTGATCTTTTCCAAGTCTGTCCAGGCGCTGACAGATGGTAGGAAATCCCGGGAGGCAAGATGGACAACACGGACGGGACCATACTACATGCCGCCGCACGCGAGCTGAAAGAAGAGACTGGCCTCACAGCAACTCGGGTCGTCAGGAAAGTCGCGCAGTTCACGTTCTCAGACGGCGGGCGGAATCGTCAGACCAAGACGTGGCTGAAGGTACCTTGTTGGCCCAGGACGGAACGAAACGTTACTGACCTCTCCAGCTGATCTTCCAATTCGAGGTGAACAATCTCGATGCCATCACCCTGGATCCAATTGAGCACCAGCATTTCTTATGGGCATCAGAGGATGAGGTGGTCAATGATCTGGTTGCCGAAGGGGACATCTCTCTCAAGTATATCTCACAGGAGAACAAAGATGTCAAGCTGGAGGCGTTCAAACTGCGAAGAGAGGCAGCCTTGTCAGTCTAGAGAGATTTTCAGAACATCAAAGGATGGAGCAAATGTCGCCGACTGGGCCTTTTCATGCAGGTGAAGTGACTGTAATTACACATTAGCTTACATCGATGGATTCACATCCCGTCCAATTGGGGCAGACCCCTGCAACTTGCACATGCTACAGCAGTGTCGCTGCTTCCTTTCACTGCCGACGCGGCGCGATTGCTCCAATCTCATGTGACGGAGCCCACGGCATGTGGAGGCAGTCTATGCAAAGCACAGTAGACAGTGCCTGGAGGTGTGATGGGAAACATGATGTGCAGCAGGCTCACCTGAAACTACTCGCTTGCAATTGGAGGGATTCTCGGTTTGGCGGAAAGAGAACCTGGGGAATGCACATGAACGCGCCTTCCCGTCGAGAGAATCTGGGGAAGGCACCGACCAGGTCGCGTGTTTACGGAACGCCAGCGATTTCGAAATCCATAACATTCACTCGACAGCAGTTCGTGAGGCCGGACAAAGGAAAAACACCGTTTCGAGAGGTGCAGGGTGATCGCCGTATGAGGCCGAAGCCCACTATTGCTTAGCGCAGCTACCGCTTGAGGCACACTCCAGTCTCCAGGGCTCGATCGCGTGTCGACGAGGTCGCAACCCTTACCACCTCGACCCATAGACGACAACATGGCGTCTGGCGAGCATTCCTTCATGGCGCAACCAGCGCAGCCTCCAGCACCGTCGCCGCTCGCTCCCCAGCCCAGCAACGGCGCATCGTGAGTGCCCCCGCGAGCCGCAGACACGCCCTGGCAGCGAGACGCTGACAACAACAAGCGATAGCCCAACAGCCCAGCTCCAGCCCGGACATCCCAGCTTCAGGCGCCAGAGGGCGAGCAGAGCCTGCGAGAGTGAGATATGCCCCATCTTTATGCATCCTGTTCCTGAGAAAAGAAGGCCGGGAGAGCTGCGGTCCTATAGCTTCGCTTGACTGCCTCGGCACCTCGGTCTGACGATGATGATTGCGACGAATGCTAACAACGCAAACAGCATGCCACTCGCGCAAAGTGAGTAATCACGATAAGATACGCCGTAACTGGCGATGGTAACGCTGCGCAGGTACGATGCGACGCCGCCTCGTTGGGTGTCCCTTGCACCAATTGCACCGCCTTCTCCATCGAATGCCGTATCCCCACCCCGAAGCGCAAGAAGACGCAGACATCGCGGGCTAAGGAGACAGACGGCGTCAGCGAAGCAGGCGACAATAATGACGGCCGCTCGCCAGGCAGCACGTCGGTCGAGCCTCGCGACAAGACGGCCGTCTCCAACTCTGAGGACGGCACCCCTGCGAACAACTTCTCGTCGCAGTATGCCGCCCAGCAGGCCACCCACAATGGTACATACGTGCAGTTTATGAAGCCCAAGTTTGCAAGAGCACCGATCAAGGAAGCCGGTCGCGTCGCGTACTTGGGCGAGTCGTCAAATCTCTCCTTGCTGGTGCATGACCGCTATGGAACAACCGACGTGGTTCACTATCCGCTGCCTGAGAATGTGCGCGGCGCCAAAGCTCGCGTCAACGAGATGGACAACATGGAGATTGAGATTCTGCACCAGAGGGGCGCCTTCCTGCTTCCACCGCGGGCGTTATGTGACGAGCTTGTGGAGGCCTTCTTCAAGTGGGTTGCGCCAGTGGTGCCTGTGATTAATCGCAGTCGCTTCATGCGCTCGTACCGAGATCCAAAGAACCCTCCATCTCTGTTGCTGCTGCAAGCTGTGCTCCTGGCTGGCTCGAGAGTCTGCACAAATCCGCAGCTGATGGACTCCAGCGGTTCGACCACGCCAGCTGCCATGACCTTCTACAAGCGTGCAAAAGCGTTGTTTGACGCCAATTTTGAGGATGACCGTGTCACCATCGTTCAAGCGCTGATTCTGATGGGCTGGTACTGGGAAGGTCCTGAGGGTAAGACAATGAAGAGATAACTTGTTGCTGACCTGACTAAAACAACTGCAGATGTAACGAAAAATGTGTTCTACTGGACTCGAGTCGCTATTGTCGTAGCACAAGGGTCGGGCATGCACCGCAGGTGAGCATTGTCAACATTATAGTTCTAGATGAAACTGACAGCAACAGCGTGGAAGGCTCACAACTGAGTCGTTCTGACAAGCGACTGTGGAAGCGCATCTGGTGGACACTCTACAGCCGAGATCGTTCGGTAGCAGTTGCTCTTGGCCGACCTGTTGCGATTGACCCAGAGGACTCAGACGTGGAGATGATCTCAGAAGACGACTTCATTGACGACGAGATAGACCGCCCAGCGGAGCATCCACCGGATCCAGTTCATGTTCAGTTCTTCATCAACTACGTCAAGCTGAGCGAGATCATGGGTCTCGTGCTCTCGCAGCAGTATTCGGTGGCATCCAAATATCGCAGGGCGAACGCCATCGATCTGACCCACAGCGACATGGCTCTCGCAGACTGGCTACAACACTGCCCACCGGAGGTCCAGTGGGATCGAACGCGGCACCACTTCTGGGCTGCGTTGTTGCATGCGAACTATTACACTACGCTCTGCCTGCTACACCGCGCGCACATGCCACCTGCTGGGTCACCCAAGCAGAACAACCTGGACGGCTTTGGCGAGGAGCACGCATACCCATCAAGGAACATTGCGTATCAAGCTGCGGCTATGATCACGTCAATCATCGAGAACCTACGAGCGCATGACGAGATACGGTATACGCCTGCTTTTATCGTGTACAGCTTGTTCTCAGCTCTTATCATGCACGTGTACCAGATGAAGTCTTCGAACAAGTCGGTCGTATCAGCGACGGAGCAACGTCTACAGATCTGTCTGGATGCCCTGAAGGAAGTTTCCAAAGTCTGGCTCGTTGCGAAAATGGTGCACACACTGTTTGAGTCCATCTTGGGCAACAAAAACCTTGAAGAGCGTCTGCAGAAAGCTGCCGGCCGGAATCACAAGAAGAACAAGCCATCTAGCGTACCGCCGCCGCCACCGAAGCCGGCGCAAGAAGCACCAAAGCGCAAGTTCGAAGAGATGGATTTCGGAGGCTTCCCAACCATCAACGGTCCACCAGCGGCCCAGGTGTCGTACGAGCGATCACGTCCACAAACTCCTGCAGTCACACCATCACGAGAGCTGCCACCTCAGTCACAGCAGATGCCTCAGATGTCAGCTGGATCGCCGCAGATGAACCGCCACAACCACGACACCTTCATGGGTCCATCACGTTCAGGCACTCGCCCGACCACACCCTTCAACCCTTCGTACTCCTACCCTGGAACGCCTCCCGATTTGTTCCTCATCACCCGCGATACCCCAAATATCAGTCAGGAAGTCTGGCAAAACTTCCAGCCAGATCACTTGTTCCCCGCAGACACGCAGGTGAACTTTCCTCAGCCGGCACAGTCACTAGTAGATCCAGCTCTCTCACAGCCTCAAAATCTGTCCATACAAGAACAGAGCAACGGCACCGGCAATCTGCAGTCGCAGTCACAACAGTCACAACAGCCTCAACAGCCTCAACAGCAGATGCAGAATTCAACGAACGGTCAATTTGATCAGAACAACCCGCAAGCGTGGGCACAGCAAATGGAGATGATGCAGCAAAATCAACAGCAGCATGGAGCACAAGACGATACATGGAGTCAAAGCTCTGGCGGGAGACACAATCCTGTTGTGCCGATGAGTCTGAACGTTGACGACTGGTTCAACTTCTTCGGTATCAACGGTGAGGCTGATATGTCGCACTTGTTTCAGCAAGGCCCATCATGAGATGCATTGGACGACTTGAATTCGAGGTGGTGGAGGATTGCATAGTATTGGCGTTATCTGTTCAGCATCTACATGGAGTAGGGATCCTCAAGCTTGCTGAAAACTCCAGTACTATTGTCTCCTCTACTTGCAAAAAGTATTCTTACAGAGAGATGGTTGGGAACATGGAAGGGCTATGAAGTGCATATCAATATACACAAACGACGTACTCTGAGGTGGACACACTGCGCCTTTATATGAGGATTACTTTAGCCTGCCAATGTGCATCATGCAGCCTTGCGGTCTTTTGCTTGCATCTCGTCACGGACTGCCTCAGGCCCACCGTTCCGCGCTCCCCGCAGCTTGCAACGATCTGCACTTGCCCAAACGGCTCTGGCGCCTGGGCGTCGCATCGCATGAACCTCGCAATACCACGCGATGAGCTCCAACAACGACAACGTGAAGCCACCGAATTCTGGAGGCGACAATTGAAAAGTGAGTTTTCTGCAGGTGTAAACGCGACACCACAGCATGAACCGTACTGGTTAGTTCTTCCCAGCGGTGCAGTAAACCACCAACGCAGCTGCGACTGCGAGCTCGAAATTACATGCCGAGATACTTCACTTGCGCTGCACCCGTCCAGACACCTGTCCCGATCTCTGAACGCTCGGAAAGGCTCTGCAGCGTTTCATGACCGCGACTTCGTTCTTCCTCCCGCTGCATCGACCCTCCCCCGCTCGCCTCGTCCCGTCGAATGCGCTTGAACGAACACTATGCTAACAGCTTTCTCTCCCACAGAACCAGGGCAACAACTACGTAACACACCTTCCAACATGTTCCAAGTTCGACAGAACGAGAACCGCCAGCCACTCGGCACGAATCGACTCCAGAACGGCAAGCTTGGTGAGGAGACGTCTTCCGAATACGTGGGTTTGCGTCGCTGACTTGGATGTGATAAGGTGGCGGACAAGCTCAATGGGGCTCAGGCGCTTTCACTGGACCGACAGGAGGCGCACCGGGGCTACCTTCAGCACAAACACGAACAAACGGAGGACCCGCGTCGAGCTTTGCGCAAGCAATGGGTAACTCGCAGCCGCACACGCCGCTCAACCTTGAGTAAGTCACCGCGCCGATGCCGAGTCGAAAGAGCAAGAAGAGAAGGTTGCAGCTTCAGAAGCGTCTGGCTCAACAGCACCAGCAGCATCTGTCGACATGTGGATCTCTAGAGAAGAACACCTGCTAAATGTTTGCGACTACAGGGAGTTCCCGTCGTTGTCTGGCGCCCCTCAAGCACAGCAAAATACGACTGCGCAGCAGATGTGGGCGAACCCTACCCTCCGAACCACCCCGCACACGACCATCCAGCGACCGCAAGGGCAAACGCCACAGCAAGGGCAGCAAGGACAGACGCCGAACCAACAACTTCAAGGCCTTAATAACGAGGATTCGCCGCAAGGTCAATTTAGTGGTGCTGGCGACGACTACCGATTCGGTGGGCAAGGAGGAGTTGGCCAGCTGTCTGGTAGTGCGCAACCGCAGACAGGCAACGTCGAAGAGTTTCCGCCGCTGGGTGGGAATAATGCCGCGGGAGAAATCGGACCTGACCGACGCGCAGGTTTGATCCAGAACGCAGCCGCGTTCGGAGCAACGCCAGGCACGAGCGCTTTTCCAGGGCTGGGGCAGACACGCAACGGCCTGTCCAGTCCGACAGAGAGCCAGGGCAACCGTTCTTCAAACGCGACGGTGGGTGGAAGTCTTGGGGGTGGAGCATCAAGAGCACCGTTCGAAGGCATGCGCGCGACACAGACGAACCAGCAGGAGGTGCGTACATCATACTATATAGGTGGTTGATCTAACGATGAGTAGGGCGCTCAGCGGACAGGACAAGCACCAGGGAATTTGTCCTTCCTCGGGCGCAGCGGCGGCGATGCTACACCGGTAGGGCAACGGCCCCAGCAAGGCTTCGAGTCAGGCTTTGGTGCCGAGAGTGTGGGTTCACCAAGCACACAAACACCGCTACACAAGAAGCTTGCAGAAATGTCGGATCAGGAACGCTATGGTCTACCTGGCTTGCTATCTATGATTCCCCTCGAGAGCCCAGACTATTCGTCACTGGCCATGGGGCAAGATCTGACAGTATTGGGGCTGGATCTGAGTCGCCCAGAGTAAGTGAGGAATGCCTGCTTGTGAAGCATAGCTAACGCAGTCAGTAACTCACCTCTACACCCAACATTCGGATCGCCCTTCGTCGAGGCCAACGCAAAGCCCGTAATACCGCCGGACTTCACGCTTCCCGCCGCATACACAGTCACGAACGTACCGCCACTACACTCGAAGATGACCAGCTTCTCTGCCGAGACATTGCTAGCTATCTTCTATCAGCATCCACGTGACATACTTCAGGAGATTGCGGCAGCCGAGCTCTACAACAGGGATTGGAGGTGGCATATCCAGCTTAAGCAGTGGATGATGAAAGACCCTGATCTGCCAGCGCCCATCAGGTTGTCGCCAAAGGAGGAGCGCGGATGGTACCTGTTTTTCGACGTCACTAACTGGAGGCGCGAACGCGTAAGTGTTTGCTGCGACAATCATTACAGCCAGAGCTAACGAAAACATAGAGGGAATTCGAGCTCAACTACGACCATCTGGATCAGCGTCATGGCAGCCCCGGTATGACCCAAGCGATGTAGGGCGAGTACTTGGTGTTCATTCGAAGAGGCAAACAGCTTCGCGAAAGCGCTACAGCGCTGTATCGTTGACCGCGACTCGAGCGTTCGGCTACTTCCTCTTGTGATGAAGGCGCTAACGTTCTTCCATGAAATGCAACGAAGTTTCGCTCGGAACATGGTGTGCACATACTTGACATAGACCGCTTTTTCGCATGAACACTCGGTTGAACGCGTGTAGAACTTCCTTCCGAGAAGCTGACCTGCCCTAGAAAATTCTGCTCTTGTGGTTGTCTCCGAAACCTCCTGCACCATGACGTTCCTGCGATGGCTCGAGATCGTGTGCAAGCTGCCCCGGCTTTCGGGAAAGCCCGCAGCCTACTGCAGCATGATAGCAGCTGACACCGTGCGCGAGGAGACTGGAGGAAGATTGTAGTAATGTTTTCTCGAGCCAATCGCAAATGATGTAAAGAACGGTCAGCCAAACTGGGGTTCAACCAAAGTATACCACCAATCGCACGACACGAACGCGATCGGGGACCAAAACAACTCCTTTGACGAGCGGCTGTACCCCTCATATCCAACGCCGACTTCTCAACTGCATCTGAGCTGCATGCACTGAGCTCTGAATCGTCGTGTCCCCGCATGATCCGAGCGCTGTTCGCCAGTCGAGGCGTCGCGGTGGACTCGCATCGCGCGGCTCTGCCGCATGCATAGGCCACTTCCCCGGACTCCCACGGCTTTGGCTTCTCGATTGACCATGGCCCGACATCTGGTTACGTTATCGGCGCTCCTAGTACCCAGGTATATACCCTGGGCTCGCACAATGGTGCAAAAGCAGGCCTTCGAGCGTTGAGCAGGGCTCACGATGGCGGGTGAGGTTGCCCAGAGTCCCTCTCAGGTGAAGAAGGATGGAAGATGGCGGCCCATCAGACACAACACTGCTCCGAGCATCAGATCATATCCTCCTGGGTTGATACCACCACGGTGTTCTTTACACACAGCATTTCGCGGCCGAAGGTCATTGGCTTCAGTCCAAGAGTACAAAGCGGCATCTGTGACGAGTCGTAGCACGGGCAGCCTCGAGAGTCTTGTCCCTACTTACCTTCCAACGTCCTGGAAGTCGTCCTCAGAGCGACTTGTCGTCATTCCAGGGAGCCCTCAACTGCAACAATTCCAGTCTGTAAGCTTGAGCTTCGTGGAAGATACGTGGAGCTCCGAACCTGCACCACAAGTGTACAGGACCCAGAGCCAATGGACCAGACCAGCACTAGCCATCTACATGCCAAGCGGCATCTCCGCATTCGAAAGCTCGACATCTCTTGATGTCCACCACGTACCCACCCCCGAGTCCACACCGCCTCCCGAGACAGCTGTCACCTCCGCTCTCGATGAACGAGGGTCATGGGAAGTTGAGCCGGAGTTCGTGTGCATGGAACGCCGACTACCACGCGAAGACATCACCTCACTCTTCTACAGGGTTGAAGAGTACGATCAAGAACGCCCGGAAATCGTCTGCGACTCCGGTAAAGTCTGGGTCCGTGTGAACTCGATCGGCCATGGCCTCACAAAGACTCTCAAGACGGTGGGTTCTCTGCACAAGAAAAAGCCTTCGTTCGAGGCACGCCTCGGCCCCAATGTCCCCGTCTACTCGCGGCTAAAATGCTACGAGAAGCCTGGGAGAGTCAAGAGGATGAAGATCGTGGCGCAGGACTGCTGGAGAAAGTTCAGAAACTGGTCGACGGGCAGGGACACAGCGCTGCAAGCCGAACAACTCGCTCTGACCGCACATCCGATGATGAATGTTTCCGTCGTATCGCCCAACTTTACGCCTGGGTGTGCAGCTGGTCACGGAGCTAGACCGCAGGGGCATAGAAGGCTCTCGAGGGCTCCAAAACTGGCTCCAAAGGTGGAAGGCTTGGAACAAATGGCGTATCGGGGGCATGCGAGGAAGGATAGCAAGCATTCTGCGAATGAGGAGCCGGTGAAAAGGCGCAGGTCTGATCTGTTCCTCGACATTTACTCGACGGATAGCTCGGTTGCTGGGTGATTGTGTGCTTGAGCCACCTGTCTGGTCGGATCGGATGATGCGTATCTAGCAAATCGGAAGGCTTCTGGTAGCGACAAGTGATCAGTCAGAAAGGGACCTGCGAGGGAAGAAATTAATACTTACGTCGGCATCCTAGTGTTGCAAAACTAAAAAAAATGATGCAACAGCGAGTATTCTTTCAAGCCCTTCTTTCTTCCACGCACATTGCCTTCATACCTCTCTCCTTTCGAAGTTTTACAACCTACTCTTAGCTTGCTCATGAAAATCAGAATGCAGTGGACTAACCATAGTATTCAGAAGCCGTATTGCTTCACGGCCAGTGTGCATAGTAATACTGCAGACCTCCCGAATTCTTGAGATCAGGGTTTGCGCCTAGATCTTGCTTCACAGCTACGAAGGCAGGAGAGCCACGATACATGCACAGGTAGCTAACAAAACCAGGATTTCACGGTTGCACTACATGACGATACAAAATGGCAAAAACATACAACAGCGGGTATTCGCTAGTGGTCACCCACCTAACTACTAATCCGCCGGTACGTTGCTTAAATAGGGCTGAGCGAACGGGAAGCCTTGTTTTCAACGTCCTATGGTCGTATGTGACAACTTCAGTTGAATTTGATGTATCTATCTCCGTCAAGATACCAATTCCATCCCCATTGATCACCCTTTCTACGAGCAGCTCGTAACACTATCCACTTTATCCAGCCCCGCAAAGTTCTTCCTCTCGTGTTCCGTAATAGCATCTACCTTGGCTGCACTCGCACTGCTCTTATCGAACCTATATGTCAACCACTCCTTAACCAGCCTCCTCGCAAGCTCCAGCCCAATCACCCTTTCGCCCATACACAGCACCTGCGCATCATTACTCAGAATCGCGCGCTCGACGCTGAAACTGTCGTGTGCGGTCACAGCCCGGATGCCAGGCACTTTGTTCGCGCTGATGGCGACGCCGAGGCCGGTGCCGCAGATCAAGACTGCCCGGTCTGCCTTTCCTTCGGCGACGAGCTTGGCGGCGTCGACGGCGACGTGCGGGTATGCTGTGTCGTCGCTCTTTTCGGGGACGCCGACATCGGTGATGTCGGAGACGAGGTCGCTTTTCTTGAGATCTGCGATGATGGCATTCTTGTAGCTGACGCCCGCGTTGTCGCAGCCGATGGCTATGCGGAGCGGTGAGGGGGAAGACATCTCGAATGTGGATGAGATGGGGTGACTAGAGGTCGGATGTGTCGTACAGTTTATCGATGCGGCGCTTGGTGCGGGTCGAGTCTTTTACGGTGTGTTTTGTGCTGCTGCCTGAGGTGCTGCGTTGAGAGGAATATGTGAGCTCTCCTTCTGCACTGGTGACTTTCTTGCCGGTTTCTTCTTCGACGCTTTCAACGGTGCGGTTGACGAGTTTCTCGAACGGCTTGCTAAGGTACTGAAGATCCGTGTGGCCGACAGTCGGTCCTGTAGTTTCAATGACCTTAGTCTTCTCGCCTGGTTTGGAGTGGTCGTTGACGCGTTGGTAAATGTGGTCGGCTTCTGAGTCGACGTTGATAGAAAAGAAGGCGCGTTTGGGAGGCATTCTGCGGTTGGGGCTCAATTGGTTTTATTATCCGGGGTCGAGGCGGGTGAATGCAGCTGACCGGGGAATGAGGGGAACGCCACGGTGCGGGAGTTGCTTCTTTGGGTATTCCGGAGGGGCTTCGGTGCTCGACGCGAGGCGTCGGTTGAAGAGCAAACCGAGGTCGGTGTTTGCTCCGAGAGTCGTGGCTCCGTTTTGTAGGATTATTTGTTGGTGCTCACGATACAAGTTCAGCGGCCATGTGTCTGAGAGGCAGTTGATGATGAACTTGAGGGTAGGTCAGTGTTTATGTGGAGCTGAGTGGGTACGTCATTGGCTTCAAGCAAGCTTCTTCAAGCTCCGATAGTCTGACGCGCTCACACCACAACATTCATCAGGAGCTGGAACAGCTTCCGGTGGCTTCAAAAATAGCAAGCGTTGAATTTGATGGCTGCTTTACAGCTTCTCGTTGCGCAACTTCGGGTAGGGAAGCAGGATGCTGGAGTCCAAGAACGGGAGGACTTCAGCAGCAACCTACACGACATCTCCGAATCAACGAGGTCTCCATTAACTACGGTCTGCAGTTCGTACATGCATTTGATTACGTCAAGCGTCACGCCTGTTTATGCCGATTCTGTCGCACTCACGTATGGGTATTGTCGCTCAGTCTGAAAGCACCACTGCATCTGAGGAGATGCATGTAGTATCCCGGCCTATGCCTTCAGAATATCTCCACGCAAGATGCGTCATCCACGGTAATCACTATTCGCCAATATAACCCTTTGTTTACTCGAATTTTACATCAGCGGGTATCTCGATGCCATTACACTGGGCAAACTCGGACCAGTCCAACGTCGAGCCGCCAGGCTTCCAGGTGGAGACTGTGGCCTTGCGAGGCTGATACTTTCGCTTCAGGCGCTTTGTTGTCTTTTGTCGGCCACTCCCTCTCTTCCAGTTCGCCTCTCTCTCCGCGTATGCGTAGGGCAAGACACTGCAGGAACCAATCATGACGCTGATTGGACCTAATGATCACATCTTCGATGCCAGTTAGGGCCGCCAGCGGCTCGAGGATGTTAATTCCGCGATTCAAGCACCTCCAAAACGATACATGATCAAGTTGCTGCGTGAATCGGAGGTTCATATGCACTTGCCTCAGGAGCGACTTCTTGTTCTCTTCATCGCCATGTTTCCGGAGCAGATACACGAAGTATTGGACCTGTGCGTGCTGTCGTCTATGGCCCCACGAGTCGTCCCTGCTTACAAAAACATCGACCTCAAGCCGCCTCAGATCTCGAAGCGAGTGTAGGCAACCGGGTTGCCCAAAAGGACCAAAGATGAGCGGGGACTTGAGTGAAATCGGTTGATGGGGCTTCGAGTCTACGGTGAAGAAGAAGGTATTACGGCTGAAGAAGACAGCTATATCGAGTCAGTCGACATCTCCCAGAACAACGATCTAGGTCTATCAACTTACCCCGTGCTTCAGCCGCGGTGCTCTTGCTGACTTGTTGTAGGGCTCCGGCAGTATAGGCAGCTTCAGAGAGCCTGGCACGGCACCATACACCATCCGCATGTACTAGGCATGGACCCTGCCTAATCAGCTTGCCCCTCGCTCATCGATTTTCCTGGTAGATAGACCACGCGAATTCCCCATTGTCTTCGGTGCTGTCTTGTTTAAAGCTGAACATCCAGCTATGAGGAAGAGCGTGCTCGCAGACATGACGCAGTATCTCAGGTGGAAGATCTAGGAGACTGGCCATTTTCGTCTATCTTTTCGACAGTATGAGTGCGGTTTGGATCAAATGATGTCATATTAGGGTATCGAATACAAGACAAGGCCTGAATAGTTCTTGTCTGCTCAACATGTCTCAGGGCTTCGCTAAACCGTCGTTCAACCACAGTCCACTGGACCCCTGGTCTTTACGCCGCCCGATATCTACCTCGGGCATTTTCCGCATCTTTCTCCAAGGCACCTCTCTCACGTATTCTCGCATACAATAAATCAACCGGAGTCATACAACACCTTTCTCCAATTTGACTTGTCATCTTTGTCGTCAGCATGCTCAGTCACCACCTAAAGCTAGATAGCCAACTCGACCTGACTCATGCTATCAAACAACATGACCAAACCACGAGCCGTCTCCATCCAGAAATTCACATTTCCAAATCCAGCGCATCTCAAAAGCGTGATCCAAGCCATGGCTCCGTCAGCTGGGAGCTCGTAAAAGCACGGCACCATATGGAGATCACCAAAATCGAGAACATCTTCGGCAGTGTCGAGCATTACTGCGATGAAATGCATAATATGCTGCTGCGGGCTGTCGAGATGGACTACGGACCCCATTGATCCGGTGTTCGTTCCAAAATAGAACGGTGGCAGGTGCGATTGCGACATGAGAAAAGTGCGGAAGTTGCATAAGTTTAGACGGACCAGGTAGCCGCAAATTCTTCAAGGCTCATATTCATCACGGAAACATACTCAAAATATTTCTCCAATATAATCAAAATATCCTCCAAGATATGCTAGTATCCTCGTCTTTTTTTTTCAGGGTATCAGGGTGTGCCGTGAACCACGATTTGACAAGTTGTGACGCGAATCTGAGCACATTTGCGCCCGCCCTGCCACACAGCGCCAATATAAAAGATTCGAACTTCGCGTTAATTATCTCACCGCACGTCCACTCAACCCAGAATAACAAGTTTTCCTGACACAGCCACGCAAAACTTCAACATGGCCTCACCAGATCCCTAAATTTCGATAAGTCTATACCTCATCTGGATCTTCATGCAACTCTGGGACCCAATCTGTACACTCCCCCCACACAAGTTGCTTCACACGCTGACCAAGGCTTAGTGAATTGTGTCTCACAGTTCACCACCACCATCTGGTTTCCCGAATCGCCTCTCAAGCTTCCTCCGCTCCTTGACGGCGCAACCTTCCGCCTTCATTACGCCCCTAAGTACACTCACTACCCATCCGCAAAGGTAAATTACGACCTCGAGGCGCAAAAGAATGTCAAACACCCCTACTACCCGTCCAAAAACGGCAGAAAGGACGCCTGCAACAGGCAGTTCCACGATCTCGAAATGCAAGAAAGCCATGGCTACGGTGAGTACCTTTTTGTACAGTGAGCACGCTGAGAGGCACTTCAAGTACCTTAATTGTAAATTGACCGTGTATGGGGTTGTTGGATTGCTGTGCTGCATCACCGGGTTGTCGATGTCTTACTTCTCCATCCACCCGTTGAGTCATCTGGCCGGTAGTATCGCGGGCTACCTCAGGGCTATGGTGGTCGGGCGGCTGGGTACTGCGTTCAGCCGTAAGTGACATACGGTGAGCCTTGGGCGTGCGTAACTCAGAGATTTGCGCAAATAAGGTACTTCGCTCAAGAGTAGAAGCAGGCAAAGACATCATAACAGAGGAAAGACGTCTGCGGATAGTGGGGACAGGAATTCAAGAGAACATATTCTTTCTGCCATTATTGTACTTTATATTCTTACCCCTCCACACAAATATACTGTGCAACATACTAATCTCCTATTTTCTGTCTTTCTACAACGCACCTTCTCTCTCTCCTTCTCCTTCAGCTTTCCTTATACCTTGGTCTTTATCACAGGTACCCATGCCTGCTCCTTCTTCCACAACACCGCGACACAAATGCTTTACGTTCGTGGCTGCTGCATCCAAACTTGTTTCCTCCTAACTTTGATGAGATTTCACCTTCGTGATTTCCTCATTTGCTACGCGAGATATTGTTCTGGCAAAGAGCCGAATGTCGTTGTCTGTAGAGAAAATCGCGGCGCAGCCAAGTAGAAAAGGAAAGAACACAGGGCAAAGAAATTTGTTACTGTCAACATAAGGATTCATTTCGAAAGTGACTTCTCACCAAAGCCACAAACAACCAAAACTCTCCACAAAAGCTTCTGATTGCAAGAATCTACCTTCTCATACCCTAAAATGCAGTACAGAATCGAAATCGCATATCAAGATGCTCTCATACCATCGAGACCATCCAGATCTATATTCCACCACACCAATCCAGTCAACCCTCAATCTAGTTCTGCGCACCCTCACCACCAGTAAGCAACTCCCCAATCCAGCTCAACCACCCATTTCCATTCTCCGTCTCGTCCTCGCTCTCCTGGCCCGGCAGATCAGGCACCGCAGTAGGCTGCGGGCCGCGGGTGAGAAGCGTGGTCGGCATACCAGGGAAACCAGGGAAACCGGGGGCGCCGGTGCCCATAGGAGGGGAAGGAGCGTCGGTCGGTGCTGGAGGGAAGCTAGGTACGCCTGTACCCGCAGGAGGCTGAGGGGCACCGGTTGGAAAGGGGAAGGGTGGTGTGGGACCGCCGGCTGGGGGCGTGGGGAAGCCGGGAAAGCCACCTGTGGGACCTCCTGCAGGTGGTGAAGGGGGAGTAGGCATGCCAGAAGGCAGACCGGGGAGATCTGTGGGCGGGACGGGAGCACCTGTGCCGGTAGGCAGTCCTGGGAGTTCAGTAGGAAGACCCGTAGGCAAGCCAGGCGCACCGGTTGCAGGCTCGGTCGCGGTCGGGGTGTCGTTGGGATCGAGCAGGCTGAAGGATGGCAGCGCAGGGCTGTCAAGCTGGCGGTACTTCACTTCGCGGCGCTTGATGACTGGAGCCGCCTTGGGCGCGAGCTCGTAGTCGATGTGCAGATCGCGCTTCGCCTGGCCGTTGGAGCTGGGGAAGGGGAAGGATGGGGCGCCAGGAGAGCCGGGGCCACCAGTTGGGAAAGGAAATGGTGGCAAGGGCGCGCCGGTCGCACCAGGGCCGCCAGGAGCTCCAGAGCCGCCGGTGGGGAAAGGGAAGGGAGCTCCAGATGGCATGCCGGGGAAGCCGCCGGGGAAGCCAGTCGGCTTGGGGCGATTAGAGTGGTGGCCAGGGCCAAA
Organism: Didymella pomorum; assembly: GCA_022225945.1. Classification (NCBI taxonomy): domain Eukaryota; kingdom Fungi; phylum Ascomycota; class Dothideomycetes; order Pleosporales; family Didymellaceae; genus Didymella; species Didymella pomorum. The sequence goes on along the minus strand of JAKJXN010000019.1, from coordinate 375,010 downwards.
GACAGCGTCGAGAAAGTCACTGAAAGCTGGAGCTGTTGTATGTCAGAAGTTGAAAAATGCTAGGCTGTGAGAGTGACGTACCTGCAACGGTAGAGCCGGCGAGCGCGAGGACGAGAGCGGACTTCATGATGGAATTCTTTGGTATGTTGGAAGGGGAGTGACTGCAATGAGCAAGTGACTGAACTGGAGTGTGTAAAGAAGGACTGGCACAGCCAAAAGAATGTAATGTCAGGTAGACAAGAAGCTTGCTTGCAAAGCGTAGCGAAGGAAGTCAACACAGGATCAATGAAGATTGGTTGATGATCAAGGAACGCTCAAAGGTGCGCATACATATATACTTGGGGTTGACATTGCCAAACAAGATCTGCCCTCCGCTCATCTGCCAGACCCACCGAGCATGCTGTCACCCGCAATCCCGCAGAAACATGTGGTTTGACAACGCTTGGGGGTTTGCAAGGGCTTCTTGCCGAGTAGCGCTGGGATCGTAAAGGAGTCCCACTCTGTGCGATCAATGCGTTGGGTTAACACCGTTTCTAGGTCGCTCGATCAATCATCTTGAGACGTACAGCCTTGTCTTGAGCTCATGGATCAGATGACCTCATGCCGATCTCAATTGCCGTTTCAAAACTCCTCCAGTAGAGTGCCAGTATGGAAATGTGCTTTTTGAGGCTTCTTGGACCTTGATGCGCATTGTTAAGATGCGGCCGTTTGGTGGGTCTGGATAGATTACCGAACGCACATCGTCACTTTCGCTCAAACGGTCAATAGCTCCAACAGGTTCGTAGATGTTGATCGTAAGAACGGGTTAGGATGAAGGGGCTGTATGGGCCCAGGTTCTGCGTTTCATGCGTACGCGTCTCGAGTGCCAAGCGCGAATGGTCAAATATGATTGGCTGAGATGCTTCGGTGTGAGACATGTCCTGTAACAAGAGTACCGCCGGCTATTGACAGCCTCATGGTTCTATGACAACATCAAAGAACTCGGTTGCATGTGGCTGGCTCCTCCAAAGTAACCGTCGCGATTTGACAGCTCTAGGTTCCACCAGAAAGTTTCGACAGCGGAAACGGGAATCTGACATCTTGCTGCTGGCAAGATCGGACGGACTTGTCGACGAGCGGACACCTCGCACCGCACATTGAAACGATTTGGTATTTGTTCATTGACTTTGCTTGATCTTGATAGAAATGATGGCAGCCTTTGCATTACATCCAGCCAAGACGTTTGGCACCGTAACTCCAACCGCTGAGGAGCGCAGTCGCGCCGGTGAAAGCGATGAGCGCGCCGTAGCCGCTGCCGTAAGCGTAACCAGCTTTCCAATTCCCTGCGTGTAGCAGAGCCTCGGAGAGAGGGCCAGAAGCAAGATTGCCTACTCCTTTGCCAGCAGACAAGAATGCAAATATCATGCCAGAATCTGCGCTGATGCGTTGCTCTTTTGTATCCCTGATGATGCCGCTCCAGCTGCTTGCTTGGCATCCAGCGAAGGCGCCGTACACGATGCTGAAGACATACAGTGGCGCTAGCGAAGTAGAAAAGCCCCATAGGAGGAAGACGCCGATACTGGAACCCATTGCCGCTACGAGGAGGCAATTGACGACGTGATACTTGTCAACCGCGACTCCCATGGTCAAAGAGCCTACAAACGCTGCCGCGTTTAGCAGTATGATCGTGACAGTACTCTCGATTGTACTGGCGCCGAGCGAGCGAGCGAAAGTAGGCAGGTATATTGCAGGCAGAAAATAGCCGATGCCCTGCAGGATGTTGCACGATTGCAGTATCAGGAAGTTGGAACACGTCCAGAAGGACAGGTCGAACTTGAATGGAAGGTTCGTCTGTGATTGCGGCAGTCGAGGCTTGAAGAAAAACAAGATCGGGAAGTTCAGAGCGACGAAGCTGAACGCACAGACTCGCAATGTGGTCCTAAAGCCGTAGCTTTGTAGTAGCCACTCCAGGATGACTGGGAGGATTGCACCGGATAGGCCAAGACCGGCCATGGTTACTCCATACGCAAAGCCTCGTCTTCGCACCCACCACTCCTCGATATAGAACAGGATAGGCGTCCAGGCTAGGCCGCCACCCAGAGCATAGAGAATCCCTTGGGTAAGAATCAGATGGGAGACATCAGTGGAGAGCGAGCCAAGTCCTAACGCGAGGCACATGATGACAAGACCAACTGGAGTGCCCCAAGGCCGAAGGCGCGGGTAGCACTTCAGCAACATGAACCAAACAGTGATGTCCATGTACATGATACCCATAGCACAGGCACCCACGATAGCAAGATTGCTAGATCCGGCGAAATCATTGCTGGTATAGTACTCCTGGAAGACACCGTACGTCGATGGAAAGCCTATGCTCAATCAGCAACTATCACGTGGATGGTAACTTCCAAGATCGAGCGCACCCCAGATCATCGCTTCCAGCATGAAGCAAGAGAACAAGAAGAGCCAAGCATCCTTGCCTCCGTCGGTGGGTGGAAGAGAATGGCCTGCTTCGCTTCCAGTGGGCGTTTCTGCGCCGTGAGGCAATAGCTCTACATCTGTTAAGGTAGCTGCGGATGCGCTCTGCATCTGTGCAGCGAGCTCGATCTCAATAGTGCTGTTGGAAGCCATGGCTTTGAGGTTAGTCCAGTCTCATGTGGTCAGCAGCGAATAGTATATAAAGTGGTCAGGAAAGGATTCGTAAGCCACTAGTTGTCGTAGGGCGCGTTTGGTGGGCGCCTCTAACGGCAATTCAGGGTCGCAAACGGCCCCGCGGCGGGAAAGGTGTCCCTGAGCCAGCGAACAGCGATTTAGCTCTTGGATGGCAAACATCTGGAACACTGAGCGCGAGTGAAAGTCCCGAGTGACTATGGAGGTAGTGTGGATGACGCGACAGCAAGTCCGAGAGAATGGACAAGTGGGTCCCGGGGAAGCTGCAGGGGTGCGGCGGGTCTAAGCGAGGCGTGACTTGGAGTGATGGACGCGACTCGATGGCTGCGTGTTGATCAACAGTCGCAACAAGCGTGTGCATTCACCACCATGACGCAGCATTCGTAGAACGACCAGCCTACAGCCCAAACCAATACAATGAGCGACTCTCCGCGCTCTGCAAAGCGCAGAAAGCTCGATACGCCGAATCGCAACGGAGCGAGCACGCCGAGACAAGGCTCGACGAAGAAGACACCAGCAAGGCTCTCCCGATCTGCAGCGAAGGCGAAGGGCGAGGCTCTTCCGGATATATGGCAAAACACGGCACGCAGGCGAACACTCAGAGACGAGAGCAACGGCACGCCTCCCAGGTCAGCGGCGATTGAGGGAGAGCAGGAGGATATCTTCGACGACATCGAGGGAGCATTGGGTGTGGAGAAGCCGACGACGACAAACAAGCGGCAGATAAAAGCCACTCAGAAGAAAGACAAGACTGCAGACGAGCTGCAAGAGCCCTCGGCCACACCAAAACGAGGCCGGTTACGGTCCACCAAGAACGTCCAAAGCGCAAGCCGGAGCGCATTTAAGGATCTGGTCAGCAGCTATAAGCACGAGGAGGATCCCGAAACAGATACACCCGATGAACTCGCCGATGCTGTAACGCCTTCGAAACGTACAAAGACACCTCGCTCCGCTGCGCGCATGAGTCCGGTTGCAAAGTCGACAGGGCGGAAGAAGAAGGAGCCAAGTACTGCGGGTGACGAACAGGATGAGGAGGAGGAAGGGGACATGATGGAGCCCAACGTCGCCACGCCCTTCAAAGCGAAGAAGCGAAGCAAGCCAGTAAAGACACGGACCGAGATACCAGAAACCGAAGATGAGCTAGCGAAACGACCTCCACCAAGTACCACAAAGAAAGCTCTGGAGCGGCGCAGACAGAATCGCACAGACCACACTCTCAATCGTTTTGACGTCGAAAGCTCGCCCGCGCTGAAACTAGCTCAAGACGACGATGATATGGATGTTGACGGCAACAGTCTGGTGGAGAGCGTGCTGGATCCAACTGAGCCAAGTCCCTTCAACAAGCCTCCATCAGCTCAGAAGGTGCAGTCCGCTCCTGCCATAACATTCGATTATCTTCACGCCGGGCGTGAGTCAGACTTACTGAAGACAATCGTCATGGAGCGCATTACGGGCAAGCGGCCTTCCCCATTGGTCGGCCTAGACGATGAGTACAAATCCGTGCATCAGCTTGTCGAGCACACCGTCACAGCGGGCGAAGGCAACTCTTTGCTCCTAATTGGAGCGCGGGGCAGTGGCAAGACAGCCTTGGTCGACAAAGTGCTATCAGAAGTATCGAAGGACAACGCTCAAGACTATCACGTTATACGACTGAATGGTTTCATTCACACAGACGATAAGATTGCCCTTCGAGAGATCTGGCGTCAGCTTGGCAAGGAGATGGACGTCGAAGAGGACGGCAGTGGTCCAGGCAAGAACTACGCCGATACGCTTCAAACGCTCCTCGCACTGCTCTCACATCCGTCAGAACAGACAGGCGAGCACACGGACCATGTAGCTAAAGCTGTCATCTTCATCATGGATGAGTTCGACCTATTCGCACAACACCCACGCCAGACCTTGCTGTATAACTTGTTCGACATTGCGCAGTCACGCAAAGCGCCCATCGCTGTTCTTGGCCTGACCACACGAATCGACGTCACAAACAGCCTAGAGAAGCGGGTCAAGAGTCGATTCAGCCATCGCTATGTCCACCTCAGCCTCGCAAAGAGCTTTACTGCTTTCCAGGAGATGTGCAAGGCCTGTCTGAGAGTACAGCCGGAGCACCTGAGCGTTGAAGAGCGAGGCATATTAGCAGGAGGTATCAAAACAACACCCTCGAAAAAGCCCAAGAAAGGCACCAATCCCTCCATCCTCGACGAATGGAACGCCAACATCGAGGTACGTTAGACCCCCCTCCCCTCTCTCTCTCACCTAGCAACCCTCCTAAAACCATACAGAGACTCTTCACAACCCCCTCGTTCCTCACAACACATCTCTCACCCACGTTCCACCTCACGAAATCCATCCCAAACGCTATCCAGTCCTTCCTCCTCCCCACCTCGCTCCTCGCCCCACACACTACCTTCACCCCCCTCGCCCTCACGCCCTCAGACTCAAGACTCGCCCTCCTCCCCTCCCTCTCTACGCTCGCCCTCTCTCTGCTCATCGCCACTGCCCGCCTGGACATCATCCACGACAGCGACACGTGCAACTTCAACATGGCATACGACGAGTACGTCAGCCTCGCGTCTCGGGCTAGGATACAGTCTGCGGCTGGGGGCATGAGCGCGAGTGGCAGTACGACGAAAGTGTGGGGCAAGGATGTTGCGAGGCGCGAGTGGGAGGGACTGGTCGAATTGGGGTTTGTTGTCCCGGTGGTGCAGGGTCAGGGTGGCGGGTTTGGGATGTGTAGGTGTGATGTTAGTCTAGAGGAGATTGGGGAGTGCCTTAAGGGGGAGAGGGGGGTGGATCGCGGGTTAGAGAGGTGGTGTAGGGCGATTTAGATTTGATCGGATTGGGCGGTGGGATGTTGATGATGCTGCGGTGGGATGTTGATGATGCTGCGGTGGGATGTTGATGATGCTGCGGTGGGCAAGTTGGATAGTATTCATAGGTGATGGACTGGCAAAGGTGCGCAGATACCGACGACAAAACGCACACGCCTTTCATGCCTAGCAACTCTATGCTAAGCCATACGCATCACAATACCCTCCCACCCACCAGGTCCAGCCATAATTCGTGACCGCTTTGAACATCACAACGACCACACCTTTACTCCTGAATCTGTCTTCTGCAGCCTTGAAAGCCACTTGGTACATTAGAACAATGTACTAAGGGCCTTCAGCCTACTGCAAGAACTTTTTAGAATTCAAGACAGCTGTAGTGTTGCTTATATAGCTCTGTTTTGCTGTTCAAAGCGGTCATGAATTGTGGCTGGACATGGTGCACCCTTCCGCCCATCCCATGTCGATATTCCATCTAATGCTCCAGCTGCGGCGTCGGCGGCCTACTCCTCTCGACCCCAAAGAACGCAATATTCTCCCTCACCGCCACATACTCACTATCCGCATATCCCAGCTCCTTGACAATCTGCGTCGAGTGCATGCCCTTAATGCGCCTAATCTCGCTTGCAGAGTAATTCACCACCGCGCGCCCAATCTCAAACGGCGCCGGATTCGTCTGCTCGAATAGCGGCGTATGCGCACCGCTGCCGTGGTGTGCGTGCGAGTGCGTGTGGAGGAGCGGGTGCCGCAAAGGGATTGGGGCGTGCGTGTGTGTTGTGTGTGTGGGTTCGGCGGTAGTGGGAGATGCGAGAGATGGCGTGGTAGCGGGAGCTGGAGCTGGAGTGCCGGCAAGTCGCTTGACGACAACGATGCGGACGGCTTCTTGCTGCGCGAAGTGGCCCTCGACGTCGACGATGCCGACGGGTAGAAGCCCAGCTTTGTCGTGCAGGGCTTTGTTGGCGCCGTTGTCAATGTAGATTGTCCCGTGTGGTGCCAGGCCGTGCAGGATCCAGAAGTAGCGATCGCGTATCGGGTGTGAGATTGGGAGGAAGCGGGTGTGTAATGGGGCCGGCTCAGCACCGGCTTGTGAGGTATGGATAGTCGCGGTCTGATTCTGAGCCTCGGGCAGCGAGGACGTGGAATTTGAGAGGTCGTGAGAGGAGGCGTGAAGGTCCACTGCGTCGTCTTGGAAGTTACTGATGGAATTACGGGCCGAGCCGTTGGCCTTGCGCTGTTGTTCTGCGTGCTTGATGATCGCTGAGATGTTTCCTGGTTTCGAACTCTTTGTGATGACCGTAGTGACGCCCGCACTTGTTGCCAATCGCGCAGCAACGATCTTTGTGCTCATGCCTCCTGTACCCAACGCTGACCCTGCCGAGTTCACGTCTGCGGTCAACTCTGAGATATCCTCCACGACCTCGATAGCTTTCGCGTCCGGATTTGTACGTGGGTTCTTATCGTATAGGCAGTCGACGTCTGTCATCAGGAACAGATAATCCGCTTGCACCATGCCCGCGGTGATGGCACTTAGTGTGTCGTTGTCGCCGAATTTGATTTCGGTGACAGCCAATGTGTCGTTCTCGTTGACGATTGGTATGACACCCATACTCAACAGTTCAATGAAGGTGTTCTGCGCATTCTGGTACTGCGTACGATCCGCAATGTCGTTTCTTGTCAACAGTACTTGGGCAATCGGTTGGTTGAGATTTCCGAACAACGAGTCCCACAGTGCTAACAGCTTACACTGACCGATGGCTGCCAGCGCCTGGACTTTGGGAAGGTGTTTCGGGCGTCGCGGGAGGTTCATCTGTCGCAACCCGACGCCAATAGCACCGGAAGAGACGATGACGACGCGGTGTCCGTCGGCGTGGAGCTTGCATGCTGTTTCGACGATGAGGGAAAGGATGGACAGGAGGGGCTGGTGTGTCTTCTCGTCGACTATGGAGCTTGTGCCTGTACATCGTTGGTAAGTTGATCTTGTGCGTATAGCGGGGGATTGGTACTGAGAGCATATTACCGAGTTTTATTACCACGGTCAATTGCCCGGGCATCTTCTTCATGTGGACCGCCATCGTCGCTGGTAGCAATACAGGGAATGACTATGGGGCAAGACGAGGTGTTTAATAGCCCTCATTGACGAAGCAAGGTGGTGCTCAGCACCTTTTGCCCATGACTGGAAAGCGTCACCTCCGGAGATCGCTCCATCTCCCATTGGTTCCCCGCAACGCGCTAGACCATCACCGCGACTTTTTGCGACGGCAACGGCGACCCGTCGACGCGCCCCAGCTGTCAAACGCACTCTCCACCTTCTGTGACAGTCCTACGATTCTGGAAGCGCCGCCATGTCCAAGCCCGAACAAGCCACCGATGGCTCCCATCCCGCCGCCATCTCGAAGCCTGGCCCAGCGCCGCCGAAGCTGGACCCTGTGTACTATAACTGGAGCAACACCTTCTCCATCATGCTGAGTCGCATGACCGGCAACCGCGACGTCGAGCTGGAGAAAAATTACTTTACCGAGCTCGACGCGACCAAAGCCGAATCGATATGCAAGCGCTGCGAATCGAACAAGGAATACCTTCTGCAATACTCGCCCATCATCCGGTTCCTGTCCGACGAGGTGTACAAGCTGGGCGGTGATTTGAATAAGGACAACATCCTGTGTAGGATGTGTACGAGCGAACAGTCGGGAGGCTTTAGTCTGAACCACGGTATCCTGCTGTGCGCGAACAAGTTCAGGAATAGAGGGCATCAGGAGGATACCATGGCGCATGAGATGGTGCATGCGTGGGACCACCTAAAATGGAAGGTGGAGGCGGACAATCTGAGGCATCAGGCCTGTCTAGAGGTATGGCGATGGCAGTCCACAACAAATACTGGAGACTAATGTTCGCAGATTCGCGCAAGCACTCTGAGCGGAGAGTGTCGATTCACACGCGAGTTCTTCACACGGAATCAGTGGAGCATCACGGAACAGCTACAAGCCTGTGTACGGCGACGCGCCGAGTTGTCCATGCAGGCACGACCGCAGATCAAGGACGAGGCTCATGCGAAGAAGATCGTCAACGAGGTGTGGGATAGCTGCTTTAACGACACGAGACCGTTCGACGAGATCTACCGATGATTGAGTGATCACGAGTATGAGACGTGATGAGGGTCTTGTGACAGGAGCTGGATACAATGTTGTATGATACTGTACAGAAGGAGGCACGTGCATAGCGATGGCGTTTGGAATCGATATTATATACTTCAGCTCTGCGAATATCCTGTTCCGGTCAACCAAGGGGCGTCGATCAGCAGTACCCAATCCGTAGCATCGACGCTGCTCTTGGCGATGTGATGCGCCACGGAACCCAGTCGGATCTGGCATTGGAATAGAATGTGCCAGAATGAGGGAATTCGGGTACCACTCAATGCTGGCCGTCAAGCACGACGCACCTTTGCACACGCTTTGGTAGGATGCAAACATACAAGCAAGCGAGTGACGGGTACGGCTTTGGTCTTTGCAGTCTAGGAGCAACACTGCACTTGCGCGGTACTGATAGCAAACAACCTTGGAATTCTTGCGGGGTATTTAGATGCACCAAGGATCCTCTCAACCCTTCCTTCCACGTTACTCAGTGGCGGCCGACCAAATTGCCTTGTTGGGCCTATTGCTCGAAATGTGTGTGATTGATAAACAGACTGTTGCAGGATCCCGAGGCTTTTATAGCCGATGGCAAACAGAGAGGGCCAATGACATGCAAATGCTATACTGGCTCTGTGGGCAAGCTGCTGTTATTTGGGCTCCTGTATGAGTGAGCCGATGGATACAAAAGGTCTCGGACGACCGTATAATAGATCAACAGATTGGGAGATGTGTACAGCAGACTCCAAGGTGTTGTTCAAGTGATGCCTATGTATGCACTTTGATTCGCTTCTTTCAGCTGATCCGTTCATTCATACATCCTAATATATCCTACCCAGGTATCAAAAGCTCAACCGTAACGCCGCGCAAAATGCATCCTGGCGTATAGTACAGCCTATAACGCCGCGTCCGTGCCCATCGATCAATCGTGCTTGGCTCCCCCGTTACCGCTGCCTATACCGCCCAGCAACCCGTCCTTCTCGCCAAGCTGGAAGTATCCCGCGTTACCGCGCCTCCTCATCCTTTTTCCACCAAGCAGTGCGGTGATAATCACTCCAATGGTAGCGAACACAGCCAGGACAGGGTGGTGCCATGCAAAATTGTTCAAGCTGAGGAAGAAGCCCGCGACCCGGCCCGTGGAGGATTTCGCGCGGATCTGAGGCGGGTTCTGCGTGATTTTGCCGAGAGTTTCGAGGATCGAGGTGCGGCTGGGCCGGATGGGTTCGCCGGAGATGGTCGTGTCCCAAAAGCGGCGGTTCTGAATGCATTAGTATGTTTGTTTGTAAGAAGGATGGGCCGGATTGCTTACATCTTCGTCGTTGATGATGACCCGCTCGCCCTCCTTGACATCGACGCCGTACGTGGTCTTGACCCAGCGCTCCCAGAAGACGCCGTCGACCCACGCGAAGCCCACGCGTGGCCGTTCGATGTCGTCCATATTGATGCGGATGCCCTTTGCGTCTCGGAGGGCGCGCTCGTTGCCTCTGTCTTCGGCCTCTTCGATGCGGAGTTGCTTCGATTGGCGCAGCTCCTGACGCTCGAGCTGGAAAAGCGCGTCTTGCTTGTCGATCCATTCGATTGCGGCGGTCTTCATTTCGCGCTTGGACAAGATGAATTCATCTGAGCGGTCGCGGCTGAGAATACCGAGGACTACAATCTTGCCTTCCATGATGTCCTTGGCGTTCGAGGAAGTGAGCTCGGGGACGAGGGGCAACCAGACAGACTTCATCCACGTCAGGACCTGACGAGTATCACGCATTTCCTTTGGTGTAATAGGGGGGTAGTAGGTGGGCTTGCCGTCACGGGAGACCATAAGACGAGGCCAGGTAGAGATCTTGAAGCGTTCCGACATGGCCTTATCGTTCGTCTTCACGATCTTGGCCTTGCCAACCAGGCTGAGAGTCAGACGCTCAAGTGCCATGAAGTCTTCAGAAGTAGTGGCGTGGTCGTAGAAGTAGACAAATACGACCTCCTCTTTCTCCTCAAGGGCTTTGAAACTTGCTGCATCCACATCTTGCACTCCAGCGCCAACCGAGGTTGCTTTGCTGGCGTAGTCGAGCAAGTCGCCCAGGCCTCTAAGACCTTCGTACTCGATGCGCTCGCCGCCACGGAAGAAAAGCATGGTAGGATATCCTCGAACTTTGGCGTCCTTGCAGAGCCTCTTCTCGACATCGCAGTTGACTTCACCGATGTTGAGTTTGCCCTTCATCTGGCGCGCCATATTGTCCCAGTTGGGCTTCAAAGCCTGGCAGTGGTGGCACCAAGGCGCATAAAACTTGACGAACCAGGGATCGAGGGTGTTGGTGATGGCGGTCTGGAACTTCTCTGCGGTAAGCGGCTCAGAGATTCCGGACGGGTTGAAGGTCGAGACAGCCTTTGCAGGCGTGGCTTTCGTGGGTGTAGCCTCATCCGGGAAAGCTACCTTTGTGGGCACATTCTTCAAGCTCTCAATCTTGGAGCTGATAGCTTCCTTGACCTTGACCTCGTCCTTGACCTTCTCTTTCACAACTTCCTCGGTATCTGGCCCAACCTCGATAGCTTTATCGCCAGCCTTGGGCAGCTTAGGCCCACCCTCTTTACGCGATCCTGGACGGATCGTCTCAAGTAGGTTCTCGACCCATGTGCTCAGCTCCTTCATATCCTTCGAGCCTCGTTGCCGCTCCACCTCCTTTCCATCGCGGAAGTAAATCATCGAAGGGTAGCTCATTACGTTGTTGGCGGCGCAGAGGTCGGCGGAGGCTATGCAGTCGACTTTGGCGAAGTTGAAGTCGTAGAAGCGTTTGAATGAGTTCAAGGAATCGCCCTCAGGTTCGTTCTTGCCCTCGATTGGCTTTGATGTATAGTAGAACTCGTAGGCGGTCTGGTACGTGGGTGCGAAATGCGTGCAGTGCGGACACGAGGGCGAGAAGAACTCTACGAGCCTTTCGTGGGTCAGTAGGGAACGGAGGCATCATGTGTTGTTGACCTTACCAGTTGCCTTTCCCGATCTCCTTGTCGAGGGTCTTGCTGTCAAGCACCGGCATGGGTGGCACTGTCTGGCCATTGAAGATGGTGTCTGGCGTCTTCTCCTCCCAGTCGTCGTCCCCATCGGCCCTCTTCACTGCCGTGGCTGCATTGTCCGGAACTACGAGTGTGGACGCAATCGTCGTCAGCGACAAGAGCGAATAGAATATGGAGCGCATTGCGACGGCTGCGTGCTGCTCGGGCGCAGCGGTGGTCAATGTGCGCAAGGGCGCGTGCTATGTATGTTCTCGAGATGGAGACCGCGCCGACGAAAGAAGAAGGAAAGATCGAAAAGTCGAGACACCGCCTCTGCGAAAGTCGTCAATATTCTGGAGGGGTGAGATGCCACGGTCTCCGAGATGCATGTCCCTGAGATCAGAGGCGCCACATCCCTGTCCACCGTAGCTCCCGCTCGCTCGCCAAGCCTGTGGAGCGTGAACTTCGATGGTTGACGGCATCACCACCTCCAGCACCAATTGCGCCACGCATCGCCGTCCACACCCCAAGCAACCATGAGGGCAGCTTCAAGACTCTTCGCCGCCGTCAAGCCCGGCCAGTTCCTCGAGGCCGGCGCCCCAACTGGTCTCACTGGCCTCGCTACACACCCGTCGCCGCGCTCGACGCTGCTGCACCACTACCACGGCACTCTCACCAAGCTCCAGCAGATCCCCGAGTCCTCCGTATACCGCCAGTCGACTGAAGCCCTCACCCGCCACCGCCTGAAGATCATCGAGGAGTCGAAGCCCAAGGGCTGGGACGCATGGCAGGAGAAGATCCTCTCGCAGGTCGCCGACGACCCAGAGCACTACCACACCATCCGCAGCGAAGGTGGTATCGCTGTTGTGATGCCCAAGGTCTCCACCGTCGACTACGGTCAGAGCCGGAAAGCCGAGTGGGACGGCGAGGTTGGGCTGTCCTTCCCTGAGGGCATCAAGAGTCAGAAGGAGCGCAACAAGCATATCAAGGCTATGAAGGGTGACGTCGACTACAAGCCTGAGCGCACTCTCTCGCCGACCGTCTTCGCTCCCGAGCCGCAGTACACAGTCGAGGCGTAAGTGGTTACGGCCAATGAGTGACGAGGAAATGCTAATCTCGTGGACAGCATCTCTGACCTGGAGAGCAAGATTGGCGCTGGTCTGATCGAGGAGGTCATCCAGGTCGCCGAGGCCGAGCACACATTAGTTGAGGAGATGATCAAGAACAAGGTGTAAGTGCATGCGATCTCTGAATTGTCGAAATTTATGGCTAACCTGTTGCAGATGGGAGCCGCTCGAGGAGCCTGCGCCCGAGGGCCAGTGGGTGTACGCCGAGCGTGGCACCCACACCGGAACTACTCAGAAGCCATAGAGAGAAGAGTATGAAGCGAAGATGTAAATAGTAGGATGGCTCGTACCAATGAAGACTTTGATTCCCCCAACATCACTCCGCATCCCCTTGAGTCTATTGTATCACAGAAAAAATCAAAATGTTGGGGAGTTTCGTTGATGTCCAGTCCGCCCTGTGTCTGTGCCGATCTCTGCAGTCAACAGCCGCCTCGTCAGCCTCCCAGTCACCAACGAGATGCCCACAGTTCGCTTTCAGTATCAATTCTAGTAATCTAAGGAAAGAAACAGCTGCATCGACATCTCCTCCCTCCCCTCAAGACCTACACAAATTTGTCAAAACACTCCATGAAGGCCTCCATGCACCAAAAATTAGCAACATTCAGATCCATGGAATGTGCCCTTTTCTTCTCCTCGTATCCTGTCTCAAGATGCATTATCAAAGTATAGATCTGACATATGAATGGTCTGCCCGCTCGCCAACTAGGAAGTCCATGTCTGCCTTTGATATCTCTCTGTTCGTCTGTTTCTACCTACTTCGCTAGTATGCGTCAATACCTGGGTAGATGCAAGGAGATTATCCAGAGCGGCCCATGTTTCCGTCTGTTCCAAAATCCGCGTGCGTCCCTCGCCATGTCTTTCTTCGCCTCTCCTGATCCCTCCCAAAGTCTGCACAAGACTCTCTACAACCATGGTCGCCCTTCGTCTCCCAGCTCTCCACAAAATGTAAATGAGAGCTCACAAATTGTTGTTACGCCGCGTCATGATGTGGGAGCGCATAAAGTTGTATTCTCCAAGGTCATATACAGAGACGTGAACTCTCCTCACTTTGACTCCGCCATCGACAACACCATACCGAAAGTTTCAAAAGCCCACTTCTACTCTTCCATGTATGGCGGCTCTGGAGGGGTTCGCAGTTCATGTTCTTTATGACATGGCGGCTAAATGCGCAACAAAGTCGTCGAATTTGTGTTTCATGTGACTGGACTTGAGCGTCAGAACTCTTACTATGCCCCAATCTTCTTCTGTTATCTAATATGCGTTTCGAGGCTTCCAAATGAGTACAGAATCTTATACATGTTCCCCCCTCACTCCCCAATTTTGAAAATTCAATGCATGCCCTTCACCCCGTCCAAGTGACACATCGGCCGAAACAAGCAAGATGCGGCGCCATGAGCTCCTCTCGTCCCGACACCTTCAACGTCGTGTCTGCGAAGTAGCTACATGTGCCTTCTGTACTGCACTGAAGCCCATGATTATAAGCTCGGTGACTTTGAAGCCGAGACTTGTTGTTTCTGAACAGCTGCAATTTCTGTAATCTCATTTGTATGTGTACCAGCGGCCTTCGATCCAGACATGTCGTTCCAGGATAGGAATTCCGAGTGGAACACAGTCGGAGCATGCCAGTGACCTCCAGACACTTCGACGTATGTCAAAAGAGAGGGCAGAGCCAGCGGAGGGGACATTTATCTGTAGCTTGTAGCCTTGAGGACATAAAGCCTAACTTAAGGTTCTTTAGACAGTAGAACAGAACAGGACATTGAGATGTCCTCCTGTATTTTTAGTTCTTGAATGGCAGATGCGTGATGATGAGAGAAGTGTCATAAACAGGATAGTGCTCCTGCTCCTCAAGACTTCAATGTATGCTGACAGAGAGACAAGCCAGCAAGGTGGACATATACCTGTCCCTTGGAGTCTTCGAGACATGAAGCCTGGCTTGAGATCTTTTGGACAGATAGAACATTCGGACCTTTGAGCTTTTTTGGGTCCTCGGAGTGGCAGATATGCCGTGAAAAGAGAGGAATGTGCCATACTCAAACCAATGCTCCTTAGAATCCGCGATGTCTGGTGGTAAAGAGGTCAGAGCCAGAGGGGCCGACATGCGTGTACTGCTTGGCAACTTCGGGATATCTGGTCATTATCAAGATTTTGGACAGAAGCACAGAACAGCACAAGCTGCCATTTCGCTTTTGGTTCCTCGAATGGCAGATACGTAGTGATGAGAAATTAGGTTACGGCGACTAGGGTAGTACTTTCATACTTATCGGCACGTGAGCAGGTCATCGCGTTTGACATCGGTGTCTGAAGCCGGGAAAAAGGTGATTGATGTACTGCATGCGGGCTTCTGTCTTCTCCAGGCCATGCCGGTGTGATCATGCCCGCGCCTCTGATCAGGGCTTGTTGTGACACCGCGTGATCATTGCTAAAAACGTAGCTAAAGACAATATCTTACTAGATGTTTCGTGGCGATAATCGTCACGGAGATTGATCAGCTAGACATCTTGTCGTCCCGCAGGCTCCCTCAGCTCCAGTACGTTCCCCACTTGCCCTTTCCACTGATGACATTCACAAACTCCCTCGCCACAATCCTGCTCGTCTGCTCACTCGGATGCAACGGGTCAAACCACTCAAAGCTATCGGGGCTCGCGTTAATCGTGCAATTCGTGCCAGTCGTGTCCGGGCACTGCTTAGCTGTTCCAGTGACGTTGAACGGCGCAGTGCCGTTAAGGTACCTGGAAGGGTTGGAGTGAATATCAGTCATCAGGCCGTTAACGTTGTAGTTCGCGAAATGCGCGCCGGGGTACTTCTTGGAGATGATGGCGGCGAAAGGAGTGCGGTACTCGTACACCTCGTTGAGAGCTGCCACCGTGTTCTGCATGCGGTAGTGCACGTCCGTCATGTTGCGACCGTCGGCCGGCCAGAATTGAGTTGCGTTGAGCCCGCCTTGAGAGGGCAGCTGGTACTGCGGCAGCAGATCGAGGGGCGCTAAATTCAGAAGGACGAAGTAGCGGCCACCGTTCTTGTACAAGCCGTCTACGGTGTTGTAGACGCAGTCCATATAGTCTGCAACAGTTTTGTTGGGGCGCTGAGAGTCGGTGATGAAAGCGTTGTTGCCCAGGTCATTGGTGCCGATCCATATAGCATACGCGGTCGAATCTTGCTTGCCGGTGAAGAATGGCTGGCCTGTAGAGGGCACGATGTACTTCGAGTCTGCGATGAAGGCGGGCAATTCGTAGCCTTCAATATCTGGGAACGTGATTGTAGGCGAGAGCTGACGCGGAGTGATATTATTGGAGCAAACAGCTCCAGAAACAGCGTAGTTGTAGAGCTTTGCTGAGGAGTAGACACTAGCATAGCGCGCCCAAGAGCGGCCCCCTGAAGCAGTTGCTAAACCCTAGGATTGGTGAGCAAGATCTCATCAACATGCTTTCGAAGCTACTTACTACTGGCTGATCCCATCCGACTGGTGGTAACGAGCCATTGTTTTGAATGATGTAGCCGAGGCGATTTTCGTCTGTGTAGGAGTCGCCGAAGGTCACTAAAGTCTTGATCTTGCACTGTTCCCAAGCCTGATCCGGGTGTTCAGCTTGTACAGGAGCAAAAGCTGCAGCGACGGCGAGCAGCTGAACCAATGTTGAAGAGATCATGACTGCGAGGAACAGTTGCTACACGCTTGACTATAGGTGACCATCCCCGGATACTTGTACTGCAGCCATTGCGGCTACTGACCAATTCAACACGGAGCCTCCCAACTTCCTTCCCGCCGGAACATGCCCCGAGGCAGTTGACAGGTTATATGCCGTGAATTGAGGCTGAGATCGTGGAGAACCGCGGGGGATAATTGAGGGGTTAGCGACCGCGGAAGGAGCTGGCGATGATGTCTTGCGCGGCAGCTATGCCCTTTTGGCTGTAGTCAGCTGGAGAACAGCCTAAAACACTCAGGCACTGCCATGACGTGAAAATCGCGTGGGCTGCAAGTTGGCAGTCCATGTTCGATCAGGAATAGAAGGCGATTCCTCCGCAAAATTCTCCGTATGCAGTTATGGGCTGTTTGAACGATGACGGCTCGTGGCGACAGGGATCTTCTCGTATTAGGCCGAGGACGTTTTGTGCTTGGTGGCGATGCACAACAAATCGACAGGTTAGGGACCACGCGCAACGTACCTTGTACCTTGTACCGACTGGTAGTCTCCATGCTGTCCTTCAATATCGGAGACGCTGGTTGCTAGCATCTGAGCTTACAAATCATAGTCTGGATCTGCTTGTCATGGTAGACGCTTTGCTGGCCGGCAGCATAATGGGTAATCAGGGTATTGACCGATGTTCTTGCCTTCCTTTGTGCATGCGCAAATTCCTTAGGATCCCCATCTTGTCGATAATCGTACGAAGGATCATATGCCGCCGAGGGCTTCATCATGTGTGTCCTAGCGTATGCGCGCCAGGCGAAGGCCGCTTCCCCGATGCGCGCGCTTTCCCAGCCATCTCGAAGTCGGATCTAACAGTGGGTACTCTAGCCTCATTGGACTTTGGTGTTTGACAGCTCAACGTCGATACAAGGAACTTCGTCGTAGATGATTGTCATTGAGGGCGACTTTGAAGGCGATGAGCTCGTCACTAGACGCGGAAAGTCAGCACTTTCGGTGCACGTGCAAGAACGATTCCACGTAAGGCAATCCGCTGCTGGCTGGGGACTTCCGCCAACTCTCGAAGGGAAGACGTCGAATGGCAAAAACGCGCCATTCCTCACAGAAGATTGCTTCGGTACCAAACCACCGGTATCGAGGCTTGCTGCAAGCTTTGGAAACCAACCAGTGAGACGTTCGGGCTCGTCAAAGCGTTTCTTGTGCCCGCTTGTGCCGGTTGGGTGATCTGAAAGTGCGAGCGTTTCTTTCGACGTGGGTGGTGGTCGTTCCTTCCTCTACAGCAAGAGTCGCGTCCACGCTTGCTTCCTCAAGTCCTCGGAACTTCTTACCGTTCTCAATGCCCTCCTCTCACATTTAGTCGCCAACCACTTATGCTCAATACCCCGGGTCACAGCTGGAACGTGCGCCGTGAAGCCTGCGCTCCTGATATGCGGAGACGCCCCCAAACCGATGCCTATCGCCAGGTCTTCCCAATACCGTGCAATGCAACTCTTCGTCTTTCGAAGCTTGATCAGAACGAGGCTGGGAGGTCTTTCACAGTTGACGGCCGCTGCAAGCCCTTGAAGGTAATCTTCTGCGGACCAAACTGACGTTGAGCAAGCCTGAGATCTGCAGCCACGGTGGATTTTACATCGACCGTGATTCTGCAGCAGTAGCACCGCTGTAGACATCCTGTTCAGGTTCGCGAGCCTGCGATGTGTCACATTCTACGTTGTCTCCGCTCCGGACAAGCCTCGGCAGATAACGGCATCGACAGCACATTCCCGTCCACGATGACACGTAAATCCGGACACGGTACGATGAGCGACTGGCAGCCTGGAGGTTGTAGTAGGAAGGTGACAATAGCAGCCTGCGGGCCTCAACGTCTGCTTTGGGTGGCTATCTGAGGGGTTCAGAGGACATTCAGCAACAGCAACATCGTCACCACCACTCATCTGGCCATGGCATTGGACTCACCGCCAAGCCAACCGGCACGATCACTAGTGAATCCTCTGTAAAAGGCCGAATCCAGTACATTCCTCATCCAGTGCGGCGGCCGCAGGCAACAAACCTTGATGACGTTAGGCCTCAGCGCGAAATCGGCGGGATATTATACTTACACGGGAACATACAACTTCAGCTCCTTATTCTGCAGCTCTGCACGGACTTCACTCATTAGTCGCTGGAACTCGGTCACGGTGTAGTTGAGTTGCTGCGTCAAGGGCCAGAGGCTGAGCGACTCCAGGAGATCACCCATCATCGCAACAGCATCCCTGCCTATGCTTGCTTTGACCGGATCTACCGAACATGTGAGCTCCTGCACATTGTGTATATGTACCGTACAGGGTGGTACCACAATCGTGTGTTGCTTACCTGATTCCCAATCGCCAATTGGCAGCTGGAGGGTTTCGACCCGGACGTCTCCCAACTTTGCCTCGATGAACAGACTTTGTAGTCGGTTGCCAATTCTCGGATCGCGATTCATACGGCTCATCGCCTCTGAATACTTGTTCCACCATCTCCTGACCGCCGAATCATCTGTCAGTCGCCCACTGCTTGACTGTATGTTGAGATAATACTCGACCATCTGGACCCAGCCACTTGGTCGCAGAAGCAGCCTTATGTCTCGGATGTATGATCTCCATCTGTTGCTCTTGATGCCTGCGCCGATGCAGCGAGAGTGGATGAGGTCGTAAGGTCTGGCTTTGAAGACGTCTAGATCGTTGAGGGCGTCGTTGAGGTTCCATTCACAAAGGTTCAAATTCTCCGGTTGGTCGGCCATGAGCACGGGATAGACGTCTACGGCAGTAATCTTACACTGTCAGCAGATATCGGCCTGAGGACCCATTGAACGCACCTCGCAGTCCTCGTACTCCTCGGCACATTGAACCGCCCAGTCGCCACCTCCATACCCACACTCCAAAATTTTCCTAGGATCCTGTATCCTCATGTGAGGCGAGAAGAGGGTATTACCAAACAGTCTGAACAGGACGTCGTGCTGAGCGGTCAGTCTGTCTTCCTCCAGCTCATCGTTGACCACCGGCACGCAGTATATGCCATTGTCTACCGAGACCTTCTGGAATAATCGCCCATGAATGGTGATACACTGAAGATTCTCTTCCTGAAGGTCTTCTTCTTGGAGGTCCTCCCGCAGGTTTTCGTCCATCGTGCGTCAGACTTTATCTGGTTCAAGGACCGTCAGGAGACCGGTGGGGGTCGAATTCGTCGAGAGGAGGGGTGCTGCTCCAAATTACCCCCTGGATGCCGACCAGTTCCGGCGTGGGCTTTAAAAGAGAGCTTGGAATAAGCCTTTGTGAGTGCTCTACTGATGTGAGTAAGCTCAAAGGTGCGGCCTCACTTATGCTGCGACGACGACACACTGTAGCTGGTGTTGTGGCTTTCGTATTCCAGAGTAAGGAAAGGTGAACGGTGCTGAAGGTGGATAGTCTTCGTTTCGTGCTAACGCAGTCTGAAAATCAGGTACTCAACCTTCAGCCAACGCGGGACTTTATGACTTAGTCACTTTGTGGATGCCCAATCTGCTTTGAGACCAGATCAACTGACAGGCTGTTCGGCCTCATTGTACGCTGCGGCCCGCTCCAAGACCAGTGTGGATCGAAAACGTTTAGCAGCCACTACTATGACGGAATGCTTGTTAGCTACGTCTGGTCTCGCGACAGCATTTCCGCGCACCTATTATGAGAGTGACTGCTTGCCTGACAAAGATAAGAGCTCTCTGCCCTTTACCCTACAAATTGTTTGGCATTTACACGCCTGAGATGACACTGCCCGCACCTTCATCTCTCGCACGGCCGCGCATACGAAGCAGGTCTCTCAAGTCTTGTCAGGATACCTGGCCACTCAGAGCGCTCAAGGGACTTCGCTCCGGTGCGTCCACGGAAGTCAGCGAACGAGAACGCGAAGGGGATCTGCGCCGCAATGGGAGGCTTATTGCAGCCGTCTTATTGGACACGTGCCAAGGTCGAAATTGAATTGCAGTCAAGCCCCGGACTGACATACGAAGCTGGCGCTCTCGGTCAGGATGGTTTACTGCGATGGGCGAAGTGCTTGTCTATCATTTGTGGGCGACAGCTTCACCCTCACATCAGTTCGGTTACGCGATCTCAAACACCGAGCTATCTAGAAAGGGATCGAACGGCGGGAGCGTAGCAACGGCGTTGGTCCACGGCGGACGATCCCGCCAAAAGTCTGCCAGTGATGATACCGCTGACATGGGCCTGGGATGGAACAACCAGTCTGGTCAAAAGTCGCTTGACGTTGCCTCCTTCAGCCGCTCGCTCATCCAACCATCATCAAATGGTCGCGCATCAGTGCGAGCCCACGATGCATTGCTGCATGCTTTTCTTTTGCAGCAATTTAATGTCACTAGAGCAAGACAACAGGGCGAGCGGTGTAGCCGAGCAGTGCAGACATTGCACGGTCCCGTGAGCATCTACTCCTCACCAAGCGCCTCGTGGATCACCCTCCGTCACACCGTAGCGGTGAAGCAGAAGGGTCCGAGCTGAGACTAGAGCATTTGATATGTACGACATCCCGGCGACGAACTCCAACGGCAGCACGCGTCCTTCGTATCGATATTGGCCCTCGGTCCAAATTGGGTTTGCCGAAAGAACGGTTCAAGTACACAAGAAGCATGGAAGGGTCATCCTCGCATCAGAAATGATCATCGAGCAATATCTTCAAACCTCGCACATTGACGCGCCTGCAACGAAACAGGATCACACAAAGCTTCAGCTGCTGCGGCCCCACATCGACAGGAAACTTTATCACCGGGAAAATCTGCATAGGTCTGGATCCGGAAAACTCCTTCTGAGGTGTGCCACACGAGTCCGGCAGAGAGCAGCCACCGGCGGCAGCAAGGCCCCCACGCATAGCGTTCCCAAGCTCGCTTCACTTGACATTTCACAGATCAACTTCGACTCGCGGAACAAAATCAGGAAAAGGATTTTGTCGAGGACGAAGATACGCAAATGAGCGGCGCCTCGCAAGGCCGTTGATCTCCAGGGGCCGCATGTGAAGCACGCAGTCTGCGATTTCGGGTGACAAGCGCCCGAAGTGATATGCTACACCTAGGCCACGCGTAGTGACACCTGTCAGAGCTGCAGCATGGCTGCAGCCTCCATGCAGTGCCCGTTAGCATGTTCTGCGCAAGCCTGCTTTCTTTGCAAGCTATTCGCTTGTCGTACTGATCTGAGTCGTGTAGAACAGCCTCGATGGTCCCTTGCGAAGCAGGTTCCCTGACCAAAGCAAGTCTCGCGATCTGACCAGCTACCGCATCCCGCACTATTATACATTGCAACCTCGACCGCGAGGAAAGCAGCGCCGCTGTTGTACAGTCCTCGTCCGCTGTGCCTCACGTCTCGCTCAACAAAATCCTCCTGATCCCCGGTCGATCCGCTCGCCGCGTGCCTTGGGGCTGCTTCCGACGTGCATCATGCACGTGTCTCGGTTCGAGTGCTTGCAGGAGTCATAGCACGCACCTGTGTAGATAGACGGATTGTACGCGCAGCGAAGCTGCATGTCTTGGAGGAGGGTCTCGTTCCTAACCGGATGAGCGTAGGAGAAGTCCCGGCGTCACCAACAGCAAAATCATATACCTGAGTAGGCCTACCTTGTACATGCTCCACCGAACGTGCAGGCTTCGAGAGCCCAAGCCCATGTGTATCCTCCATGCAGTCTATTGTATCTTCTGCTCTGGCAGACTTCGCACGCCTTATTCTTCTGCTATGTCCAGACAAAAATCTGCACTCTCGGCCTGTCGGTCAATTGGAGGGAGATGCGCTCCTTCTGAATGGTCTCGAACTTCTGTGGTGTCACTCGAAACGAGGTGCAAGAGGATCAACGCCGTGAGCGGCGCATCGATGACACCGGCCCGGTACAGTATGTAGTGAGGCAGAACGATGCAAGAGACGAGACAGCGTGGCAAAAGAGGAGATCGGTGTAACAACAATGGATGAGCGACAAGTGTGGCTGAAGTGATGATGTTCGTGACTTTTGCTCGAATCGAAAAATCTGGCGACCGGCGACCGCTGATGGATCGCACCGCGGAGCGGCCCGACTACACAAGCGACCAGTTACCAAGATCTGACGGAAGATGATGCACTCTGGTTCTGTGTTGGAATGACCGCGCCATGTGAACGCCCTCGATGGTCCTCATATAAGCTCTCTTGTTATTCGTGGCTCTACCTTACGATTACCATCTCTGGCCCTCGATTGCCTGTGCAACTGTGCGACGACTCGTCAGTGGCACATCAGACGGCTACTCACGATTGTGCTCGTTTCGTTGTAAACTTTACGAGAACAATTACCATTGTCAGCCATGATATCAGGTGAAGTATTATAAACTTTCAACGACGTTCACCGGAGGTTCCTTCCTCCAATGAGCGCTGGAAGCACCACTCCATGCTCTCGCCTTGCGCAGGAGGCACAGGAACACCGGCGTAACAACGTTAACACTCGCGCACAGCAAACAGAAGAAAGGAAGTTCACTTTCATATGAAAGCCCACACATGCTTGGCAGCACATGACAACCCCCGTAACCGGAACCCCGGGCTTTGACTGTCGCATTTTCACATGTCGGCAGTGTGTGACGGCATCGCCCGGACTGCGGCTTCCCCAGACACGTCACGTGGATCCCCACACCTGGAAGTGCCGAGGCAGCTTGCACCTCGGAAGGCCGCGTGAACGAGATGAGCTCAAAACCGCAACTCTGGCTGCTGCCACATCCGTGATATACCTCTTCCTCCCCACTCTTCCCCCATACTTCTCCTCCCCAATATACACGCCACTGCATCTTTTGGAATCTTCGTTGATATCCATATCTGCTAGCAACTGACGTCGTTGGGTTCTAGCTCCGCATTCGTAGCGGTTCTCTTTGAAGCGCTGAACGACGAGCTTTCAGACAGATAATTTTAGCATCATGAGCGGTGCGCAAGAATTGAGATATGACGGCCAGACCGTCGTTGTCACCGGTGCCGGCGGTGGTCTTGGTCGCGAGTACGCCATCTTCTTCGCCAGCCGCGGCGCGAATGTCGTCGTGAACGACCTTGGTGGAAGCTTCAAGGGCGAGGGTGGCAGCTCATCAGTAAGTGTGAATGTTTTGTTGCATTGGTAGATGCTCGCTGGCGTTTTTAGAACGCTCCTCAGCTATTTGTACCTCCTTTGTAGTCACATGCTTCACAGTCACACCCTTGAGAGCTACTGCTAATCAGACCTCCAGGCCGCCGATCAGGTTGTCGAGGAGATCAAATCCGCAGGTGGTAACGCGGTCGCCAATTACGACTCGGTCGAGAATGGCGACAAGATTGTCCAGACTGCGATCGATGCCTTTGGGCGCATTGACGTGCTCATTAACAACGCCGGCATCCTGCGCGATGTCAGCTTCAAGAATATGAAGCAGGCGGACTGGGACCTTATCTACAAGGTACACGTTCTCGGTGCATACAAGTGCGCAAGAGCTGCGTGGCCGCACTTCAGGAAGCAGAAGTATGGCAGGCTTATCAGCACCGCTTCGGCTGCTGGTCTGTTCGGCTCCTTCGGCCAGACGAACTATTCTGGTGAGTTGGACGTGACATCGAAACAGACAGTCTTGTGCTAACAATCATTCTAGCTGCTAAGCTCGCCCTTGTTGGTTTCACCGAGACGCTCGCGAAGGAGGGTCTGAAGTACAACATCCTCTGCAACGTCATTGCGCCGATCGCTGCCAGCCGAATGACCGAGACCGTCATGCCTCCCGATGTCCTCGCGAAGCTAAAGCCCGAGTGGATCGTTCCTCTCGTCGCCGTGCTCACACACAAGTCGAACACCAAAACTGGCGCCATCTTCGAAGCTGGCGGAGGTCACATCGCTGAGTTACGCTGGGAGCGGGCCAAGGGTGTTCAGCTGAAGGCCGATGAGACCCTCACACCTGGCGCTGTTGCCGCCAAGTGGAAGGATGTCGTCGACTTCTCGAAGCCTGAGCATCCCCAGGGTCCTGCCAACGCCCTTGAGCTGCTCGAGGAGGCCGGCAAGCTCCCAGCCAACCCCAAGGGTGAGGAGCTCGACTTCTCTGGCAAGGTCGCTATCGTCACTGGTGGAGGCGCTGGTCTCGGTCGCATCTACGCTCTTCAGCTGGCCAAGCGCGGCGCAAAGGTCGTCATCAACGATCTTGTCAACCCTGACGATGTTGTCCAGGAGATCCAGAAACTTGGTGGTCAAGCTGTTGGCAACAAGGCCGATGTGCAGAATGGCGAGGCTGTTGTAAAGACAGCCATTGACACCTGGGGCCGTGTTGACATTGTTATCAACAACGCCGGAATTCTTCGCGACAAGGCCTTCGCCAACATGACCGACGACCAATGGGACATCATCCACAAAGTTCACCTGTTCGGCACCTACTCAGTAACAAAGGCTGCTTGGCCATACATGCTCAAGCAGAAGTACGGTCGCATCCTGAACACCACTTCCACCAGTGGTATCTATGGAAACTTCGGCCAGGCCAACTATGCCTCAGCCAAGTGCGGTATCCTCGGTTTTTCCAAGTCTCTTGCTCTTGAGGGCAAGAAGAACAACATCTTTGTCAACACCGTTGCCCCCAACGCTGGCACACAGATGACCCGCTCCATCATGCCTGAGGAGGTTGTTCAGGCTCTCAAGCCCGACTACAATGCTCCTCTTGTCATTTTGCTGGTCTCAGATAAGGCTCCTGTACCCACTGGCGGTCTCTACGAGATGGGCTCTGGCTGGTTCGCCGCTACAAGGTGGCAGCGCACTGGCGGTCACGGTTTCCCCGTCGATGTCAAGCTCACCCCTGAGGAAGTCCTCAAGAATTGGGAGCGCATCACCAACTTCGAGGATGGCCGTGCTGACCACCCTCACGACAATGCCAGCGGTCTCAAGTCAATCATGGCCAACATGGAGAACACCAGCAAGAAGAGCAAGAAGGAGAAGAAGCCTTCCAAGAGCAACGAGGAAATCCTCAAAGCTCAGCAGACAGCTCTTGCTGCCAAGTCCGAGGGTACTCCTTTCGAGTACACCGAGAGAGACGTCATTCTATACAGTAAGTTTACTATCACTTGCACTCCACCGCATGTTACTAACAGACTGCAGACTTAGGTATCGGCGCCAAGCGTACCGACCTTCCCTTCGTCTATGAGGGCGACGAGAACTTCCAAGTCATCCCCACATTCGGTGTCATTCCTCCTTTCAACGCTGAACCTCCCTTCTCCTTTGACGAGATCGTCCCCAACTTCGACCCGCGCATGCTTCTCCACGGCGAGCAATTCCTCGAGATCCGCAAGTTCCCCATCCCTACCGAGGCCAAGCTCGTCGCGGTCCCCAAACTCGTCGAAGTCGTCGACAAGGGCGCTGCAGGTCTTGTTGTCTACGGCTCCGTCACAAAGGATGCAAAGACAGGCGAGGAGATCTTCTACAACGAGTCCACAGTCTTCATCAGGGGCAGTGGAAACTTCGGCGGTCAGAAGAAGGGCGGCGACCGCGGTGCGTCGACCAAGGCTCACAAGCCGCCGCAGCGCGCGCCCGATGTCGTAGTCGAGGAGAAGACCACTGAGGAACAAGCGGCTATCTACCGTCTCTCGGGCGATCTCAACCCGCTGCACATTGACCCGCAGTTCAGCAAAGTCGGCGGCTTTGACACACCGATCCTGCACGGCTTGTGCTCGTTTGGTATCTCGGGCAAGCACGTGCTCCAGAAGTTTGGGCCGTTCAAGAATATTAAGGTCCGCTTTGCGGGCGTTGTGCTCCCGGGTCAAACACTGGTGACTGAGATGTGGAAGACAGGGAACACGGTTGCGTTCCAGACTAAGGTCAAGGAGACAGGTAAGCTTGCTATCTCGGGCGCTGGTGCGGAGCTGCTCGGTGGTGGAAGCAAGTTGTAGACGTTCTAGCGTTGCGGTCAAGAGCCTGCTGAGTCCAGGCCGGCGTTGGTGTTGTACATGTACCATTTTGAAACCAAATAAGCGTCTCACTTCAATCATGGGCCAACACGTTAATCTGTATACTGCATTCTTCGCCATGTGAGCTCGACTTCCCAGTACATACCACACAGCTCTACTCCTCCGCGGAAGCTGCTCCCACGCGTTCTCGCGCAATAGCACGCTTGCCTTCTGCCCCACCAACCCTCCATCTTCTACAGCTCTCGACTCACCAATTGCACCACCTGATAAGCACATGCGCGCTTGGCTTCCTCAGAGCCTCACATACAGCCACGCTCTCCGGCCTGCCTTAAAATCCCACCTATTCAACACCCACGCAGTCGTGTCCCACGCAACTCCTCGTCACGCTCTCCTTGCTCGTCCACGCGCCGTCCGCACTTCAAACATGTCCTCTGTATCCCTCACCGACCTCCAATATATCTCGCGCGAAACCCTGTCCTCCAAATTCCGCGACGCGCAAGGTCTGCCGTCCAACACCGCGGTAGTCGACGTCCGCGACAGCGACCACATCGGCGGGCACATCGCCGGCTCGACCTGGGTGCCGAGCTCGACACTCGACTACAAGACGCCAGAGCTGGTGCGCGAGCTGAAAGATAAGGAGGTCGTGGTCTTCCATTGCGCGTTGAGTCAGCAGCGTGGGCCGAGTGCGGCGCTGAGGTATTTGAGGGAGAAGGAGAGGTTGGATGGCTTGACGGGGTTGGAGAGTAAGGGTGAGGTTAAGGAAGAGGGTCCTGCGGCGGAGAAGAAGAAGACAGAGGAGGGCGAGGATGATGGAGGCAAGGGGAAGGGGAAGCAGAGAGTGTTTGTGTTGAAAGGTGGGTTTACGGAATGGCAGGAGAAGTATGGCGAGGATAAGACGTTGACGGAGGGATATCAGAAAGACATCTGGGAATTTGGGTCTTGATGGAAGGCATTCCGTGGTAAGATGGACGTGTTACGAGGTTACGAGCTTAGACGTCAAAGTGGAAGAGCGCGAGATACCCAGAGTAACGGAGGTCATTCACAGGCAGTCATGATGATTGAAGTGAGAAGCTTGTCTTAAAAGTCTACCCGGCCAACGCAAAGATCTTCGCCAGCACCTCATCATCGCTCGGCCCCTCACCCTTCACCTTCTCATACGCCGGGGCCAGGATTGCCTTCTCGATCTCCTTGAACTTACCCTGACACACAAAGACCACCTCGCCATGCCTCTTCTCATCGACGAACAAGTACGCCGCGCCGCGCGCGACTACGTCTGCGGATTGCGCATCGTAGTCCACCGCCTTCAGCAGATCGCCTACGTTGGGCAGGACCTGTGTTGCCGTCCAGCTGGGCGCAAGGCTGTTGACGCGGATGGGCAGCTTGGATGCTTCAAGTAGCACGGCGAGACCGCGGCCGAAGCCCAGGACGCCGGCTTTCGCAGTTGCTATTTCGCGGAATCAGTTCTAGTCCGCGATAGTGTCGAGCACGGGAAGCGTACAGTAATCGATAGCACGCACGGGGTGCAAGCTTGTACTCGAGCCCATAAGCACGATGCTTCCGCCTTCCTTTTGTGTCTTCATGTAGTGCACGGCCAATGTCGCAGTGTTGATCACGCTGCTCAGATTCACGTCAAGAGTCGCGCTGTTAGGCGCAATCAGCTCGCCCTCGGCGTCTGTTTCGAGCGCCAAATAGTTTGCGCGCGGCCCAATGCCGGCGTTTGCGAAGACGAAGTCGATGCGGCCATGTGCGGCGATTGTGGATTTGAACAGCTTTGTGAGTGATGTCCACTGGCTAACGTCTGTCTGGATGTACACGAAGGGCCCGGTCTTGGGTGGAGCGTTGATATCTGCGCTGATTACGGTCGCACCTAGGGATCCGAGAAGTTCGACTGTTGCGAGGCCGATGCCTGAGGAGCCACCTAGACTGCCGTTAGTCCCGTTCTGCTACGGAGGACGTGGGCTGGATATCTTCTGATTACCTGTAACGATGGCAATTTTGCCCTCGAACCTGGACCTTGACAGGTCGGCATCTGTGATCTGAAAGTCTGTCATGCTGGATAGCGTTTTGTAGCTTGTGCTGGGATTGTTCTCAAGAGTCCAGCTTCACAGCAGGAGGGGCGCTCCCCAGACATAACAACATCTCGGTGCTTGTGGACCCGGAGCTATCGCCTTTCCACGTCAACACCCCGCTACCTTCGCACGACGGTTGACAAGCGCACATGTTGCCAGAAAGAGCGACCGAGAGAGTGATACTAGAGATGCATGCAGGGTCCAGGTGCGGAGCGTGGAGTCCAATCATGCCATATGGCTTTATGGGTCCGGTGGTGGCATGCAACGTGCCTCGAGGCTTCGTAACTCTCGAGATCGTGCTTCAGTTGTGTAGCTCCAAGGAGCTTAGGTCAAGCTTTTGTGAAATTGCCAGCCGTTAGAGGATCCCTGCTTGGCTAGACCGCGACGGAGAGATGGTCCGGGCCCGTCTCCACGTGGATGGGAAGGTTCCATAAGAGACGCTGAATCTTCTTCATCAACGATGCCCGAGCAGTCAGATCAGCTCGGCATACCATTTTGAGGCGCCGACCGACGGGAAGCTAATGACTTTGGTGTGGATATCTAATGACAGCCATTGTGGTGAGCAAAGAAGCGCTTGACCGTTGGTGCGGATACGGCCGCGAAGCTGCCGCTAGTGTAACACTTAGACTCTAGTGTAACCGGATGGGGATTTGACACGAAGCTGCGGTGAACGAAGGATCGTGACCTCCACAATTCAACATTGTCAAGCTCCAACCTCCGAATGCCCAGACCAGCACACACAGTTCGAGAACAACATGCACACCGTATGTGGACGACTGCATGTTTCGATCGCCATTTCGGATGCTCAATGTGGTCAACATGCTTCTACCGTTTACAACCGTCCTTGAAAATGTGCATCTTCAGATGGCAAGCATCGTGCATAATGGCACTCGGCAATGCAGCGCAGTGCACTTCTGTGGCCCCTGGACGACCTCGTAACAACGCCAGTACGAAATGGATATCCAGAATGGCTCCCGCTCTACACAAGAAAACGCTTTGCTACGATCCTTCGCAACCTCACGGCTACTCAACAGTCACTAGCATGACTCTGTACCATGAACTTGTGTAAGAGACATTCGAGAGCCGTTACAGAAGTCGGACCTACCGCATTGTCGATCGAGCTTCTCTTGAGTGTTTTTGCTAGTTCCTGGCACGAGCGGTACCCCAACCTGTCAGAAATCGTTCTGCTCGTCCAGGATCATCGAGCCATAAAGCATTGCGGAAGGCGCATTAAGCAGCAAAAGCAAAACGCCACCGAGCCCCATCCTTGCTGCCAGGAATCCCTAGACTGTTCCAGGAACATACACTAGTGTCACTTCTTCAACATCCAAAGAGGCTGGCAGCAACAGCACGCTGTTTACCACGCTTTCGTTGCAGCGCGATGAGCTCAGTCGCAGTAGCCGGAGATGGCGTGGCACTTCTCTACGCTGCGATCATCCTGCTAGTTTTGGCTTGGATCACTGTGTCAATGCGGGTGTGCGTCCGAATTTGGAGGAAAGTATTCGGCATGGACGACTACCTGATGGTCGCTGGGCTCGTATGTTGCCGAAGACCGAAAGCAGCTACGAAGCTTCCCACTGATGCACGCAGGGCTTATTTTCGGTGACAGCATGTCTCTGCATTGTAGCGTGCTTCTACGGCTCTGGCCAGAAAGCTAAGGACCTGGGGCCGTTGACCATTTCGAAAGGCATCAAGGTACGCCGTTCGTTACGCAGTTGGTCCCGCAAATACTGACTTATAAAGACTTTCTACGTTGCAGAGTACTTTTACGCCGTCGGCGCAGCAACAATAAAATGCAGCATCTCCGTCACACTCCTCCGCATTGCTGCCGGCCAGCGTCGCTATAATTGGTCTCTCTACGCCATTATGGGGCTTACATGCATTGCAGCGATAGTATTCGTTGCAGGTATAGCCAGTATCTGTAATCCATCCTCTACAATCCACTGTGCAGTCGAGAATCCTTTACTGACCAGGCGCAGGCACCCCAATCGAGACACTCTGGGGCGAAGCAAACGGCACTTGTAATCTGCAGCTCAACAGCAACGTGTCATTCTTCTTTAGCGCAATCGAGATCCTTACTGACTGGTCTCTCGCTATTCTCCCCGCTGTCCTGCTCTGGAACGTCCAGATGAAAGGCAGCGTCAAGACCTCTGTCGCCATCATTCTCGCACTAGCATCTGCGTAAGCCCCCCCCCCCCCTCCCAAACAAAGTGTTCACAGGAATCTGACAAGTCAGTGCGAGCTGCGCAACGATTGTCCGCCTCCGCTACCTGGCACTGTACTCCGACCCCGGAGAGTTCATGTACGGCACCGGTAAGATCGGGTTCTGGTCTCTCATGGAGGAGGGGATTGGCATAGTGGCTGGGAGCCTGCATGCCCTTCGGCCCCTGCTGAGCTTGCGTATCGGCTTCAGCTCCAGCATGAACACACCCGGAGCAGCAACATCGGGGCGCTCAGAGCCACTGCAAAACAGCAAAAAGCATGGCAGGAGCCGCTCCGCGGTGTTGATGGATACGTTCCAGACCTTGGGCGATGGGGAGGGCGAGGAAGAGCATGACGATGGGGATAGTCAGAAAAATATTGTCAAGGAGACGAAGTATAGTATCACGAGTTCGAGGGTTGCGGACAGCGAGGACGAATGTCTGAGGAGTCAGGTATTGGGGTGGGAGCAGGCGTTGAAGACGTAGCTACGAGCATGACGAATAATGCTAGGATACCGTTGATTCTTACTGCAGGGAGTATATACCTGTTCACGACTTATGTGTTGCTAGTGAGACCGATGAAGTTGTCATGCAAACAGTCAGTCGTTCGAGAGGCAGTCGCAGCCGAGGTCGCCCACCCCCGCATCCACCCCACTTCATTCTACTGAACGCCTGACCAGGTCCACAGTACAATCACGCAACATACCTTCGAATTGCTGTCATCGACAAAGGATTGTAGGTGGTTCCGACAGCGGAGTCAGAGACTGAGCGTTCAGAAATCAATCCTGAATACCGGTCAAGCATTGCCATTCACATCCAGGTAGCGAATACACGTACACGACAGAACCACTCTTCCGGACTCTATCTCATTCAATCACTATGGCCTCCTTAAGCGGTTCAACATCCGTCCCACCAACCTCAGAGCACCCACCCCCAACAGAAGTCGAAGAATCGCACCCCCACAGCCATGACCGTTCTCAGTCTCACGACCATGCGCATCCACCTCCAGCACCCGAAGACGCCTGGAAAACGACAGGAGTACGAGTGATCCCTTCCGACTCCCTCGAACCCGTAGGCGGCGCCCACATGACTCCCGGCATGGACCGCTCCGCCGCCATAAACTTCGCGCGCGTCGGTGCCCAAAAACTCTGGGCTGGCACAGTGCACATCCACGCGGGCGCAAAAACAGGTGCACACCACCACGGGCACCTCGAATCTGTGATTTACGTCTTGAAAGGACGGGCACGCATGCGGTGGGGCGAGAAGTTGGAGTTTACGGCGGAAGCAGGGCCGGGGGATTTCATTTTCGTGCCGCCGTATGTCCCGCATCAGGAGATCAATGCAAGTGATGATGAGAAGCTGGAGTGTGTGTTGATGAGGAGTGATTCAGAAGCCGTGGCGATCAATCTCCCGGGGCTGGAGCCGGTGGAGAGGCCGGAGAGTGTGAAGTGGGTTGATCCTACGCATCCTGATGGGGCGGGGGCATGAGATAGGAAGATAGATAGTAACACACAAATGTCCAATAGAGGAGAGACATATAGTGGTTGTGATGTCTGACGCAGGCCACCCAAACAATGAGAAGCTGGAAAAGTTTCATCAAGACAAGCAACAACACTGCCATGTAAGAACATCAACGCCCGGCTCAGCAGCTCTCGCTGTTATCGAGGAGGGCCCAGGCTGGGGGCAATCAAATCACTCTTGCAGCCGTTTGAGTCCAGCAGGAAGCTTGCCATACTTATCAAAGCGGATGCCATGCTCGGCACAGACGAGGTCGCGAATATCTTCGATGAGAACGTTGCTGGCTTCCTCATGGACGTCGTCCGGCACGTCGCAGACGGTCTCGACATACCCCTTGACGATCGTGGCAAAGCGGTTAGCGAACGCAAGCTCTTCTTGCATGCCTTCACCGGCAGCGTGAGCGACGAGGCGCAGGAGTACAAGGGTGGTGGGGCACTTCATTTCGGTGTGCGTGCTGGTGCTGGTGCTCCGTAAAAGGAGTTCACAATGTTATTGGCAACCGTGAATACCCAGAGTCTGGACTACAACGAGCGACCCGCAATATCGAAGCTGTGTCGCGTCAAAGAGAGGAAACGAAAGACTAAGATTGAGGACAACTAACTGTCTTAGTGAAGGCGCTAATACAGGTGTTACTGCCCGACGCTCAAGAGGGCAGTTGCGTAGGCTTGGAAGTCGCATGCCTACAGTGTCGTGACTATCTCCAAGATCAGGCGCAGTGTGCAAGTAATTCTTGACACGCTGCTCCGTGCGAGTAGGCTCACGCGGGGAAGGTGTCTTGTATGATGTGTGAGAGCCCATGCATGAATAGATCA
The DNA here is from genome assembly GCA_022225945.1 of Didymella pomorum. Classification (NCBI taxonomy): domain Eukaryota; kingdom Fungi; phylum Ascomycota; class Dothideomycetes; order Pleosporales; family Didymellaceae; genus Didymella; species Didymella pomorum. Next base: position 342,171 of record JAKJXN010000019.1, on the reverse strand, counting down.
ATAATTGTAGATATTACGTATCATTTTGTCTTTGCCCCTACAATAGCTATGCCAAACGCACCCCAATCATGAAGACCGACCTTCCCGCATGACTCCGCGTAAACATACACTAGACGCAATAGTCTACTACTCGTCCGCCTCTTCCTCTTCCTCTTCCTCTTCCTCGTCATCTTCTTCCTCTTCAACAGCCTCGGCGGCTTCAGCAACCTCCTCCTCAGCCTCAGCGTCAACCTCGTCATCCTGCACCAAAAGGTCCTCAACGACACCGCCCTCGCGCTCCATGCGCAGGTACTCATCCCACTCGGGGAACATGTCCTCATCGCCCTCACCGTCCTGAGGAGGTACACCGATGAGCTTGGAGACTTTGCTCTTATTCTCCTTCTCCAGATCGGCCTTCCACTGCTTGACAAGCCCTGCTGTAGCGCTGGGCTTATATGTCTGCGAAAAGAGGACAGCCTCGGCGAAGCGGTTGGTCTTGATGAGCAAGTCCATACAAGCCTGCAGATCGCCGATCTGCCAAAGCGCGGAGAAAGCGACGTTGTTCGCTGTTGCTGTCTCGGCTAGAGACGCAAGCTCGCGGAGACCCGACTCGTCCGAGGTGGCGGAGTAGAGCAAGAGTAACGACCCAAGGTCCTTGGCCTTGACAAAGCACTCCTGCGCAAGCTTGATGTCCCAGCCCGTCAGAGCAGCGTCACCAACAGTCTTCCACTTGTGCTCAGTGTCCTGCTCGCGTGCGATCTCGGTAGCTTGCTGAAGGTCGCCCAATGAGAGAGCAAGGTCGAAGCGGTGCTCGGGATCAGTAGCGACCTTGAGAGCCATCTCCTTGTACCCTTGACCTTCCAAGAACCGTGCGATCTTGTTGTTCTGGTCCTTCGGCACAGACGGTAATGTCTCCTCTGCAGCCTCAAGCTCTCCTCGCAAGATCAAAGTCTGGTACTCCACAACGGCGAGCGACAGAGCAAACGACACGACGTTGACATCCTTGTCGGCAACATAGATCCTCGAGTCGCGAGCAAGGTACCCGAGAACGTAATGTGGTGAGTCGAAATGGGAGATGGTGTAGGTCTGATCACCGACCAGGTAGTTGAGGCGGTTTGTGCTATTGGTGTAGATGAAGCAGTCGCCGACCCAGCAACCTGTGCGCACACTGTTGATGTGTTAATTATTAGTCTTGTGGGAAAGCATCTTGAAACATACCTCTCGTTGATGTCGCAAACCACCTCGAAGGCAGACTCGGCGCCGTCCTCATCGATCTCGCCGTTCTGTACAGCCTCGAGGTAGTTCTCTCTGGAGTATCGCAGGACGTAGTATGTGTCGTCCGTGGCCAATGTGACAAGCTCACCGCTTTCTGACCAGAAAACGCTTTTAGGCTCCACCTCGATCCTTCGGACAAGAGCGCCAGAATCCCAGTCGTAGAAGCCAATGCCGCCCTGACCCTTGACACCCAATAGAACGCCGCCGCTTAGACCGTCGGCAGAGAAGCCAACGTTCAGGACACTTCGTTCCTTGAAGTTGCGGAAGATCTTGACACTTGTGGCTGATTCCCGAATCGCGTAGTCCTTGTCGTGATCTTTCGATGCCCAGCAGAAGTCCAGAGCGGAGCCAAAAGCCTGGTTACGGAGCGCCAGAGCAGTGTAGATGATGTACTCGCCGTCACCGCATACAGCGACGAAACGGCCGTTCGGCGAGTGGAGCAAAGACTGGGGGTAGATTTCAGTCGACCCAAGATCCTTGGAAGGTAATGTGAGTCGTTCCGCATCCTTCAGCGAGTCATTGCCCTTGACCGTAGCTGCGAGGATATCGTTGTGCTTGGCCCACAGAACCTTGCCACCAGCATCCATGCTGACCGCTGGTTCCTCGCGACCCATCGAGATGACCACAGCTCCGTCGTCGAAACCAAGCGCAATGCCATTCTTGCTCTTCTGTGAAGCTACACACCATGATCGCTCGAGGCCATAGTTCAGTGACTGCTCAAGACGGTATGTCGACGAGTGCCAGATCTTGATTGTGCCGTCCTCAGATCCAGAGATGATGACGGGAAGTTCAGGGTGGTAGACCGCAAAGCTGACATTTGATGTGTGGCCCTCAAGCGTCGCAATGAGAGCCTTCGTGGTGTAATCCCAGACCTTGACAGTCCGGTCGTCGGACGTTGTGAGGAGGTAGGGCTTATCCGATTGCGGGTAGTAGTCGACGAAGTTGACACCCTTCGTCTCGTGCGCCTCGAGAGTGAAGTTGGGGGTCGAGCTGCCAAGCGACCAGATCTTGACGGTTCGGTCGAGACAGGCGGAGGCAAACGTGTTGGGGTCCTTGGGGTTGATCGCAATTCCCATAACGTAGTGCTGGTGACCAGCGAATTCTTGTACGCCTGTAGCTTGTCAGCGAAATCGTCCATGCCCTCTCGGTGTGAGCTCCATACACTTCCAGCCCTTCTCCCAATCCCACAACTTTATTGTCATGTCATCCTAGAGGCGCATCAGCCCTGGTTCTTGTACCTTTTGCTTGCGCAACTCACACTAGCTGTCAGAACGAAAGGCTGGGTGGGGTGCACGGCGATCGCGCGAATGTAGTCGGGGTGTGCCTCGAAAGATGTGACCTTCTCGGAGGTGTTGTAGTTGTAGACGCGCATTTGGAAGTCGTCAGAACCTGGAGTTGAGCCGCGTCAGAACATGGTCGAAGTACGAGGGTCCAATCGACACACCTGCAACAATCCAGTTCTTCCTCGCAATGAAGCGGCCAGCGCGCACGGGGACATCTGTGAGCTCGAATGACTTGACGATCGACTGCGTTATGTACGACCAGATGTGGACGTGTCCTGCCATGGTCAGTGTCCACCGCCATTGTCTGCTTGTAGCGGTGCGTACCGCTGTACAGGGTCGTGAGAATCCATGGCTCAGTCGGGTGGAAGTCTTCGAAGTGGTTTAGTATCGTAATAAAGTCGTGGAAGCGCGATCCCTACCAATGCCTAGCTAATGTTAGTATGAGGCCTCGAGTATAGTTGGGGCACAGCTTTACTGACCCTTGACTCTCTCCGAACGCGCAAAGAGCTGCCTCTGTTCCTGCGTGAGTTACTGCCCACGCTCCTGGTAGTAGCCAGCCTACCTTCACGTCGAGACGCATCGTCGCAGCTTATGGGAATTGTCGTGGAGGGGTGAGTTCGGGGAGACGTGGCTTGTTGTAGCCAGTCTGTAGGAGCGCAGACGGAGACGACGTATTATGAAACGAAGCCCTTGGGAAGAAGAGGCGTGGACAGACCGCTGGACAGAACAATTGGGACGAAGTTGGAAGGGCCCGCTCCGTGTCCACCTCCGCGATGCTGCACTGTGTCCGCTGTTGGGCTTGGCAACAAGGGTTCACGATTTCCCAAAGAGGCAAGAATGAAAACCATCGATCACGGTGACTATGCGTAATGTCACCGGTCAGCCCTGGTCAGTCACTGCCTGAAAACGAACGTAGTCTGATGTCGTGCACTATTGGGAGACATCCAGTCAGATGTCACCTTGGTTGTGGGATACCGCGATGGAGGAGGTTTGCAAGCTCATATATCAGCTTGGAAGTACTGCAGATCTGAGGCAAAGGCATTCATGAAGCACGTCTTAGAACAAGCAGCAATTATGTGAACTTTTCTCAATTCTCCTCTACAACTATTTACTCGAGATGACCTCCCCACAAGTGCCCACTGCACTCCAAGCGGTTCTCCCGCAATTGCATAATAGATACTCTGAATCATGCTCCAAGCCGTCCGTCGTCCATGGCAAATGCCATCCGTGCATCAACAAGAGGAAAAAACGGTCTTGCGGCTAGCAAAGACTGGTATCTAAGAAGTGAATATACAGAAAGATCCAAAATATGTTAAAGTATGGTATAAAGGTTAGACAGGTTTAGCGAGAGTGTCCGAACAAAGTAGGCAATGATATGTGAAAGAGTTGGGTGCGCTAGATGCGACATGCAAATGCTAGCATGGATAGGTCGTTTTGCGAGATAGATGCTGAGATCGAAGCATAGACGTTATCGGACTATGCGCGCGCTGAATAGCTGACTCAAGGTCCTTGGAGTAAGAGATGCGGATGGACAGTCGCTCAGTTCCAGCCCAGCGAGTTCTCGGCCATAACCGGTGCGGAGATTTGCTGTGTACGAATGCTCTGTCCGCGGCTGCTGGCGCTCCCATGGCTGCCACGGCTACCAGGTGTCATACGACCATCGCGAGCACCACGCATCCAAGCAGCGGCGCCTCCAGGAATAGAACCGTAGGTCATACGGCTGGTGCTGGGAACGGAGCTGGAGCGCGAGTGAGCGATGCGCTTGTTGCGGTACCTGCGAGCGACGAAGAACATAGCCGCGCCGTAGGCCATAGCACCAACGATAGCTCCGGTGGCGATACCTGCACTGGTAGGGTTGATCTTGCGGCTGGCTCCGGCATCACCTCCAAGGGCACCGCCATCGCCAGCGCCTCCAGTCGAGGTCGCGGCAGGGTCATTACCAGCGACGTTGGAGCCACCAGGAATGGTACCGCCTGCTGCCAGAGGACAAGCAGTGTTGATCAAGTTGGTCAGATCGTTGACGGTGGAGTCCTTGTTGTGCCAAAATGGGTCAGCAGGGTTGCGCAGCTGAGCAGCGAGTTTGGTCTGCAAGTCCTTGGGGATGGTGAACATCGCCATGGTGGTGATGAAGCCCTGGTATTGTGTGGTGTCAAGAGGCTTCAATCCGTAGTTCTTGACCTCGGAAGTCGAGATGTTAAGACCATCGGCGATAGCCATAGGCAGGTAGTGAAAGATCTGGTTGCCATTGTCCTCGCTGCCAGCCACGAAGGGGTAGTTCAGTGGCCACTTGAAGCACACCTGACCCATGAAGGTGTCCTGCGAGACCTCGCCGGGAACGCCACCCGGGGGAGCGATCATCCTTGGCAAGCTGGAGGGAATGCCAACGCTGGTCGAGGCAGTGGGCGAGGGAATTGAGGAGTTCTCCTGCACAATGCTAGTGAGGACGGGAAGCGTCGTCTCGGTGTTGGTAGCAGTGGGTGCAACAGTACGGATGGGGCTCTGCGAGCTGATGACAGATGGTGTTGTGGGGACTGGGACCGAGCTGACGATGGTGCTGCTGACGGGGACTGTGACACTGGCAGATGCAGGGGCGGACGCCGTGGAGAGTGACTCTGATGGCGAAAGGGTAGCGGAGGGCACGACCGAGGATTGAGATGCAGACGATCCAGTGCCGGAAGCAGATGGAGAAGCAATCGATGTTGCGACCGAGATAGATTCAGTAGCGGAAGCGGTGGGGACTGCACTGCTCGAGATCAGACCAGAAGAGGAGGGGCTCTCAGAAGCCGGGATGGAGGTCGGGATGCTGAGAGTCTCGCTGGGCGAGACAGTGGCACTCGAAGAGACACCAGTGCCAACCGAAGTCGACGGGACGATGCCAGAAGAGACATCTGATCCAGAGAGAGTGAAGGAAGGCAGTATACCCGAGGAAGCGGACAACGAGGCGCTGGCCGAGGGTGTGACGCTCTCAGTACCAGTGGGCAGAGGTGTAATCGAGCCAGACACAGTTGCCGAAGGCAGGATGCCAGACGAGATAAGGCCAGATGAGAAGTCCGAGGCGATGCTGGAAGCAATGCTGCTGATGTCTGAAGTCGGGATGGGCACTGGGAGTGTACCAGTTGGCAGGACAGACGCTGAAGTGAGGGCGGACTCGGCACTAGAGACCAAGCTGGAGATCACACTTGGGAGAGCAGAGCCAGTAGGCACAGCAGAGACAGCGGACGACAGAAGGCTGGACAGCTCGGAGATGATTGACGGTGCGACTGACGGCAACAGACCAGAAGCAGATGGCGAAGGTGTGATCGAAGCCGAGGCAGGTGCGGTTGGGTTAGCAGAGCCTGAGCTGGGAAGGACACCAGTGGGTGCGACTTCGGAAACCAACGAAGACAGGAGAGAAGAAAGGTCGACAAGAGCAGAGCTGGTAGGAGTACCCTCTGAGGTGGGAATAGCACCTGAGGCTCCGCTGGTGATGGGAGCAGATGCACTAGCAGACGCAGTAGCGGATGCAGACTCTGTGCCGAGCGCTGTGGTGATGCCAATGATGATGCCGCCGCTGGAGGCGCCAGTAGGGACAACGCCGCTGCTGGGAATAATACCAGACTCAACAGCTGAGGTGGGTGTAGGCTCAGCACCGAGGATGGACGACAGCAGAGAGCCAACAAGACCACCGGTAGAGGCCGCCTCAGAGGTGGGTAAAGCCTCGGTGCTCTGGACGGGCGAAGAAAGACCACCAGTAGGCAGCACGATTTGCGAACCCGAGGGCATGACACCGGTCGGCGCAACCTGGGAAGTAGGTGTAGCCTCAGGGCTCTGGAGCAGCGAGGATAGAAGACCACCAGTAGGCTGGACGATCTCAGAAGCAGGAGGCATAGATCCAGTGGATGCAACCTGGGTAGGCTCAGGAAGGAGGGAGGACAGCAGACCACCGATGAGACCAGCTGACGAAGAAGGCTGGATGATCTCAGAGGCCGGAGGCATAGATCCAGTAGAAGCAACCGACGTAGGAAGCTCCGCAGCAGCGGAAGTAGTGGCCTGCGAGGGTGTCTCCGAGGTTCCAGGAACGATAAAGGGGCCCTGGAAGCTCGATGCAGCGGATGAAGGCACCTCCGAGGTGGCAGCAACAGAAGTTGTGCCAGAGATGATCACATTGGGGAGTGTGCCAGTGGGAGCGGCCTGCTGCTCGGAAGTAGCAGGCGCCGGGGTAGGCTGAACAATGGACTCAGATGCAGGTAGGCCGCTGTTGGACGGGAGAAGACCACCGAGAAGAGATGAAAGGAGGCCACCGCCAGTTGAGCTCTGTGCAGGCTGCTCATCCGCGATCGACTGAGCAGGCGCAGTAGGTGCGGACGATGTGGTGGGCTGAACAATCTCGGATGCGGGAGGCATGGAACCAGTCGAAGCCTCAGCGGCAGGGGATGTCGTAGGCTGCTGCTCAATAGGGGCGCTGGTCGCAGCTGCAGTCTCCGTGCTCGAGGTGGTAGGTGTGAGGATGTCCGACGTTGCGGGAAGGCCAACAGAAGGCTGCTGAGCGGGGCTGCTGGTCATGACCTCAGGAGCCTGGGAAGTGGGCACTGGAGAAGGCGAAGCTGATGTGCTAGGCGAGAGGATTGGCGAGAGGATGTTCGAGAGCTCGGGGAGGATGCCAGTGCCGGCTGCGGACGACTGCCGTGCTGCTGGAGTGCTGCTGGGCACCTCGGTATCGGATGGAGTCTGAGAGGTGACAGCCGCAGGAGCTGAGGGCGAAAGCGCAGTTGTTGGCTGTACGATCTCCGAGGAAGGGGGCATTGTTCCGGTCGACGCAGGCCTCTGCTCCTCGGGTGTGTTCTGGGCCTGGGAAGAAGAAGGCTGCTCCTCAGGAGTCGAAGCAGTTGCGGACGATGGTGCCGCAGCAACGGATGAAGTAGGCTCCTCTGGTACGGAGCTGACGATCATTGTGGTAGTGGTAGGCTCCTCAGGTGTCGAGCTTGGTGCGGACGATGGTGCAGCAGCAACCGATGAAGTGGGCTCCTCGGGTACAGAGCTGACAACAATCGTGGTGGTAGTTGGCTCCTCGGGGGTGGAACTGGGGGCGGAAGATGGCACAACGACTACAGTTGATGTGGTCTCCTCAGGTGTGGTAATTGGAGCTGCTGCCGGGCTCGAGGAGACGATCTCGGGCGTGGTCTCAACAGGCGCGCTGGATGGAGCTGGCGCAGATGAGACTTGCTCTGGTGTTGTCGAGGACGAAAGATCTGCTGGCGAGGAAGAGCTGCCAGTGCTGGATGGGGGTTGAGGCTGTGATTGCTCAGGTGTCGATGTGGTGATGATGACCGACGAAGGTGCCGCACTCGAGGACTCCTGCTCGGCCAAGGAAGAGAAAAGTTCGGATGTCGAAGGGGTCGATGACGATGATTGAGAGTTGATCAGTGAGTTGAACCATGATGTGAAGTTCGGAATTTGGGGCTCTCGCTTTTCGCTGCTCGAACTGGAGGACATAGAAGTCGAGGAAGAAGATGGGGTGGCTGGTGCCGTGACGTTAGCTGTCGTCTCGGTGTTGATCTGGCGCTTAACATGACGCGGGAAGTAATAACGGGGCTTGCCCTGTGTTTGCTGCGGCTGCGGTGCTGGCATGGCCTCTGCTACTGCAATGGGTCCAGAGCCAGACATGCTGGCCATGACAAGGGCGGCAGCCCATACTGATGTCGAGCGGGTCATGTTCGTGATTAACTTCAAGCACTAGATCCTTATTAAGATGTGTCGAGGGTATAGAGCGTGAGCAAAGTCGGTGCACCTGCAAGTGTGAGACATGGACGTTTGCATAAGTGCATGGTCAGCTTACAGTATGTTGTTGTTCAAACGAGTGTACTTGACAAGAGTCAAAGGTGGATAAAGAATGGACCTGAGCACGTGTTAGGACTGTGGACGTCCAGCATGGTAAAGGCGCAGACTCACTAGACTGTCGATGCAGCTAGAAATGAGACTGGGGCCTGGGTGAAGGTAGGCGTCGCAGTTGCAGTGAGGTCCGTTTTCGTGGCGGGTCTATGCCGTCATGTTTGACATGAACCGATTCCAGAGGTGCGCGAGAAACAGGCGTTCCAGTGGTTCAGGGTCTGTTGCCCAGATCTGATACACGCCCAGCGGTCGGTAGGCGATGCGCAGCGTCAGCAAAGAGACGGTTGGTGGCGTGGCGCAACGGCGTTCTGTTGCAACAAAGACTCGATGATGTTCGTTCGGCGTGTGGAGTCGGCGTTCCTGATCGGCGTGAAGCTTGCGCGTCGTGCAGGGTCAGAGCGAGGCTGGGAGAACGTCGAGCGGCGAACAACGTCGAGGCTTCTCAGTTCTGGCGGTTCAAGCAAGCGAATGTCGGCGACGCGGGCGGGGGACCACGGTCAGATTACTACGAAGGCAAGGCGTCGGAAGGAGGGTCGTGATTCGGAGAATCGTGCAAAGGGAGCGGAAGCCCAAGGGCGGCGGCGGAGAGGTGTGCTGGACAGAACAGAGCGCGAGGGATCTCCACGGGCAGCCACGGGCGGGTGATGCACACTTGTAGTCGTGACTGTTAGTGCGCACTACGTTCGAAAGCTTGTCGGCGGGCGAGGAGAGCGTTTGATGTCGAGAAGAGCGGGCTGGAGGGTGGAGAAGGAGAACAGCAGCGCGCGGTGGCCGTCAGCGACTCAGTCGCACAAGGGCCTTGAAGGGCCGCTCCAGGCGCAAAACGACGGGTCAGGCTGTTCAGACAGGGGGGAGCCGAACGAGTCGCTACGCTGCCCGTCCACTGCAGGCCAGCAAACGGATCCGCCCTGAACGGGACTAGCTGCTAGCAGGACGGGGCGCGGGCGGCGTGTTTGTTGCATTCGATAGCGCCCGCAAAAATAGACGGGGTCAGGCACGAACGTTAGGGGTTGTAGCCAGGACAGCAGAAGAGGGTCACGAACAGAAGTTCACAAGATGACTGAAATGATGGCAGCACAGTGCGACATCTTCAGCTGTCGCTCTTGTGCTCCTCACGGCCCTATCTCCAATCTGCCCCAATCTGCCGTGTGTCTGCCGCGACTCTGCCACTGTCCCTCCACCTCACTGGCCCGTTAGATTACCTCTGGCGGTTGCGCAGCTCTCATACGCACTAGCAGGGGCGCTCCAATATCAATCCCAGATTCCCCTCGGCACCTGCAAGGCTCGCGCACGAAATCAACACCCGCAACGTGCTTTTTGCTGCCTGCAACGGCCGCCCAGCGCAGCAGCTTTTTCTCGTGTGCGCACCTGATGCACGCTGCTCGCACCTGTTTGCAGATCCTGCAGTGGCCGCGGTCCCGGTGTTGAGTGACAGCGCTGTCATCCAACAAACGACCGCCCAATCAGCACACGTGAGCCCAGTCACCCCTGCCCTGCCCAGGCTTCATTTCGGAAGGTGGAACCAGGGTGTTGTGGCTGCTCGAATGAACGCCGCAACTCTCCAACAAGTACGCCTCTTGTTCCGCGTGCACGCTATCCATCGAATGTGCATTTGATTGCTTCCGTATAGAGTCGTTCCAGAGCGCGCAGAATAGCTGCGCGTCGTCGCTGTTCGCTGCGCTGTGGTTGCACCGTCTCTCTGCTGACATGACAATCCATTCACTGCAGGTCACTTTATTAAGCTGCAGCCACATTTGCGCTGAGTCTTGCGTTGCCGAGCGCCATTAGCCGATCTTCCCACGAGCTGCTGCTAACGAGGCTACGAGACTATTGATTTTGCTCGAGGTACATCCGACTTGGGCACGGCGTGACCTGCCTCGACTCGCTCATCTCTGATACTCTGGTAAGGTTTGTCCCTAAGGCTGACGGCAGTTTCGACATCTGCCCGCCCTTACTATCTACACTGTGTACTTCCACGCTTGTGCTTCATCCAGCATCGAGACAGTCTCCTGTCTGTGCCTCACCCAGCACCATTTTGGACTCGCACTTGCGGTGTCGAGCGATCCGAATCAGATCTTGCTTCTCCTACACCGCGGCACTCATGAAGAAGACGTTCCTCATTTGGTACGCTGTCTGCTCGCGTTCATCGAAAGATCAACCGGTTTCCACCACTTTGAGGTTCCTCGGGCCCAGTGCGTTTCAAAGCTCGGGAGCTTCACCAGAAAGGACGAATGTCATTCTTTGACGTCTATTCTTGGCCTCCATGTTCCACGCAACAAGAGCATCTCGACCCAAATACGAACGCCTCATGCACCTTGTTTGCTTTCTTGTCAGCAAGGCTGTCCAACTCGATATGAGCTGAACAAACGAGGCTGCTGACGGGTGTTGGTATGCCCATCACATGTTGCGTAATCTCACGCTCAATAGTGCCACCTCGCTAGCATACAGTCCGCCGCTTGGCAGCAGTCCTCGAAGGATGGTGATCTGTTTTCCATTGAATTCCAGGGTGCGACCCAGGTGCAATAACGTTGAGCCGATCCAAAGTTCTGGCCACGCTGCTGATTTGCAAGATGTTGCCCCTTGCATCTGCCATCAGCATCTGAAACACGCGCTCGGCCGACGGCACTCAGCCTCGCCGCTCGATCTGGCAGAAGTACAAGCTGACATCATGAGGTTTGATGCTCGCCAGTCTCCTCAGCATTTGAGATGTCGTGCGTACAAGACATATCGTCTGAGCTATGATGCCTACCTCCACCTAAAGCATGAAGAAGGATCAACAACCTATTCATGCGTTGTCGCGTCTGCATTGCACGATCTGCAACTTAGTTTCGAAACACCTGCTATCGACTCGCTTTGCGTGCAAGCGGAAACTATATCGCCCATCTTATGATTCTTATTTCTTCAGATCTCCATTGGCAATTCCTACCCCCGGCTCTCTCCTATGCAAGCCTCAACGGCATCTCACAACGCTCTTCTTCTCTGCACCCAGTCGACACTCCATGGTATTCAGGAAGTATTTGTCTTGCCTCGACGGTGCTCGTCAACATCGCATCTTGAAACACTCCGCCTCATGAACAGCGTGACATGCCAATCCGCGCAACTCTAACATGACGTCGTACAGAAGTACACCGAAGACAACTCCACACACTACCGTTTTCATGACCAATGATTTCTATCACATCTTGCCGCAGTTAAGGCCTCTGAGGCAGACCTTCTTGTGCTGCCACACGCGACTCCTTGGCCATTCTCGAAGGTTGCATTCGAAGGTCGCATGGAAGCTTTGCTTCTTCAACAGCTCGGCAGGTGTCGGTCCGCGCCATGTGGTCGTGTCATGCGGGAAGCATTTACCAAGTATTGCTTTTGATATACGTGAGGCGCCGAAGTCTGGGGGTCACCGAAGATTTGGGGCTATACTACAGCCTCGAGATCTCAACGGTGTGGCACATGGACGGCATTAAGCCTGCCGGGTGTACAGAGACTTGGAGGTTTGAACTATATCGAATGTGCATTCATTTCTTACGCATTCGCTTCTCGCTTTCTTGGAGACTTGTATGACACCTTATTTGTAGACAGTAATCCAGGGAGTGCGTCAGAGCTGTGTGGCATGCTTGTGACTGATGCTCGTCGAAGGAAGTCTGCAGTCATAAAATATGTCGGCCGCAAGGGTCGGTACAAGAACGCTGTAGGAGGCGGTGCATGACGACTCGAGAGCGTGAAAGAACATCTGAAGACTACAACGTGGTGAGGTTCGCAGCTGGTGTCCCGTCCTGTGAGCCACGATCCATCGACGACTAAGAGCCGTGGGGTTTTTTTGACATCTCGCGCTTGTAAAATGTTTGCTCTAGATAATGATGTACTCGGTCCCACCATGTGCAAGTTTTGCCGTCGGGAGTGATTGTGTTAGTGAAGTACTGATTTCTTGCAATGTGACCTGCACGGTTGTGGTAAGGAAAGTCACGGCCGAGCGGACTGCACGGCCGTTTGCCCAATTACAAAATCTTCCTATTGACGACATCTCCGAGTATACGATATATCATCTTAGTGCGAGAAATAGCATGCTGCATTGTCTCAGCCCATGCCTGAAGAATATTCACGGTACTGGAGTCATCGTCCAGGGCAGGAACTAGTGGGAATGCAGTGGCAGCACGACAAGAATTGTTGTCTGAGTATCATTTTGAGGCTACTTCCACCCCACACATGAGAGCCGATACGTTTCATTTTGATTTCAGAGGTGCAAGGGAGCATATATCCAGGCTCGCCAAAATCTTGGGTCATAACAGGAAGATCCCGTTGTTTGGAAGGAGCAGACATGAGACAGTGTAGAGAAGCTTTTTAGATGGTAGAAGTGGGGAATTTGCAATGGAAGTGGAAGGTTGGAGGCGGAAGACATTCTCACAGGGTGTTGTATGTAGGCATTTGGGAATATCCAGAGTCTGTTACTGTGCCTGTGACAACAGCAGACATGAACTTTTTGACTGTGTACTTTTTATTTGGTACAATCTTAGGAGTGTAACGAAGTAAAGATCTGCAAGAACTGTGATGGTCTTCATATCGTGCAAAAAGATCCAAAGGCATTCGATATCTACTGCGAGTCATCTCGCACGTCTTTGAACATTCTGTTGGCAACACAAATACCACTTCACCACATTAGAGCGTAACGAAGTCAGCGCCACATGTTGCTTCACGGTACCGATTTCTGGAGCATACAACTGTGTAACAGAGACTCGGACGTGTGTCTCTGGTACCTCGATTTTGGAAGTCGTATTGTGGGCTTGTTGACTAGAGAGAACACAGAAAAGCCGGGCAAGTAAGTGTGTTTCGACAACTCGCTCGAAACATTGGCCATTTCTCCGCAGCCTTTAAAAAAACATGGAGGGGCCCTCGTGGACGCTTTGAACATGCGTAGTCGAGCCTCGAGTTCCGGTAATTCGTAGAGGTACTTGCCTGCGTTTTTGATCTCGAGCAAAGAGAACGGAGGAGGCAGTCATGGTGTTCAGACCTGCAACTTCTATATTTCAGTGTCAGTCCTCGATAGAAGGAGCAGAACATATGTCTGGCAGTATCGCTTTTTGGATAGCTTCCGAAACAGTTGTTCATACAGACAAGTAGCTGGAGCTGAAAGGAGGTCTTTTACGCGTCCAGGTCGCGCTAGTGCGACGCTTTGTAGCCACCAACCCATATTGTTGCTTTGCAGAGTCTTGGAACCTGTCACTGTCGTGACTCCGGAGCTTTCACCCACAGACATGGAGAGTCACGAGAGAACCTTTGGCGTCTACAAAGATCAGAAAAGAGATGCAGATGCAATGGTGACGAGAGATCTTACAAATTGGGCCGCACCAGACTCACAGACTTGCGCACTTGAGCAGAGCCTTTCGAGACAAGCTAGTAATGAGTATAAGGTAACCGTCCAGAGCCGAAAGTACTTTATAGAGCATTTAGTCACAGCAGACTGGACAGGGATCATCATGCTGATGTCTTTGCATAATATCATAGAGGGTACAAGTCTGTTCTTCGACAAAAATGTCGTAATGCCCGTAGGATTTTTATTTAGACATAGCATTCTGGATTGTGGAGGTCCTCATGGGATCTTCATTTCGCATTCTGGAAAACACTCGACGTCCAAACAGAACAAGAGACATAGACTGGTTGGTGTTGCTTTTTTGAACTTGTGATCCGTGCCAGCTGTAACCAGAGAAGAGGGTGAATCCAGCGCTGGGACCCGTCCGAGTCCGGCAGGTGCCACAACATACCAGTGGTTGTGCGCAATTTGGAGGTATACAGATCAGAAAACACGAAGGTTTGACGAGCCACTTTTGATCCTGGAGGTCGTCCAATTGTGAGATTGAGGACATCTCTAAAGCAAACTCGAGATGGAAGAAGCCAAAGCAGCGGGGCACACATATAGCGAGCCCAAACGTCTTTCGGAGGCACATGGTTCAATTCATAAGTAGCTTTTGTAATGGCATTGAATGGATGGTGTGAAGAGACATAATCTTCGTCGAAGACCTCGCGAGCGCGAAGTCTAATTGTGAGGCCTTGATGTCAGTTTCAAACAAGTCATGCAGCTTGACCAACAAGATTTAATGACTATCGATTTCGGCATTTGGTCAAAGAGAGAGGACAGAGAAACCGCATGAGTGTGTGCATTTTGAGTCTTTGAATCCACAAAGCTCGCAAGAGCAGAAAGACATGAAAGCTCGTTGTTGCGTTCGTCTTCAGTTTTGGCAAATGAAGTTGCAGATGATGATCAGAGCAGCGGGAGATGCTGGCGCATGTGCGGCTTTCGTAGAAGATGTCCCGTGACTTGGCACATGTGCTGCAAGAACTCAGAACCACTGGTAGAGGCTGGAGGTGTTCGATGGTGTGTCAGCGTTGGCGAACGCGACGAATTGTTGTTGATTATGTTGGCAGGTGTTAAAGTCTGCCAACTTTCATCTGCTAACTTAATGAAGTCAGATGAATGGTATCTACCCAAAACTCCATGCTATGTCAAATGCAAATGATCTACCTGCTCCGTGTGATGCAGCTCCATGTACCTCCTCTGCGCTATCTCTTCCTCGTCTAGTGGCCGTTGGTGCTCTTCTGGGTGACCATCCAGGTAAGCAGGTCGACCTTGGTGACGACAGCAGCGGCGCGTGTCTCACCATCAGTCTTCTCGGTAACGATTGCGGCCGAATTCCACTCGAAGAACTTGTTGAGGTCGCTGAGCTTGGTGTCGCGTGTGATCTCGACGAACTCCCTCCTGCTGCCGACCTTTGTGCCCTCGCCGTTCATCTGCAGCCTGCCGAGGTCCTTGACGACCTCGTTTAGCTTGCGGAAGTCGAACATAACGTCCTCGACCTGCGACTTCGGTGTTGCGCGGCCAGACGCAATGTATGAGAGCAGGTTACCCAGTGTGACGAGACCAACGAGCCTCTGCTTGCCGGCGCTGGTGTAGACAGAGACAGGGAGCTGGTCGAAGCCCTTCTCGCGCATAGTCTCGATGGCTTCGCTGCAGGGCGATGACGCGGGAACGGTTGTGACGGGCCTGAGGCGCAGCGATGCGATGGTGGCGCCGTGGAAAGTATCGTTCTTGTTGTTCTTGCTCAGCGAGAGGCGGCGGGTGACGTTCGCGGCCTCAGGTGTGTCAGGCGGAGTCTCGGGGAGAAGATCGTTGGCGGCGAGCCAGTCGTCATCGACAAACTATGGAATGTTAGCGGAGGAAGCTTCCAAGAGGGCGAATTGTTACGAACCTTGCTGAGGTAGCTCCGGATGCTGTCAGGCAGAATGACGACTACAACATCGTCCTTGCCCAGACCAAGCTCCTTGATGGCCTTGACGGCGGCATCCATGGCGCTGCCAGATGAACCACCGCAGAGAATGCCCTCCTCAGAGATCAATCTCCTTGCGTACTGGAAGGCTGTGCGGTCGTCGGTTTTATACCACTTGTCGACGATCTTCTGCTCAAGAACATCGGGAATGAAGTCGTAGCCAATGCCCTCAACCTTGTAGGCCTCGTTGACGCGGTCGTTGTTGAGCGTCTCTGGCAGAGCAAGGATACTGCCCTGAGGATCGGCGGCAATGATTTTGACATCCTTGTTGTGCTTCTTCAGACCCCTTGCAAGACCTGTGATTGTGCCGCCAGTACCAGCGCCTGCGACGAGCGCGGTGACCTTGCCCTGTGTCTGCTCCCAGACCTCCTCAGCCGTGCCAAACTCGTGGGCCATTGGGTTGTTCTCGTTCGAGTACTGGTCGAGGATGTGGGCATTTGGCAGCTCCTTGACGAGCTTCCTGGCAACACCGATGTGGCTCTCGGGGCTGTCCCAGGCAGCGCTGGTAGGTGTGCGGATGATCTCAGCGCCGAGCGCCTTCAGAACGGCAACCTTCTCAGGGCTCATCTTCTCAGGAAGAGTGATGATAGTCTTGTAGCCCTTGACGGCGGCCACAAGGGCCAGACCAATACCGGTGTTGCCAGAGGTGGGCTCGATCAGGGTGTCTCCAGGCTTTATGCGTCCTGACTTCTCGGCGGCTTCGATCATGCGCAGCGCAATACGGTCTTTGACAGAGCCGCCAGCATTGAAGGCCTCGACCTTTACGTAGACGGTGGCTTCAATGCCCAGCGACTGAGGGATCTTGTTCAAACGAACGAGCGGTGTGTTCCCAATCTGCTGGGTAATGTTATCCATCACGACTGGCGGAATCGCAGGGCGCGTTGTTGTAGACATGATGGCGTTGTTCTATGTGCAGAGGGCAAAAGAGGGAGTTGGACGTCCAAAAATATAGTGGGAAGGAAAGTGGAAGGTGCGAAGAACAAAGAAATGTCTCGCCACACGCAGGGAATCACAATGTCGTGATCTTTTTGCAGTTGTCGCAAAGAAAATGCTCGTCAGTTAGGTAAACCGACACTATGCGCCCCACCAAGGCCCCGCTGTTGAGCCGCGGCTACCTTGTGATCTCAGCCCTACAAGGCTGTGTACCTCCTGCAATAAAGGTTCGCGGCGCTCGTTTCCATCATCATTCTTGCCGTGGCATTGCTAATTGCACAAGCTTGCATCTCGGGTAAGACCTGTCTAAATCGCTTGTATCTTAGAAAAAAAGTTAGATGCAGTCGCTGCGGGTCTGGTTGTCCATGAACTTTGCTACGTAAGATTTGGGCTAATGCCACGCCGAACACACCGATCACGCCGACAGCTGAAGTCGTGCAGCCTTGAAGTCTACATCATCTCTCCACTGCGCCATCCGTTAAGTCGAACAGATCATTACTCCCTCCCAAGCTCCTCTCAATGTTGAGCGAATGTCCCCAAATTTGATCGAAGGAACACTGTATTGGATTGGAAGTTGATTACATTCTGGTGGCGAACCTGGCAACAACAATCGCTGATGACATGTAGTAGTGAGGTGTTCAAGGCAGTCGTCCTACTACGAATCCACACGATTCACGGCCAGACTTCGCCCCGAAATGTCCCGGGCTGCTCCTTAGTCGGACAGCGAACGCAGTCGATCATCTGCACCGATTCGTTGCTATCGAAGGCGTATTGATTCGGCAAGTCGAAGTCGTAGTATGACTTCAAGTTGTCGTCGTCCATCTTCTCCCAAGGAGGTGTGTGTCCCCAATCGTCCTTGCAGTATAGAGGCCTCTTCTGCCTCCAATAGCATGTCTCCTGAACTGCAGCAGGGTCAAGGACTGCTCTTGTAAGGGCAGAATCTCAGGTAGGGCAACACTCACACCAGAGTACGAAAGAGGAGTGGAAGCCCTCGTCGTCGAAGTTAGGACACTCAGCTACGCGGGTATAGAAGCAGTCCGACCAGCGCTCTGCGATGAAATTTCCTTTATCGCCGCAGAAGCGTTGAGACAACTCGGGAGTCGTGGGGTGCATCCAGTAGTATTTGTCGATCTTGATGCATTCGCGTTCTTCACTTCTGGGCCTCGGAACTTGGGCATCGCAATAGAGTCGAGCGTCATACTGCGGTACATCAGCGAGAAGGCGATTGCCAGATCGACGGGTTCTATGCGTACCACGCAAGCGCGCATGAGAACGGGGAGAAGCGCGAGACTTAGTGATGAGATGCGCATACTGAGGTAGCTGAGGACTTTTAGGCTGTCGATGTATATGACATGCCGGCGTGCTTTCGTGAGAGCGCTTTCTGCGTGGATCCCCTCTGTGGTCTTTGAAGCTTGGAACCCAAGACCTGGACTAGAAAGGGATGATGATGACACAAGTACCGTGCTTTGAGGAGCAGTTTCCACGCAGCTGCGCGATACTGCTGAAAGAAGTATGAGAGCATCTCAGAGCGCGCGCGCCTAGCTGGTTGACTGAAGCTGTCCAGGCTAGTGAATGTTGGCCCGAGATGTTGGACAGATGTTCAAGCTACTTAACATTGCCGTGGACCGAATGGGCCATTCCTTCCTCTGTCTTGACCCTTGAGCAACATCTACCGGCTGATGACACCTTCAACAGTGATCCCTTCCAACCTTGCACTCCTCGCAACGAGCTCGGAGGCCCTCGATTTAGTGGGCTCTAATCATGCTACTCTACCATTGTTGTTCAGATCTCACAAGCGCTTGCTGAATTACGCAAGATCGGTGAATGTCTGCTTGCTTTGAATACAATGTCGCATTGGAGGCCAACAACATCACCCCGTGCATGAGCTTGGGGGACTTCAGTGGAATGTGCTCTATATGCGAGTATCCTTGTGAAGCGATCGAGTTGCCGTCGCGTTTATAACTTGTCAAACCATGTACCCGTAACACTTCCATCGTGAAAGGCTTTCATCATCATGAAATCCATCAAACGCCCAAAATGCTACACCGTCATGGCCTCGATTCTCCTAAAAAAGACTGACAAAAAAAAAGACTGACAAAAAAAAAGACTGACAAAAAAAAAGACTGACAAAAAAAAAGACTGACAAATGTCGAGACGGAAGCCACGAGATGTACCGAAGATGACCAGAAGATGTCGAGTGACACAGAGAGCCAGCTGCAAGAGTTTCAAGAATTACGGGAGGTTGTCGAAGGCTGTCTGCATGTCTTCCGGAACAGCCTTGAGCAAGGAGCTCGGCATTATGGGCACGGGTCCAAGTAGCTTCCTCTGGAATGGACTTGGCGAACTCAATCATGGAGTCCTTGACAATCGTGACGAGCTCGTCAGTGGACACCGCGGTGCTATTGTGAAAGAACCGGCTGCCAGCGCTACCGATGGGCACTTGAGCGGAACCAAAGCCCGCGAAAGCGAAGAGAGAGACGAAGAGAAGAGCGGCGACCTTCATGATGAGAAAGGAGGGCATTAAAGTGATATGGTGAAGACCTCAGAACGGCTTCACATAGGGAAGAAACAAGCGGAAGGTGAGGAAGATCACAACTTGGCGGGCCATGGGCCCAATTCATAAGAGCAATTGCGATGACAAGAACGCTCGTGTCTCCGATCTCGCGACGGCAGGGCTGAAAATTTGAAACCGAAAGGGCGCAGTTGCGAAGCGTTCCTTCACTCGCATCGTTGTCATAATTGAGAAATGAGCAGATTTAGGCCCACAGACCCACCACAGCATGGCGGGAAGCCCGAGAACTTAGGAGAACATATGCTTAGAAGTGTTTAATCGAGGCAGTCTGCGAGGTTGGAATTCTTGAACTGCCTGAGCGTCGAAGGGGCCCGCGCTAAAGGGGCCCAAGCTTGTGCGTATTGCAGTGTTCGTGGTCAGCCTTCTGGTATGGTAAGCAGGAAGCAGTCATAAAAGATTACGCACTCAATGAGGTCGTGTGAACGGAGTATCCCATCGGTCGGCCCGCCTGTAGACACGATGGTGGTCATGAAGGGCTGGTTGTGCATCGTTGAATGAACCAAAGCCAGGACTAAAAGAATGGGTCGTCATCATTTAGTTTGGTTAGTGAGGTCTGCGAGTTCTTCAAGCTCGTACAAAAATCCGAACCCCAGGTCAGCTTCGTCGAACGACTTGATAAGCGCCGCCTTGTCGCTGTCCTCCAGTTCCTCTGAGGCCACTTCTTGCAAGTGACGCTTTTTGAGGACTCGGACTGTTCTGTCGTCGATCTCCCTTCGCTTGAGTTGCGGCTTCCGCACAATCAATCCCTGTACACTCTTCCAGGGTCTGATTGCTGTGGGGATATCACCTTCAGAAAACCATACATCCCCAACCTTGTAGCGCCATCGACTGGGACCTGTAGCTGACGCTTCAACTTGCCACTTAAGTTCACTTACAGTGTCACCTCCCGGTGCAACGGAATGCTCTAGGATTGCCTGAACTGCCTTCTGGTGTTGTTCCAGACCCAAGTTGGTCATTAAGGTTTGCGAATATTGGGTAAGCCAGTGCCGTGGCAATCTCATCAAGATTTTCATCACATCGCTGAACACCTCTAGCATTGTCTTGCTGTAGTCGACAGGTACGTGGTCTTCTTTCCGTACGAGACTCAGAAGACCATATACTTTATCGCGCGGATCGTAACATTCTTGTCGTGCGAAGTGCTTCATACACTGGTGTAAAGAGCTGCTGTGGCCGCGTCCAGGATTCTCATAGACTGAATAGTTTGGGTCGAGCTGGAAACGAGAGAAGATGTTGTAAAGCGTCGGTGGCACGGCTAGTCTGTGTTTTGCTTGTGTGGGCTTTGAGAATCGTCTTGCCGCGATGATGAGCTTGGAGAAAAGAAGCCAGAATGTCCCGCAGAGAATATGTACCCTAGGAGGCAGCAATAGCTCTTGCACTATCCAGAGCCGACTCCAGTAGTTATTATATAAGATTGTCTTAGCCGCGGCTGTTGCTGACTCCCCTGTCAAAGAGGAAGAAGACGAGGGAGCATGTGCATATCTGTTCGCGCCTTCGAGTTTCGAAAGCTCGATTGCCGCATCTTGAGAGCCTGTTCCAAGCCACACAACAACATGGTGACATTCAGTGTAGATGCGAGACATCAATTGGACTTGCTGGTTTCGTTCGCCATGATGTGCCTGGAAGATGCAGATCTGGTCGATCCATACGGGGTGCTTATTTTCTGAGTCGTTGCGATACGTTTGCAGGAAGTCATGCAGATTCAGCCTGACTCGGAACGGCGAGTTGTTGATCAATATCGTTGCAGAAGGTTCCGGTGGGCCCCATGTGTAGGACAAAGTTACGTAGGTTGGAGCATTATCCAGGTCGTAGTCTTTGACATGACAAGATACCGGCCCTTGATCAGTCTTTGCAGGATCGAGTTTGATCAGCCGTATCTGTTGCTTTGTCGTGTCCAGTGGTGTGTAGATGTAGCCATCCGACTGCTCTATGGGCTGCATAGTATCACCTTTGTATGTGCTCGTAAAATATAGTCTGGGGTGAGGTTATCCGGGATGTAGATGGTATGGCATTGGATGGGGCTAAGAAGGTGTAAGAAGCTGGTGAGCGGGGCAGTGCCATGAAGCCTGATGTGGCGCAGCCCAATCTAGCCACCACCTCATCATTGGAAGAAGCAAGTCGCAACATCATCTTTGAGCAGCATTTGGCACAAGCAGTTTTTCAAATGAGTGTATGGGATGAGTTTCTATCAGAATGCAACGCCAGATATGCGGAACGCGCGACCAAATGCAGGAAAAACAGTAGAACTAACCAATTAAGATCGAGTGATAGATACTAACGCGGAACCAGAGCAAAGCAGCGCAACTCTGAACGAGATGGACGCGACGATATAAGAAGGAGAAGACCATCGACAAAACCTGTGACGGGGATCTGCGAGAACAGAAAGAGAAGAAATTGATGAACAAAACAAAGGAGATCTATGAGCGAACCAATGAAATGAACATGAGAACTCAGCGCATGAGAAATAAGGAAGCAGGTCAGCTTGACAGATCGTGAAAAAGAAAAGGGGGTTTTGCAGGCCGATTCGGTGCAGCCTGGCGGTCGTCCAAGTCGCAAATGGACACTCAGATGAAGAACATCGTGTCATCAAGCTCTTCATTCCACGGAACCTGTCGAGTATCCGGACCACTGCCGATGCGCAGGAGATTCTTGACCGTCTAATTCGTTTGCCCTTCAGCCTCGATCTCCTTGTCAAGGCTCTGGCTTGTGACTTCCTTGTGTTGCGGGATCTTTTCGTCGATCTCGTAGCGGAAGTAGTCGAACACACGGCGAGCAAGCTTGCTGGCATGCAGAAGCGGAAGTGCCTTGGAGGTTTGTCCGTGTGGACCGAGAAGAAAACTGCTAATGAGAGTGCTCGTGAAGGCAGCGAGCTCAGGCTTGAAAAGTCGCATGCCGATGTAGACGACGTAATAGCGGTGCGTTCCTTTCGTGTCACCGGCTGCGAGGTAGTATCCGATTGGGACAATATTTTTTGCCGTCTGGGTCATTGGTTTCGCGGGTAGGAAGCGCCGTGTTCTTGTTGACGATCATGTACGTGACCTTGGGAGTCCGTTCCTCCGGCCGCGCTTTGCCGAAACCATACTTGGTCGCCTGGATCTCTTCGCGAACGTCGATGTTGTCGAACTCGACACTATCACGGAAGAACAAAATGTTGTCTGGTGCGTTGCCGACCCGTTGCTTGGAGACCTCTGTCATCATGCCTTGGACTTCTCCGACCCTGACGTTGTTTCCTCGAAATGATACCGGGGTGTCATTCTTCGTATTATCCCTCTTCTTTGTGGTTGCATCTTGTACTTTTACGGTAATAGCATAGAGAGTACCCGATGTATCACTACTGTCGACCAATGCGGTTGCGCTCCCTCCTGGCCAATGCCTGAGATGCAAGCCCAAGTGAACAGCTTGCGCCAGGCTTTCTCAGCAGACGTCTCGAAGCCTTTCGAGCTCAAGGCCACATTCCCTTCAATCGACGGATAGGAAGTATCCTCCTTGCGATCCTTGCGGTGATTGACAAGGTGAACGCCGACGATCATAGTGCTCTCTCCCTTGATCAAAGCAGGCAAGGATCCGACGAATGACTTCCTGAAACCAAGCATGCAGTCAATTCTAGCCATGACATCGACTAGAACAAAATCTCCCCGAAGAATCGTCTTGTCGATCCGGGACACGAGACACTTGGCCGTTAAGCAGATCAAAGGAAGTCCAAGTTTCGTCTCTACCGCAGCGACAAGCGGGCAACGACCTCGTCAGCCTTGTCATCGTTGATAATGGCGATGATAATTTCCGCGTCGCGGAGCTTTATCTTCGACAGATCTTTAATCGCAGTGGTGGTCAGAGTCGAGCACCATATGGATTTGCCATAAACTTACTGAGTGTGAATTCAACGTTCCGTAAGCCTCGATAAGCTGTTTGCCAACACTAGGGTACAGTTGCAGTGTTTAAAAACACCGCCAAAGTGAGATTACACCGCACTTTTAGGTAAATAGGCCTAATTACACCGCACGCAGGTGTATTTACACAAAGCTTCAGTGTTTTTTACACTATATCCAATCAGCTATAATAGTTTGTCATCAGCTATCTATGGATACCCCTATCTCATCATCCATCTCCCATCTCATCATCCATCTCCCATCTCATCATCCATCTCCCATCTCATCGTCTAGCTTATTATCTCTCTCATTCTCTGTATGGAATATACAGAATAGATAGAACAGATAGAAGAATAAAAATTATGTAGCAGTGTAAATTACCTGTGCAAAGTACACCCTCTATCTAGTGTAAATTACACCCCTGCTGCGGTGTAAACGGCGGACTTTCTTCAGTGTTTTTTACACCTACAAAAGTGCGGTGTTTTTAACCTGTTCTGGTACCCTAGTGCAAGATCCCGGAGCTTGTCAATATCGCCAGACTTCAAGAACTTGCGACCTTGGATCCGCATGAGTTCATCGCGATGACCCAAGCTCATCAGTGGTTGAGCATTGAAAGACAGCAGCTCGATCGGAATCCAGGCGCCAGTGATGTTTTTCACTGTGGGCAGAGCTGTGTCTAGATTCTTCGTATTAATTTGAACTGGGATTATCAGCGCGTGTGTATAGTCAAGCATGACCTATGAGGTTTACCTTGACCAAAGTAGTGCGCAACTTTGACGTCCCTTCCTCCGCTAACCAGTAGGAAGGCAGGCTTGTCGTGGACATCAACGTCTTCAACGCTAATACTACGACCGTCTTCCGGGTTCTAGAGAAGCAGCTTTATGGTCACATGGTCATCCGCTGTCTTTCCTGTAGATTTGTAGAAGCCACGTGCGCTCAAACCACGTAGCGCGCTGCGTAAAGCTGTGATGTTGTTTTCAGTCAGCTCGGGTGCTATGGCAGAGGTACCAAGCAGCTCCTGGAGTACTTAGTTCCCAATCCTCTTAGGAAGGACGAGTACAACGTTGAAATCGATGTCAAACAGATTTTCCTCGATGTCAATGGAAAGACGACACCTCACCTGGGGCCGGATCAGTGATTCGAATGCTACGTCCTTCTCTGCTCCAGGTACACGAGCGTCAATTACCTCAAGTAAGTGATAAACGCTGAGAAATACCGATTTGTAAGAGGTGTCTCGAAGACGAAGGGAAGGGCTTTCCTGCAAGGTATCTGAGTTGGTTTCAGCTGTGACGTTGGAAACAACGACGCGAGAAGCCTGCTTGGCTCTACCACCCTTCGTCATCTTGAAGGTCTCTTTGATCGTTCGGTTCGAGCTGTCGAGGATGGCTTTGCGAAGTTTCGTCTTTTCTTCTTCGTCCTCGAGACAAAAGCTGACCTTTGCGTCGAGACGTGAGCCACTTAAATTTGCGCCAATCTGGACAGAAGGCAGGCCTGTGTTGGTAAGATATGCTTGTTTGAGCCACTTTTTGACAGCGAAATGACGAAGCTTGTGGCTCCGGACTTCTTTCCAGCTGGAGTCCGAGTCTTGGCTTTGAATCGCAAGATCAGCCTTCAACAACTTCGGACGGCTATTGAGCTTGTAAGACAAACGACCGATAAGTGTTCGAGACCCCGGCTTCAAGGCCTCAATAGCTTCCTTGTTCGAACACTCAACAGGCAGCTTCGACCTAGACTCTTCGTATGAGCCGGTCGTGGGAGGGCTGGATTATGTCACCGAAAAAACAGGTCGAGGTGGAGTGTTGAGTGAGATAAAATTGAGTGGTGCGACAAGGCCCTTGCCACCAGGTATAGAAGATGTGTTAGAAGGTGCAGAAGCGTTGAGTGAAGAGCCAGAGGACCTCCTCGAGAGGGGGCTCCACCTGATATGGGTGGTTTGAGCTTTGAATTATCCGACATGTGCAACGACCACCCCGAGATTTCAGTGAGATCGTACTGTACAAGCGAAGAAAGACCCTCTAGATTTGGTGTCTTCCTTCTCAGGACCAGAAGACTATTCATATATGCTTTCACGGCTCGATGTCCGCTTGCTATGCCGCTTAATCAGTGATCATCCGTATACATCATACCTACGCCAATATCGCTCACAAATGGTTTGCTCGTCTTTCGTGAGCCCACACAATCACCTCAAGACCTGAGAGCATAACCAGTAATCCGCTTGTTGGCGACGACGACATTGACGAGAACAGTAGTAACTGGAGTTCGGATCCATCGTGAGGACTTTGGGTTCACTAAATGACCCGGAGGAACAGCCATCGCAGTCGATGGAACGATTGAAGACGAGTGCTACGTCCAAGAAGGTCAGCTTTGCCCTGCAGAGTTCAGGTGACGCACTTGCCTCATGAGGAACGCCAGGTGCTCCCGATACTTTCATAGGTATCCTCGATTACTCTGCGCAAGTATGCGCCTGACCTGTCCGTCAGTATCGAATTGCCGCAGTTACTCCCCCCTTCTCCGCCCCTACCCGAAATGAAGCACGGAGCGATAGTGACATGTTACATATATTTGGGGTATGATAGGATTAGCGCTAGACATGGACAGAAGTTTTGGGCGTCTTGGCGAGCCAGTTCTCCCAAAATCTGAAGCCGTCAAGACTCTGCTCGCGACACAATGCACCGGCCTCCTCGGCCATCTCTAGCTCTTCGATCGCCACTCCCACACTCCATCCAAACTTCTCCGCCGTCTCTTGCGCAGTGACGCCTCTACCATATAGCTGCAAATCCCAGGTCACATCTAAGCTTGGCATTTGACTGTGCAGGCTCTTCAGCCATGTAAGTAGGCTGGCAATAGTCTTCTCGTCCGTTCGATCACGACCTTGGACCACGAGTAGGCCACTCTTGAACTGTCGCAGGCGGATGGGAAGCTTGAGTGTGTCCCACATCCTCGCGGCTTTCTCAAAGTCTGTAGGGCTTACAAGTTCTACTCCACCTCTTGCACGGTTGAACATCGCCCAAAGATCAACGAGCGTCATGATGCCCCCTCCTTTGCGCAAGACGCCTCGAGTATCGTCAGTGAGCCACTCTGCGAGATTGCGCGACAACTCAGATACGTAGAGTGACTCTGATCCGGAGCCCAGCATATCTTTTGTGGTGATGAGACCCAGCGCAGACGCCGATTGTGACGCCAAGGCATTGTCTTCGGAGCTACCATTCGACCCCAGGTTTGCCTGTTGCGCAAATTGCTCGGCGAGTGCAATGATCTCCTTCGCAGAAGTCATCAAGGCCTCAAGGTCCTCAAAGGCATTGCCAATCATTGCTTCGTTATTTTGTCTTTGCTCCAATCCACGGCGCTCAAGGCCGGCAATGCCCACTACTCGCGGTCGCTCGATATCTGCAGATGATTTGCCAGACTTCGACGGGCCGCTGTCATCGAAAGCACCGGAGTTTGGTCGGGGCTTTGGTATAGGTGGTGCACTCTGCAGCAGCCACTTGCGCTGTACTAAAGCATTCTTGAGACGCTCGTAGAAGATCTTCTCGCCGCCACTCCGGAATGATAGCTTGATGCACTCGATGGTCGTTGTCCGGATGGGTGTGGATAAGGATGGTCCCGGAGAATCGAGCCTTCGAATTTCCGCGACCTGATCTAGCCGCTTATCAACTGCTGTCGTCAAGGATGCACCGCAGAGCTCGCAATTGAACAGCGAGGGGTGGTTCTGGTATGTGCACCTCGGGCACACTGTTCCTCCAGAAGATGACACTGAGATCGCAGCGCCGTTCTTGCTATCCTTTGGCGGTGTGACAGGGCCTGGCCGGTTCGAGATGGCCGCGATTGCTGCCTTCACCACATGCATAGTGGGCGGCTTGATGCCGCAAGCTAGACATGGCGGTATCGGTGTACGCGATGCTAGCGCAGGATCAAAGTTGGAGGGTACTGGGTTCGAGAAGGAGCAGATAGGGCATACCCAGGATGCACTGATCGATGGAGGCGGCGCGGGACTGTTTCGACGCTCCGGGGAGCCAGACGCGGGACTTGGCGCAGCAGGCGCATTGAATCCACGCGAGAGTTGGTTTGCAGGCTTAGGGAAGAGGGTGATCTTGGGCGAAGACTTGAGAAAGCCAGCCTATGTTCGGCGTCAGTACCCATTATCGCGTGCTTCAATGCGTAACCAAGCCTACATAGAAGTCCGGCTTCTCTACGTCTTTGAGGAAGATGGCGACCGAGTTCTTACGCGGCTCGGCATGATCAACATAGCAAACTCGGTGGGAGGTCAAATATGCCTGGCCGTTCTGGTATTGCGGGATCTTGAATTTGCTGTGCGTGAGGCGTCAGTCGCATGGCGCGAGCTGCAAGGCATGCTGCAGGAACGTACCCCTCATAAAGTCCAACGGCGTCTTGCACGAACAATAACGTCTCCTCAGGCAAAAGCGACGGGCGCAGAGCGGTGGTCAAGTCGAGCTGGTGCAGGAACATTCAGGCCATTCATGGGGTGGATTAACGGCCATGACGAGCCTGGAGGGGTGCCCGTCGCGCGCATTCACCAAGGCCGTCACTCGTCATACTAAGGACCACTAAGGGCAGTTGCGGCCTAGCGCAAGATAGCCTGCCAAGGGAGCAGGTGCTGATCCGCTCTGTCGCTTCACTCACCTCCGCACACCTCAAGGACTCGACATCCCATCAGTCGTCACCCAGTCTTCGCGACGCCTCACCAACACCGTAAACTACTCACCTTATAGCCACACACATTCTGTCACGTTCCGTCTGCGAAGTCCCCAATAATGATGCCCACCGCCACTTCTGCGTGGGGCCAGCCCATGCAGCCACCCGCCTACAACGCGGTCCAACCACGCACCATACTTCAGGCTGCGCCCGCTCCAGTATGTCTCGCAGGCCTCCAAGACCATTCTTCTCAGGCTAACACGATGTGTCAGGCGAGCACGACTGCTGCTGGCAAGCCTAAGAAGGTCGAGTGGCCTCCTGCGGTGCGCGATTATGTTCGCCGTGCCTTCGACCCCGAGAGCGCCATCGCTGGCATTTCGAGCATGGAAATGCAGACAAAACTGAAAGAGACCATCAGCTACTACGCCGAACGAAACATGCAAGACTCGATCGACTGGACGAAATATCCCCTGCCTCAGGAGCTCATCCAAGAAGAGCGACGTAAAGCCGCACTCCTTTCGCCTACTAATAATGGCTTCTCGAACGGTCTCTCTTCTCTTCATCTGAATGGTGCAAAGGCCCAGACTAACTCATCCCCTTCGACACTGAAGAAGCGCAAGTCGCAAGACTCGGACGAGCTCGCACAACAATCACAAGCAACCCTGCCTCCCTGGCGTAGAACTAACCTAGAATCACGTATGACTTTCGCCGAGGGACACAACGAGAAGCGCCAAAAGAAAAACACCGCAGCTGAAGCCGCAAGTAAGTTAGAGCAAGCGGAGCTCGAGAAGCGGCGACAACGATTCAACCTTGGCAAGGCCGGCAACAACAAGACACCACCATGGGGGCCTGCGAAAGACGAAGACGAGATGCCTACTGGTCCAGTCGTTGGAACCAACATGGCGCTCGAGAAGAGCTATTTCCGTCTGACTGCCCCGCCAAAGGCCGAGACCGTGCGACCCTTAGCCGTGCTCGAGAAGACGTTGGCCATGCTCATCAAGAAGTGGCGTGCCGAGAAGAACTACAACTACATCTGCAATCAGTTCAAGTCACTCCGTCAGGATCTGACTGTGCAGCATATCAAGAATGCTTTCACAGTAAAGGTCTACGAGACACACGCCCGAATATCGTTGGAGAAGGGGGATACGGGTGAGTATAATCAGTGCCAGACGCAGTTGAAGGCGTTATATGCACTGAACCTTGGCGGCAAACCGGCTGAGTTCAAGGCCTACCGCATTCTTTATTTTGTGTATACGTGCAACAAGACCGACATGAACGACATGTTGGCAGAATTAACCCCAGCAGACAAGACACATCCATGGATCAAGCACGCGCTCGACGTTCGCTCGGCATTGGCTCTTGGCAACTCCCACAAGTTCTTCCGCCTGTATCTCGAGGCTCCAAACTTGGGCGGCTACTTGATGGATCTTTTCATCGAGCGTGAGCGACTCGCAGCTCTCGCTAACATGTCTAGAGCGTAAGTGCATGCATTGTCGTTGTTCGCAAGTACTTACTGACACGCAACAGTTACATTAGTATCACTCTGCGCTTCCTTACTGATGAGCTCGCTTTCGACAACGATGAAGTATGCCGTGAATTCCTCGAGTCGCATGGCGCCCAGAACAACATCGAGGAGAAGTTCGACGATAAGACCGGGAAACAATACCGAGTAAAGATTCGCGAAGGTGCAGCGCTTTTTGAGCAGCTCCGTGCCGCTGCCTTCAGCAAAGTAGACATCAAGGGCCAGATATGAGCTTCCAGTACCGACGATGGCAATACCACTTCTCCTTCCAGCGTGCAGCTTTCTCAAGTCGCGCATTCGTCATTCTAGATTTCTTTATCAAATTCCTGCGCCTCACTCCACGTCACTATGGATCTGCCCGCCAGGGCAACGTCTCAAACAACCATGCCCCGGCATGAAATGTTTCCCGGCGTCAGTCGACCGGAACGCGGGGTGTCCGCTCATGCGTTGGACGCAGCGAATGTTCTAGTCATCTCCATACGTTGGACGTCTCAAAACTTGTGCGCGATTGCCAAGCAAAATTTTGCTTTTTTGGTATCATTCATCTTGCTGTTGTGTGCAAGAGCAAAAGCAGCAGTGGATTCGGAAAGAGTGGCATATACGAGGGTTACAGCGGTGCAACGACGGAAGACGTGGAAGGTTTACGAGACAAGGCTGAGCGGCACTATTCCAATGCCTGCATCAGTCTCAAATTGTCCGCCACCACCACGTGGTTTTAGTGGAGGTCGGCATTGTTGCTTACGACGGCCTCTTCCGGTTCGGCGATATTATCGCACGATAATACTAGGGTTCTCGAACGGTGGCATAGTCGAAGGTTACTCGGCCACCAGCATTTCGAAGTCTGCACCGCGACGCGTCTTTGATGGCCGTTGTAGTGTGGATCCATCAGAGGCGCTGGGGCAGAACCAATCAAGTGGACAAAGTGGATCTTGCGAACGTGATTGGCATGCAAGGGTCCTGAACATGAACGGCGTTTGGCGCTGGCATACCCACCTTGGGGCTCGAGGGCGTTTATGATAGTCTGCAATACATTGGATTACATCGATTCTATCGGATTTTGCAGCCCGCTTGACAACGGCAACGGTGACATTGCTGGACGCGCAGGTCTTGGTCATCAGCCATCAATGCAGCGCGCACTGCAATGTGTCACAATCTAACCTTGCCAGCATGCCCCCGCTCACGAGGGAATGAAACAGCAGACATGTGGAGCTCTTGTGAATTTGCAACGTTCTGGAGGGGTTCCACCTGTGACAGATGGTTCGACATGTGCAAATGTACTTGTCATGATATCATTGCATGTTGAGGTCGCTCAAAGAAGCAGACAACGAGTGTTCCCATTGTCGTGCCCCGTCGAAAACGATAGGTTCCTAGCGTAAAGCAGGTGCACGCTGAGGCCCTGGTGGAACCGGATGCAGGTCCGTCTTCCGGCGGTCTGTCAAGACGGCGTAGCCTTGCAGTAGCTCGCTGAATGTGAGGATGTCCCCACGGTCTGGGTAGATGGGCTGGGCATTTTGCAGCGAACACATTCCGTAGCGCACGGTTGTGTGTCGTCACAAATCGATTCGCAGCCACGGAGTCCCGCGAAGATCTCCCAGGATAGACAGGGCCTGCGACAACAAAGACCAGCGACTGCCGGGTGAGTTCAGGCCGCTGAGCAGCGAGGCAGCCCATTCGCCCCCTTTGCACAGCCAGAGCACTGCCCAAAACTCCGGGTTGCCAAGTGCGCGTCCACGCCGGGATCCCATTGCCTTGCCGTTGCAGTGGAGCGCCCGCAGCGCCTGCTCATTTCTTGCTTCTGCGCTGCGCTCTGTGATCGCCAAACGACGACATCTCGCCTTGGCCGCCGTTGGTGCTAGAACGCCTCTAACACTTCCTCCAACCGCGCCGCCGCTTCTGATCGCGCGCACGACCGTCTTTCACGAGCCGCGCTCTGCAGCTCATTTCACCATCCGTCCCCGCACACGCCCATCCGCCGGAGCTGCCCACGATCGCCCGCGTCTTTCGCTGCTGCTCCCAGTCCTGCCCTTCACTCACGCCGCGGTGCAGTGCGCGCAGACAGCGAACGTCCCTAACGTTTCTCGCCGCTGTGCCTCCAGTAGTTGCCCGCCATGAAGGTACGCCGCCACCTGCGCTTGAGTCGCAGCCTCGCCCTGCCCTGTGTGCGCCTGCGCTAACATGATGTGCGCAGTTCCGCCGGTCGATGAAAGGTGAGAAGGACGTCCACCGTCCGCACCACATCTCTATTCCAGCCAAGGATGCAATAGCCATAGTGCCGCCCAAGAAGGTGCGTAACAGCCTTTGCCATCCCTTTCACATTGCGCCGACTCAGTCACCTTGCACGCCCATCTACACCCCACCCCAGTTTCCCAAAAGGGGAGCACGCGCGCGAAGCTAACGGTCGATCCAATTTCAAAGGTCATAAAAGCACTTTACGATTACAAGGCAAACAACCCGGACCAGCTCAGCTTTTCTCAGGGCGACTTCCTGCACGTCGTTAATCGCGAGAACGACCCCGACTGGTACGAAGCTTGCAACCCGCTGCACGGCTCCCGCGGCCTTGTCCCTGTCTCGTATTTTGAGGGCGTAGGAAAGACAGTCCGCGACAGCGCCGGCTCAGCACCTCGTCAATCCGCGCAAACCCAGCCGCACGACTCTGGCTACCAGGAGCCCCTTAGAGGGATAGGCAGCCCCAACCCACCGAATACCGCAGGCATGGCGTCGAACATCATGGGCCATCAGTCGCGCATGTCGCAGTCCGGCAAAACCGGGGCCATGGTCTACGGCATCGTGATGTACGACTTCAAGGCGGAGAGACCAGACGAGCTGGACGCAAAGGAGGGCGAGGCCATTATCGTCATCGCGCAGTCGAACCCAGAATGGTTCGTTGCAAAGCCCATAACACGACTTGGCGGGCCTGGCCTTATCCCCGTATCATTCATCGAAATTCGCGATATGACCACAGGAAAGGCTGTTCCAGATGCACAGCAGGCGGTGTCAGCGGCAGGCGTCCCAAAGGTCGAGGAGTGGAAGAAGATGGCCGCGGACTACAAGAATGGAAGCATACCGCTCGGAAAGCTGCAGGACAATACCCAGCAGTCGCTACAGGCTGGCATGGAGCGCATGAGTCTTGGTGCACGAAGCCAAACACAAGGCAGGAATGGTTCGGTAAGTCGGCACGTTCACGCTTAAGTCACCACGTACATCTAACAACCTGAAAGGTGTCACACTCGCGTTCTGGGTCCTTTGCGATGCAAGGAGGTCAGAGCCAGCACTTTGCCCCTATCAAAGCGTGCGTACCGCGATACTGCTTTGCCGACGACATCTTCTGGTTCATCATTGAGTGTCAGATGGAGGATGGCAGACACTGGGAGCTTCAGCGCCTGTACCAGGACTTCTATGACCTCCAGATCCAGCTCATTGCTACGTACCCCGTGGAGGCTGGCACCAGTGGACAAGGAGAGCGCACATTGCCGTTCATGCCTGGTCCAGTCACCTACGTCACCGACAACATCTCGAACGGCCGCCGCGCGAATTTGGACGAATACATCAAGAACCTACTTAAGTTGGGTCCACACATCACACATGGACAGCTGGTGAAGGGTTTCTTTGCACCGCGACAGGGCGACTACGAAATTGATCCTGAGATAATCGCACAGGAGGACTACAGATTGTCACAGCAATCTGGACAGTCATCGAATCACTCTCACGGCGGTTCGACAAGCAGACAGTCGTCTGCTGACCAGCTGCAGGCTACAACGCCAGTCACGCCCTACTCGACAGGATCATACGGTGCTCACCAGCGGGGAGCTTCGTCAGCCTCGCAAGTATACTCGACGTCACTCAACCCGCCACCAATGAACCACCAACATTCCTCCGCTTCGACCGCAACGAACACTGGCACATCGTCGGCTCTCAAGATCAAGGTTTGGTTCGAGGAAGACAACTGTGTTGTCATTCGCATGCCGATCTCGCTCCGCTTTGCAGACCTCTACCAGAAGCTGAGAGAACGAAGACGACTCGAAAAGCCTAATGAGCCTGACGAAGATCTCAATGTCGAATATAGAGACGAGATGGAGGGAACCTTCTTCCCCATCGAGAACGATGAAGACCTGCAGATTGCGGTCGAAAGGAATCCAAAGCTTACCCTCAGTGTCACAACGCAAAGATGATAGCTATGAGGTGCTTTGGAGG
Source organism: Didymella pomorum (assembly GCA_022225945.1). Classification (NCBI taxonomy): domain Eukaryota; kingdom Fungi; phylum Ascomycota; class Dothideomycetes; order Pleosporales; family Didymellaceae; genus Didymella; species Didymella pomorum. The sequence continues at coordinate 308,722 of JAKJXN010000019.1, read as the reverse complement.
ATTAATAACTTCTTTCGCTTCTTCTGGTTTCGCTCCTTTGTGGGCACCGCTTACTTCTTTACATGCTTCACGATCGATACCTCTCTGCTTTGGGCGTTGCTTGCACATCACGGGAAGGCGTTCAGCGGAGTACTCAGGCGTTGCGGCTGCATGATTCCCACTTGTCGGTTTCGGGTGTTCAGATTATCCTTATGTGGGCTGTTGGGTGCATATGCTGGTCGGTCTACATTACCGCTCTCGGTTCTCACGAAGACACGGGCTGGATGATGCGCTTATGTAGATGGGTGCTCGGCGTAAGCGGAAGCGAGGAGATGCAGAGCAATTTGATGGATGAGATGAGATACACTTTTACTCTGTGCCGTGTGTGTGATGTTCGCGTGATATTTATTGATGCCGCATTAGGCAATCCTGATGCTGAAGGGCCGCCTCTAGTCTCCATGGAGACATACTTCTTCATTGAGTTTCCCTACTTTTTCAGCCTGATATCTTCCTACTCTGGAAAATAAGGCTCTTTCTTTCCGACCTCACGGCTCACAATGGCGGCTATAGCGGTGTGCTATAACATCCTCAAAGCCCAGCCTTGTTGCTCTTCAGCTCGTGAGGGGTTCTTTGCTGCTGCTTCGCCTGACAGCGCTCTTGCCCAGGCAGACCTGCCATGGAAACACAGCTGTCAAGTTGTTTCAACCGGCGAAGATGCCGGCCAAGTCAGGGTCCATCAAATCAAACACATGGTGTTGCACCTCAACCGCAGATCTGCGGGTAGATGACGCTTACTGCAACTAGCGAAGCCTCGGCGATTGTGGAGCTTCGTGAGCATCAGCGACAGGTGGTCACGCTCGCCTTCTATCACTGCAACGCCCTTACCTTACGTTATCCACCGCAAGCGCCTCCCGTTCACCGCCCGTCGCTGCCCCGCACATGAAAGCCAACTAGAGAAGTGAATACCAAGCTTCACAGTGGCTGCCTCACGCTTAAACAAGCTCTTCCTCTTCGCCCTCTTCCTCTTCATCTCAATCACCGCCATACTGTCTTCACTCCGACTCGCCGGGCGCACACCCTCTATCCTGAGCCACATAAAGCCAGGACCCCTCCGCAGCCCGCTCTACACGCAACCGTACCGCCCACTCACCAATTCGACCATGGCGCCCGCACAGTACAAGAAGCCGCCGCAGCTGCCACCCAAGTTCACTGCCACCAAGGAGAGTTTGTTGGCCGACACAAAGGAGCTGATTGAGAGGTCGCGAGGTGTACAAGATGCTGTCGTCGAGGCAGACAAGCCTACCTTCAAGGACGTGCTCCTGCCTATGGCTCACGACGACAACAAGATGGCCATTGAGTCGCACATCATTGGCTTCTACAACGCCGTTTCTACAAGCAAGGAGCTCCGCGATGCCTCGAGCGAGGCTGAGCAGCTGCTGGATGACTTCGGTATCGAATCATCTATGCGCGAGGACATCTTTCAGCTGGTCGACAAGGTGGTGAAGGCGAACGAGAAGCTGGACCCAGAATCGGCACGTCTCTTGGAGAAAGATCACAAGTCGTTCATCCGCAACGGACTGAACGTGCCCGCTGGCGAAAAGCGAGATAGGTTCAAGGCAATCAAGCAGCGTCTCAGCACAATCAGCATTCAGTTCTCGAAGAACCTAAATGAGGAGAACGGCGGCATCTGGTTCACACCTGAGGAGCTTCACGGCGTACCAGAGGATGTTCTATCTGGCCTCAAGAAGGGCGAGGGCGAGCACGAGGGCAAGATCTTCCTCACCTTCAAGTACCCCGACCTCTTCCCCACCCTAAAGTACGCCACCGACGCCGAGACGCGAAAGAAGGTCTTCGTCGAGAATGAGAACAAGTGCAACCAGAACGTCGAGCTCTTCCGCGAAGCTATCCTCCTCCGTGACGAGGCTGCCCGCATCCTCGGATACAAGAATCATGCCCAGTTCAGGATAGAGGACAAGATGGCCAAGACACCTGAGACTGTCGATGATTTCCTCGGCGACCTACGCAAGCGCCTTGCGCCAGGCGGCAAGAAGGAGATTGAAGCTCTGATGGAGCTCAAGAAGCAGGACGTCAAGGAGCAGGGCTTGTCTGGCGAGCTCGCTGACAAGTACTACCTCTGGGACCACAGGTACTACGACCGCCTGATGCTGGAGAAGGACTTCCAGCTTGACCACCAGGTCATCGCTGAGTACTTTCCTCTCCAGACCACCATCCAGGGTATGCTCAAGATCTTCGAGGAGCTCTTCGGTCTGGTCTTCGTTGAGATAGTTGGCGAGGAGAGAGCTGCTCTTGCAGATGGTGGCAAGGCTGAGGATATCACCTGGCACCCCGAGGTCCAGGTCTTCAGTGTCTGGGACGATGAGGGCGAGGGTGCTGGCTTCGTTGGCTACCTCTACCTTGATCTCTTTCCCCGTGATGGCAAGTACGGACACGCTGCCAACTTCAACCTGCAGCCTGGCTACATAGACGAGAACGGCAAGAGAAGGTATCCCGCGACTGCCCTTGTGTGCAACTTCTCCAAGCCTACACCAAAGAAGCCTTCGCTTCTCAAGCACGACGAGGTCGTCACGCTCTTCCACGAGCTTGGTCACGGTATCCACGATCTTGTCTCCCGCACCACATACTCTCGCTTCCACGGCACCAACACAGTCCGCGACTTTGTCGAGGCACCATCGCAGATGCTGGAGAACTGGTGCTGGACACCATCTCAGCTCCGCTCCCTGTCTCACCACTATTCCCACCTCTCGCCTGAGTACGAGAAGGCATACCTTGAGTCCTCTGGTGCCGAGAAGAAGCCGTCTGACGAGCGCATCCCCAATTCACTTATCAGCAAGCTCATTAACACCAAGCACGTCAACGATGCGCTGTTCAACCTTAGGCAGCTGCACTTCGGCACCTTCGACATGGCCATCCATGAGCCCAAGAGCCACGAGGAGGTTGAGAAGCTCGACATCACACAGCTGTACAACAGCCTTCGCCAGGAGATCTCGCAGCTCGATGGCCCGGAGGCCCTGAGCGGCGACAAGAAGGCTGACTGGCACTGGGGCAATGGCCAAGCTACCTTCGGTCATTTGATTGGCGGTTACGATGCAGGGTGAGTAATATTCTCATTGCGTTCTTTGACTTGGATGCGTTTGTATTGACCGTTGGCAGCTATTACGGCTACCTTTCCTCACAAGTGTATTCCACCGACATGTTCTACTCCGTCTTCAAGAACGACCCTATGAACGCCAAGGAGGGAAGGAGATACAGGCACACCGTGCTCGAGCGCGGTGGCTCGAAGGAGGAGATGGAGATTTTGGAGGACTTTCTGGGCAGGAAACCGAGCACTGAGGCGTTCTACAAGGAGCTTGGGATCTCCAAATAGATGTTTGTGCGGGAAGCTGGAGGTAGTCAGTGATTGATTAGCGAGCTCTAACTGAAGAATAATGTACCATTACGCCTTCCCTTCGTCCTTTTCGGTAATCTCGAAGCTCATGATAGAGCAAGTGCACTGCACGGGTCGGAGAGCGCGGCGTGTGGTGACCTCGCGGTGGCATATGAAGACAATTGCGCGCCATGTGAGAATGTAGCCGACAAGGAGAATGGTGGTCATGATGCAGATAGTGGACTACCTCCCCCTGGCTTCTGAGGGCATCGAGGATTGCCTGGAGGCAGTCTGCGGTGCTGGAGTCATTGGAGCAAATCCTGGTGAGCGTTGGAGGTTGTCGAAGTGTGCTGCAATGGGAGAAGGTGTGAGTGGGAGGAAGGCAGAGAGATTTTGTGAAGGTTCTGTGGGCAAAGTGACGCCAAGCTGGCTCGCTGAGCACGGTCGCGTTTGATTTGAGTTGTGGCGGTGGGTGGAATGTCCTGGTGAGGTGAAGGGTGGGGGGATGCTTTCACTTTTGGGAAGGCGCGTTGGAGTGGGCACAGGTAGGCAAAGAAGAAGAGATGACAACGTGTGTGAAGCTGTAGGCGTGGTAGTGTACAAAAAGCCATACTCGAGCATTCCAGAGAGGAGACAGAGGTCGTTGGTGTGGTGTCCTGTTGAAATGATGATGTTTGTGGGAGCTGGGAGGTAGTCAGTGCATAGTCGCGAGACCAAAGTGGGCAACCAGCATGTTATTAGAAGCCATTATCTTGTCCTTTTGAGAGTATGAAATGCCTCTGACTTCATCATGCGGGGACGTTGTAATCTGTTCTGATGAGAATTGCGTTTGTCACGGGTACGGATTGGGAAGTGAAGGTGAGGTGAAAATATGACTACGGCACACAGCCAGCTCGAATTCTCTGACTTTGATAGTGTTTTCCTCTATGCATACCTCCACTGCTACATTCGCTCACTCATAACTTCACACTACAACACCATGGATATGTCCTGCAATGCCCAATTCGCCTTCTGCAACGGTGCCCTTGCGGAGGGCACCGCCGCCATCACCGAAGCGACCGTGGAGTATACTACCTCTCGAAGGATTGTGTCGCGCAGCTTGAGGAGAGCCATTCCTATACCAAGGAGTGTTACGCACAGTCCGTGGAGTGCTTCTCGCACCAGGCCACCTCTTGCGCTGTCATGGCCGAGAACGAGGCCCTCAAGGCTGCCATGGAGGAGACAGCCTCGCGCACTGAATGTCGCGTCTACATCTGCTTTGCCCTATTCGTGGTGATCCTCTTCCTTGTCGACAAGTTGCTTGCCACCACGAAGAAGGCCCGTCGTCTGTTTAGTTTACCCTTCTTTGACATCCTAAGCTCTTCACTGACGCGTAGTAGCCAAGCAGCACCATAAGCAATCGACTGCAACCGCGATTCTCGATTCGATGCATACGAGGGGGTACTGAGCGACTGAGAATTGACCAACGAGGCGCTTGGAGGCACTCGAGCCACGATGGAAGGACGATATGTCCGAGTAGGCTGGCGGATAGAAAATAAAAATGAAGGAGAGATCATGAAGGGGGGGTTGAACATGTGAAGTGCGCTCAAGTCACTGACTCACCAACGTGAGGCAGACCATAGTGCGTGTCCAACATAGCACTGATGAGACGCAAAGCTTACAGAGATTGGTGATGTGCTGCAGAACGGCAGCGCAAGAGGTGCTGATGGCTGTCATGAACCCCGGCTTCTCGAACTTTAACAGTGCACTTACATCGATGACAGCTACGTTGGTACAATTCAAGTTGAGGAAGTCGAAGGCTCGCAGTGCAGTCAAACAGCAGAGGCAGGCTGGAGACCCTGAAAGCACGATCCATGAAGCCTGCCCCCTGTCCGTACACAAGAACGGGGGCGCCCGCTGACGATCGGTAGCCTGATTGCACTACGCCTCCCACCTGCCCGTCAGAACTCTCCGATGATCAGGGGCCATGCTGCTGTCGAATTTCCCGGTCGTGTATTCTGCTCGTGTAGGTCAGCGCCATACGGTCATCATAGCAGCCGCCGGCAAGGTGATAATCTCTGTGATATGGGCAATCTGGATTGTCGAACTACTTGATGTACGACAAGCAGGATTATGCGGTTATCAATGTATGTGATCGCAGCGCTGGGACTTGCTTGACGTAGTTTGGGTATAGGTGTGCAATGTGCTGTTGTTCATGACTGATATAGAAGGGTAATGCTTGTAAGGCGCGGCTATGTCCGTGTATCGCACTTGCAATGCTGAGTCGATTAGGGCTCAGTTGCGATGAGAAGATCGAAACCGACGCATACGGCACTGGTCACATGTATGGGGCTAAATCCGGACGCCAAAAAGCAATGGAATCTGCCTGACTTCAGATACGTTGAGGTAGACTATTATGTTCTGAGAGCGTCAGTTGACACTCACCGCCATGACTGGTGCCTGCTTCTGGAAGCTTGAAGCGGTCGTTGAGGGAGGAAGTGGCTACGTGGAGCTAGCCTACTTGCTGTAAAAGCATTGCTGTGGGCTTAGAGATGCGAAACTAATTCCTCAGCGAGCACACGACAGGAAAGGTGGTTACAACGACCGGCCTACATGCTGAGTCGCGCCGGATGTCGTGCCCAGCTGACACAGGACACAAGGACCCGGCAGCTCCCAGGGGCAAGGGCCATTAGAGTAGATTTCGTCAAAGGTTTGTAGAACGCTACTGACTGTAGTGATTGGATGCCAAGCATACTGTTGTTGATCTGTTCATGAATGCATTAAGGGTCGTATGAACAGCCTGGCCAGATGAGGTGAGAATGAGTCGCTGGGAACTGCTTGTCCTGGCGCGTGCAAGGAATTGTCGTAGCAGGCCTGTATGCTATCAGATTGTCGCGGGAACAACATGTCGCGAAACTGTGGCGCTGTTTGCTTGACTGCCCTGAGACTATAATACTTGACCTTGTGACGCGTAACTAGAGGATAGGCTTGTTTCCTAGCGATGCTCGTGCTGTGCACCCATCGCTGCAAGCTTGCGCCTGGGCGTAGATGCACGAGCTGCGATCCAGGCCACAGGCTATCGACGACGAGCACTCAAGATCTTCGCTCTTGGAACTGCGGCCCTGATTGTGATTCCAGTACTGACTTGACGGCATCCAAAGCAGTAATGCGAGAGCACAGACCAGCAGTTCGCGAACCGCCTTTGGGTGTGACAACGGCTTTCTGTGTACTCTCACGGGGATCCGGCTGAGGCACGTAATTACAGCGCTGCTTTCGAATCACCTCCAAGGATTGTGCAGACGCGCGGTAGACAGTTCCTTGAATGTCGATCAATCTCAAAGGCTCAGTGTCATCTATGCTGGCTCATGCTTGAATAGCATTGCAGCCAGAAAAGTCTTCAGTATGGGTCACAGGACGGCCTTTCGAGCTGTCAGCACATCTAGCGCACCAAACTCAATGTTCAAAGACTGAGATGTAGGTTCGTTGTTGTCCGTTGGCCGACCCAGGTTTTGTTTGCGCAACGAAACCATCTTCCACAAGCTGTCAGTCCCCGGTATGCTATCGGCCGCGCCGTACAACGCCAACGTCTCGCTACCAGGCTTGCACTCTCGTCACACGCACAACGTAGTTCTAGTCGAGCGTACTTAGCTCTGGCGCCTCGGGAGTGGCCATCGCCACATGGTCCTGGTCATTATGGATGAAGTGCTTGCGCGTTTCGCTGGCAGCGCGCAATTGCCTCATCGCTGCTAGCAATGAACATGGAATGACGCCAAGCACGCGAAAAGAATCATCGAATCGGTCGGTCCAGTCGCTCAGCTCATTTTTCGACACGCGGCCTTGTCAAAGGATGGGACCATGCGTTGGACTGAAGCTTTGGATCAAGTACCGGACAACAATGCAAGTTTTACAGGCCCGCCGTGAGTAACGAGTGACGCGCGCGCCAATCGTGCGCCTGTGACAGCGTCTGAGGCGGTTCACATATCACTGACGCTCTTTGTTGGAGGTTTGGACCACCAGAGTCCGCCCCTTAACTGTCGAAGAAAGAGATTGTTGACCGCGGTGCTCCACATAGTAAGAGAATGATAGTATGGTACACCGTGGAGCAGCAAGCACCCACACGGAAAGATCAGATCCTGACAAAGACTGCAAGCTGCGCGAATTCCGCCACTGGGCTCATTACCAGACCTAGCGTCGGGCTCCCCAACCCACAGTCATGAAAGGCAGGATTGGATGCCCATGACCGGACCGCAGGCCATTTGGGTGAAGTTGGCTAGCTTGAGATTGGTCTGATCCTATTCATGGAGTCACTGATTGCGCGCTGTCCTCGATTCCCTCGCAACAGCCTATCAGTGCTTGATTGAGTCGCTGTAACGTGCTCCTGTCAGAGCTGCGACACCGGCTCTTCCTGAACATCCATTATCCTGGAAGGCTGGAGTAAGCGGCATTGGTGTAACAGGCCGCAGCGACCGTGGAAAGCGAAAGAGTCCCCAAATTGGCGTTTTCGAGTCGAACGAGACCTTCAAAGCAAGAACCCAAATCGGCTCCTAACCCTCCTGATACAACATTCTAGTTCATACAGGTCGCCATGATGTATCGGAAACTGGCAGTTGCTTGGACGCCCGACCATCACCGTCATGGGGTTTGGCGGGAGGCTGCAGATCAATGTGCCTCGACAGGAGACGCCCTGCAGGGAAGATGCGCGTCTTGTGACCTCGCGATGCGCTGCAACGCCTTGTTTGAGCTGTGATCTCCTGAGTACGGGCTCAGCCACCATCTGAATCTACGCTTCAACGGGCTGTTGTGCCTGGCTGCGGCAGACTCGCTGGCAGGCGCCGAGCATGCTGGGGGCGGCGCTCTTAGTGCGGTGAGGCACTTCGGAAAGTAAGCGGGAGGCCCTGTCTCTGCATTCTCTATCCAGACACGTCAGATGACCAGGCTGGCATGGGACTGGTAGAGTCGCTCGGGTCAGTCTGATGTTGGCACCTGCGGCAAGCCTTCTCTACTTGCTGGCCTGCCGCTGATCGCTACGCACTCATTGGCCCGAATAGCCTGGTGAGCTGTGCAGCTGTGGGTTGAGGAATGCAATGCGAAGATGAGTGCTCTCATCGCCGGTCAGCCCCGGACGCTGGGGGTGTGGCCGGCCGCAACGTGCGAGACACATGAGCTCAATGATGTTTGGGACGGCAATGTCACCCTGAACGCGTGGAGCGTCGCTGAAGCAGCGCAGTAAGGGAGAGCAAGTGCTTCGCGGTGCTGTTCTCCACCATGCGGCCAAATGGTGAGAGCGGTTGGGGAGTTCAGCAGCGACGGCTGCACGACGGGAAGGGCCAAGCCCTACTAGGAGCCAAAGCAGGTTGGCGCGCGGCCAAGGAGAGACTAGCTAGCCGCGGGCGCTGCACGTCACCAGATGGTCTTTTCCAATCCCCTGCAAGTCCATCCCTCCTTCCCATCGATCATGTATCGCTTTTCATCTCGACTACGCAAGGGAGCCGCCGAGCCGGTCCACGCCCCGTTGTTTCTCGCTTTCGTTACCGTTCAGACCCCGGCTAACAATATGCCGCTCGCCGCGCCCTCCTTGTCCGAGGCGCAACGAAAGCTGAGTGACGACCTTGGACGGCAGTCCTCACGATGACTGGCCGTACCCTCTTTCGGAGTAATACGCAGCAATCCAGGCTGCCGGGTCGTGGTGTGCTCAGAGTGAAGCAGCCCGGATCATGGCGCAGTGAGAGCTCTAACCAAAATCTCTAGGCGATGCAACCTCTGAGCATCACCCGCTGCACGCTTGCCTCAGCGAGAGGTATTGGCGTCGGTGTGTGGGCGGTGGCTGACTTCTCGTCAACTTCAGTCACCCAAACCGTCGTTGTCAGAGCCAAGTCACAGCGTCACTATCGTTCCGTGACAGGTAACGGCCCTCGAACCAAACTTCCCTCTAGTCCTTTGATTCCCTCGTCTTTCCGTTCACCCACGGTTCGCCCTGTCATCCACCTGCGGCTACCGGCCCGTGGCGCTTTATCCCAGCCTGCTTTTGGCCCACTTCTGATCCACTGCTGACTGGACGCCGCGGGCATCGAGCGTCCAACCAGCGTCGATGTGGCAAGAGCGAACCCTGATCATCTGTTCGCTTCATGGGTTATTCTTGGGCGGCTGATCGAGATGAAACATCGAAGACCCAACTGTTCGGTTCATGTCCTGCTGTGTCGAGTCGGCCACCCATTTCAGTGTGGTGTCGTGGCCAATGTTCCTGCATCGCTGCACGGGGGCCGTGATGCACCTGTCCGGCTAGCCAATCCACTCGTTGTAAGAGAGTAAGCTACTGCTCCCGCGGACAGCAGAGGCACTACTCCGGTGCAAGGAATGCAAAGCTCAGCGTGGACCAGCTACCATTCGAGCAAGACGCGAGCCTGGGCGCTGGGCAGGTCATCTCCCTGACATCTCGGAGATATAGAGTCGCCCATTTAGGAAAGGCTCGCTGCTGCAGCTTGCCAATACTACCGTGGTGCTAGGAAAACGGTCATGGTCTGAGAGCAGGGCAATACGGATCATTTGCTTGTGGGCTGAATCTTGATCCATCATCCTGAATGATGTTATGGGGCTACACTTGCTTGGTAGGCACTTCTCCTTTCAGCCAAACGTCCCGAACCTGACCCTCAGCTCACCCTATTCTGGATCAAGCTATAGCGGTTTCTATCTATGAACCGTACATCTATTGCCCAGATTCTATATGCTCACGTTCTCTTGTGTCGAATATCTCTCGAACTCACTCTGAACGAACTACATCATTTCACAACCTTGCTCTCCACGGAAGCGCGCTATACATCGCATACTTATTTGTTGATATGCCAGGGTGTGGTACCCTACCAGGCAGCCTCGAGTTTTAGCATCACGGGAGCGGCAAATCCTAGCGGTTCTGTACAACGACCCCGAGCAAGAGCCAAATTGAACTTAAGGCACGGTGCATATATGCTTCGACCCTTCAGACGGCTAGCACCCGCTTAAGTCGAGTCAAAATCGCGGTTCCCGCACTTTTCTCGAAGATCAACATCAGTTCCCGCGACACTGCCATAAGACCACAGTCGATCTGCATCCAAGTCGCAGCACAGCAACGCTTAATAGTCTGGCTGTACCGTGGACCAGACCTTTGCGTAGATCGCTGAGCATTTGACGACTACACCCTCGCTGAAACAGCCACGATCGAAAATCAGTCGACGCCACATCATTCCTTTTGGGAATTCTGCAGAAGAACCCTGTAAGCTCCACTACAATTGCGACATGCTCCCTTGTTAGATGCGAAGGACTGACAGGTCGCAGTGCAGCAGCGACAGCAAGTACACACACACCGCCTACGTCGCAACAAGGATTTGCGAGCAGTGGGTACCCGGATTTTTACCCGTACCTGTCTGTGCTCGTTATTCGAGATCTGTGGAGTCTGCGGGAAGAAGCAAAGCGCACCATTCGGTCTAGTAGTCCGCCCCGAAAGGCCGTTTGATCTCAGGGTTTAAGCTGTCGCGCAGCCGCAACAGGTGACATCAACGGACGCCATACATTCGTATCTCCAGGCCTCGTAACTGTATGTATGTCCATTACTCCTTACGTCCCATCGGCTTACTGACCAAGCCTTGCGATAGACCTGAGCGCCAACAAGCTAGCGGGTGCAGTTTGACGCGCATAACAAAATCAAGCGCGTAGTCTTCTTGTCCATTGCATTCGAACCTTGACTCTACGTTCCGAGCCATTTGTCGCCATCACCAAACCTCCGATACTTTCAGCAACTTGCGCAGCGGCAGCTAATCGAATCGTACCCCTGCGCCGGCTAGACCGTCCCTCAAGCGAACCAACAGCAGCATCAGACGAGGCTGCGACGGCCATCATCACCCTCGTGTTCGCCTCTCACTCGAGTCTGGACCAGGCTCGGAAGCTTGCCTCGAATTCGCCACTGAGATCCGCTGCGCAGAGCGAGCGCAACGATAGATCAATAGGTTCGAGCAAAGCGTTCGTTCGTCACTCACCAAAAGTCTGTAAGTGACAACTCCCCTACAGATTCGAATGCATATCCAGCATGCAATCTTCGTTCTGGAAATGATTACGAGCATTCTAACATCAAAGCAGCACAATCGACACTGGTTTTCGCAGTATGCATTCATGTAAGTGAGCAGTTTTTCGTTTTGTATTCGCGCGCTCTTTGAGAGCAAAGTCTCCACTTTTCGGCTTCCAAGCGCTGCACCCTCCAGCCATGAACTGGCTGGCGCCTTTCTCCGCATTCTTATCCTGCATTCCGCCTGCGTCTCTTTCTTATGCTGGTCAACAACGCAGCCAAAGTGCGCGTTCTGCTTCGTACTTGTTTATTGCTACACGCTGTGGGTCCTTATGTTTCGATTTCTGCAGCTCCTGTGGTGCGCTCTCGCACACTCCTTCTAGCCCGACTGCGGAGCCACCTGTACAACCAGCACCCCACGCGCGTATGCTTCCCTGTACTCAACCGCTTGTCGACGCACGCTGTTCGCTTTTGTCCCCAGCGTTGTTCTACAACACATCGTCCAGCTCCAAAAATGATTGGCTAATCGCAGGACGAGCAGTACTTCATCCTCCGTTGCCAATGGCATCAGACAATCACTTCTCGACAGAGGAGGCATGCATCGACCAGATGGGCTCCCATGCACATCATAACTCTTTCGCAGCTGGTGTACCCGATCAGCTAAGGCGCGACGGGGCCCTAGCTCATACGGCGACCGGTATGCTTTCGAACGCGATTACAAGCCGTTACAGTGCACCCCGTCCCGACGCAACGTAAGTAGCCCCTCTCATTGGTCTCCTTCTTCCCCGTCTGGCATGCAGGCTCTGTAGTGCTGCCTGCCAACCCCAGCCTGCATCCTCGACGCCTCTTTGCCTGATGCTGGCGACCCCCTAGCCCCCAAAACAAACACGTCGACGATGCCTCTCATCATACCTGTCGTCGCACACATATCGTATGCATGGCACACCTAGCTTTCCCAGCTGGGCGGTCTGTCACGTATGATCACACGACAAGCCTAGCGGGTCTGCCATACCGTCCCTGGTCAACTTAACAACTTATACTGTGTTACCCTACACGTGGTTACACATCGCTGTCGCTCGCATCAGTTGGGCCGATTAGCATTGTTTTGCTGAGTTTGCTGACTGCCAACAGTTACCAATCTGGTGTTGCCCTCTCCGATTCGGGGTCTGGGTCCATTTCAACCTCGCCCAGCTCCAACGCCTCGTCGGCACTAGCTTACACCTACTCATCTTTTTCTCCGACTGTGGCCACAACCTACTCCAACCAGTACCCTGTAGCAAACAACTACAGCAGTTTCTCGGGTGGGGGTTACGGTAACATGTCGACTCGACGGATGTCCTCCATGTAGGTAGCCGTTGCGGCGCGGTCGTGCGCGACACACCTCATCTCTATACATGACAGCTGACAGCAACACAATAGAACTGATGCTTCATCGTCGGCTATGCTACCCCCGACACGATCACCAGGTCTGAGCAACCCTGTGTCACCGCCCATGGATGTGTCGGCTCGGGACAACTATACAACAACATCATCTGGCCTGCACAGACATCCTCAGACCCTTTCGCCTCGTCACTCTGATCTCTCCCGCTATACCGATACCCCCAGGAGTGTTTTGTCGACCAATATGCCTTTGACGTACACCAACTATCCTAGCTCTTCCTATGCGACTCATGCACAATCATCTGAGACGCCACCATTCAACGCTCAGGAGACTTACGGAACCATCACCTGCGAAGGTACGACAGTTGTGCCAACACTTGACGCGAAGGTCGAGAAGGGATTCTTCTTCTCCACCGACCGTATCTGGACATGCTACCGCAGGAACTACTTCGCCGTAAATGTTTCTTACGGCCTCAGTCCATGGATTTCAAACTCACGCCTGTACCTTGATCAAGGGAACGGCAAACAACCCGAGCAGATTCAGTCCATGGCTGTCTCCCTCGCCGCAGCTGTTGACGGTTCGGGTGGAAAGACCATCGAACTCATCCAGCACACTCCAAAGCGTGACAAGGGGCCGCAGCTCTCCATGAAGAAGGAGCTCCTTGCGCCGACTCCGCCGGGGAAAGGCCATGAACACTACGGCCTCAACAACTTCCACCAGTCGTCAAGCGTCCCAGGCCCACAGCTACCTCTGCAGAACGAGAGCGATTCTTCACAGCAATACTCTCCCACCAGCCATAATAGCAGTAGTTACCAGCACGGCTTCGAACGCATTCAATTCAAATCGGCTACCGCGAACAACGGCAAGCGTAGAGCTCAGCAGCAGTATTATCACCTGATAGTCGAACTCTGGGCCAACATTCAAACCCCACGAGATAACGAACCGAAATGGGTCAAGGTCGCCGCTCGCTCATCACACCCTGTGGTCGTCCGTGGAAGATCACCTAGCCACTATCAGCATGAGGGTCCCCACAACGCCGGTGCCAGTCGAGGTGCTGGTGGATCCGGTCTGGGTGGACCTGGCCACCACGGCTTGGGATCGAATGGTGCACGAGCTTTCGGGTCATACAGCAACGGTCTATCGAACGGCAGTGCAACGATGGGCGGTAATCTCTATCGTGGTACCACCTACTCGCTCGATCCGAGCCCAATCGGCAGCCACTCCGTAAGCTCTACCAGCTCGTTAAGCGGTGGTCCTCACGAGGGCCTAGTCGGAGATCAGCACATGGTCGACTCAGACGACACGAAGATGAACGACGCTCCGCAAGATTACTCTTACTACCCTGCACCCCTCTACGAGAACATCCCAGCGAAGATCGAGCATTCGCTTCCGCTGCCCCAGCGTATCATCAAAGAAGAGTATCCAGGTCCTGCAGCTCTTGCTGCTGGTTGGCATAATGGTGGCTGTGGGCGGTTCCAGGGCATGGGGACTAGCCGCGGGTACTACCCAGACGTTCATGCGCATGCTGGGTACTGAGCTACTGCATGCCCAAGTCCAGCCTTCAGTCTGCTTCGCTGGCTTCGCACAGGACCACATCAGCAAAGATGGTTGCAGACATCTCTCCCCGTCATGAACCCGCCCACCTCCACCTACCATCACCTTCGCAGCCGATCGTGCTATTGCAACCCTTTCGACACTGCTGCATTGGCAGCGGCTCGAAAGAGCATGCCAGGCACATATTCCACCCTCGATTCGCGAATCTACGGCGACCTCGAGCCCACAGTACAGTCTCACTGAACATACATTGGCGTGGCATATGCCTCGGAGTTGGGCGTCACATTCCTAGGTTTCTCCTATCATCCTCCTTCATCCTAATATTTTTAATCCTGCCCCTAGCGCTACCATCATGACACGATTGTACGATCCGCATGAGCGAACGTTCTCTTTGCTTTTTCTTCGTGTTTCGGTACCCTTTCCTTTTGGCGTTTCAATATCACGATGGTGCTTTAGCGCGATACAACACTGGTGTTGGTACAGGCGCAGGAAAATTGTCACGAGTTACGGACGCATTGCGCATGGAGCTTGTAGGTACACTGATACAGGTCGATGGTCATACCCTTTCTCCTATGTACTGTCTAGATCAGGGATGCACTACCTGGTGGTGGCAGTAGTCACGGTTGTATGAGTAATGGGTCATGACCATGGTATTCCTTTCGATAAGATTATGGGAGTACGGGCTATAGGCGGGTAGGAAGCACAAGCGTTGGAGCAGCGGTGGTGGAACAAATTGTGGCTAATGGTAGCCCTTGTCAATTGTATGAATATATAGCCCCGAAACGCTTTTGATAGTTGTGAATGCAGGCGGCCCTTCTTGTTAATTCGCACCTCCCACACTTGCAATTGTCGTTTGCGCCTACCGTGTGCCTTTCATACCTTCGAACTTGCCACGAGTCATGCCCCACCACACCTCCAACATGCATCCTTCTATTTCAATCCTCCTAACTCGACGCACACTACTGCACAGTCAGTCAGCCTACCCTCTCACCGCCTCGCGCTCAACAATCGCCACATGACGTCCGCGTCGTTTCTTCTTTGAAGCGAAGAAACGAATTCTCACTTCTTGAGATGAGGTGCAAGGAAGCTCAACGATGTCTGGTTAGCGGCGGGGAAGCATGGAAGCGGCGGCGGGCCTGGCTTCGGCTTTGAGCGCCTAGCGGCACAGCAGAGTTTCCGTTTCGCTCTGCCACGCTTCGATCGAGTCCAAGCGCTGCGACGGAAGGAGCGAGCCCGGCGAACCCTTTTGTCACGTCATCACCCGAGCGCCAACAACGCGTGCCCCTGCCAAATATTCCAGCCCCGGGGCCTTCAAATACACGAAACTCACCGCCAGAACTGCGCGCATCTCCATCGCCTGCGCAATTATACGGAAAGAGCTGCGCTACTGCGAGCGCCCGCCCGAGCACCTGGATTGAGAAGAAAGGGACTGCTGGTCTGCATACCGCGGCAACATGGCTTGGTACGATGAGGATAGCTGGCTGACCCAGGCGCTGTCGCCGAAGCCGTCGACCATTCTGATCACGTTCGCGATTGCCATCCTCTTGCCTATTCTGCTGCACTCTTTCCTGTACAGGAAGGCAGCTACCTCAACAGGGCTGCCTACGTTCTTACTCGTGGGGCCCAGTGGAGGAGGAAAGACTGCTTTCACGACTCTGGTAAGTGATCGCTGAACGTGCAATATGCACGCAATACAGGCGCACTCGATGCTTGGAAGCTATGGAATACTGACACTGCTATAGACTGAACGTGGCACCATCCCCACTACCCACACCTCCACCGCCCCTCTCCAGATCGAGGCTCTCCTCCCCGACCCTCATGTACCCGCCTCCTCGCACTACCGTTCCCCTGGCGATCCTGCCTTCGAGCGTTCGCGCCGCTTCATCATCCATGACACCCCCGGCCACGGCAAGCTCCGCAATCACGCAATCTCCACCCTCGCTGATCCCAAGAATGTCCGCGGCATTGTTTTCGTGGTTGACGCCGCGGCCATCGACGAGGAAGCTGGTTTGAACGAGGCTGCAGAGTACTTGCACGATGTGCTGCTAAGTCTGCAGAAGAGGTATACAAGCGCAAAGACAAGCAAGGGCCCCAAGGAGATCCCGGTGCTGATTGCGGCGAACAAGATGGACCTGTTCACTGCGCTGCCGGCGAGCGCTGTGGAGGTCAAGCTCGAGAAGGCGATCACTGCAGTCAGGAATAACAGGGCGAAGGCGCTACGTGATGCTGGAGCTAAGCTTACTGGTGAGGACGATGTTGATGAGGAGAAGGAGTGGCTCGGTGAGGGCGGAGAGGGCGCCTTCGAGTTCGACCAGATGAGGGAAATTGGCACAACTGTCAGTGTTGTTGGCGGCAACGTCAGCCAGGGCAAGAATGCTGGTGACGTTGCGGGCTGGTGGGCATGGATGGGCGAGCAGTTGTAGATGATGAGGTGTTGGCAAGCCAGAGTGCGGCATCTGTGATATAAGGAAAAGTCGATACCCAAGCTCGATGTTTTTGATATACTGTAAGTAGACGATCTCAATTGTAATCTTCCCGCACAGCTGACTTTCGTTAGATGATAATTTACATATGCGTGTTCCCAAGTTCGGCATGCTCTGTGGTTCCTTCCTTCCCAACCGGTCCGCGCGTTCTGAGCCGCGTCTTTCATCACAACACATACGGCGAAACCTGCCTCGCCAAACTACTCACAGGCAGGCCCATCTTGACGGAAGCTCGCTTCAATCCTCCCTGCTAGGTTCCTGACCCAGAAGCTCGTACCTCCAAGCTGGAAATGATGTCGATGAATGACTGGTGAGTGAGAAGTGCAGCAAGCAGATCTGACAGCCGAGACTTCATGTCAAGGGTGCTACAGACAGAGGTAGGAGTACGTCCAAGCCAGAGGGTGTTTCTTCACTGGTACAGTACGACAAATTTGCATTTCTAGTCAAGGTCATTCTGCTCACATGTCTGACGAGCAGATTCAGATCTCTTGAGCGAAGCGAGGTCTCACTTCACTCATTCGAAAGAAAGCTCTTGGGCTGGACTCTTGATTCTCTTGAAGTAAGCCTTGCTGGTAAACAAGAGCACACCGCTCCAGTTCAACCTCCGCGATCAGATCCTGTGATGTCCGCAGAGGCTTGCAATCTCTGCAAGTGAGCGCTTACAAGGCTGCCCGATTTGGAGGTGATGGGAACCCCCATTGGCTCTTTGTAACGTCTTTGCAACGTCTTTGCAACAGCGTCGTCGTCGCTACGCGCGGTGGATGGAAGCTCTTGGCAGCGCACTTTGGTGTCTTAAATATCGTTCCTGCCCGCTAGATTTGTGAGAGTTAGAGCTTCGTTCAGTCTCAAACCACCGATGTCTGAGCACCTTGACTTCCTCCAAGCCTAGATCTTTTTTCCTCTCCTCCGCCGCTTCGTCAATATGAAGCTCACCAGGACCATCTTCGCCCTCTTGTTCGCCTTCTTCTGGCTCATTGTAGCCACCACTGCCGCCTCTGCCTCTTCTCTCGTCAACACCGCCTCGGTCGAAGGCCTCCAGGGTCTCTCCAACATCGCCCCGCCCGCCTGCACTACCAACACGATGGTTTCGTGACTCAAGCTGAGATGCAAGCCGAGATCAAGGTTGCAGTCGAAGCTGAGCGCGCGAGATGGCAAGATGGCCGAGCTGAAGAAACTCATTGTAGAGACTGTTAAAGAAGCCACAGCCGCTGGGGTGGCGTTCTTCATTTGGCTTGGTTTGGTGTTATCGCGGGCATCGTGGACTTTGGATTTACCATCTGGAATCGCTTTTCGCCAGCAAAGACGAGATGCAACAACTGCCGGCCTTGCCCTAGCAAGAAAAGAACGAGCAGGCGCAAGCGTAAGAGCTGTAGCAGGAGTCGGAGTCGGATTCCGAGTCCGAGCCCGCGCCGAAGCAGCAGAAGCGAAAGAAGGAGGGCGCTGAGGCAAGGCGCCGCAGTCAGAGGTCGAGCGAGACTCGAGTTTAGGAGGGTAATAGATGATCATAGGTATGCACTCATACTCATTCAATGAAGAGTAAACACTAATATCTCAGACTCAGACATCGTACTCGCCTTCGGGCATTCTGCATTTCTCTCCTCTTTTGTTCTCTCTTCGTCGGTCTTTTTTCTCACTCAATCCGTGGTCTGGCTGGCGTTTGGGTTTGGACGTCCTGGGGTAATCTGAAAGCCTCCAGGTGAGTAGGACGATGACTTGGATAGGCTGCCCCAATGAAAAGTTATGACTTCTGCATGGCACTCTCGAAAGTCCATCCTCTTGCGCCGTATTCCCTCAACATTCAATGTAATAGGAAACTACATGTAGCCATCATGCTGCTTCACACCAAGTCTCTCAACATCCCTCAAATCACTGTCGTGGAAGATTATGAGTCAATTCTTCAGACATTGTGGTTGCCGCGCGCACACCAATCAAGATTGAGCTCAGTCGCCCGGGAAAGAAGGAGGTCCTGGTATGACATGTGATATATCAACATGTAAGCATTTGATGGACACATCTTGTCGAAAAGTCCAATTGGTCGGGCCATTTTCTGGAGGAGGTATTCAAAGGCGATGGGCGGCCATAATCAACATGGCTGAACCTTTCGGCAGGAATGAAGACAGGGACAGGCAAGGAATCGCGATATACGCGGCTGTCAGTAATCATTTGGTTACGAAGATCAAAGAGACGGGGTCCTTTACAGACTACAACACATTCACTGCTGCGACTGTACTCTCTGCAGGGTAAGAATACGCGACTCATGCTGATGTTGAGGTGCATGACTACCGGGTCCATCACCGCCGTCTCTTCCTAGGACATACGCTTTGGCGACTCGGTCCAAAGCAACCTATGGTATAAACTCAGGAATTTTCTACCAATTGCAACTTTAAAACCTTACTCACCTCAAACGTTGACTTTAGTGTGAACTTTAGGGGTCAAAATGGGAAGTGAGGCTGCACAGGCATCTACTACTTTTTGCTGTGAAGAAGGTCGTTACTCAAAGTACTTCTGCAAGGTTGCACACCATAGAGACTTAGTGAAAATGGCAGGATTGCATGGCTTGAGAAGACGCTTATCAGACAAAGTGTAACATGTAAACATCTAAGATGGTTTCGTGAAGACAACTACGAAGAGGCCATGCACGCCGCAAGAGTGAGTAACAAAATCCGGATTAATTCTTGTTGCGCTACCGCTGATTTCAATCAGCTCTCCAAGCCAGAAGAGAATTCGACTGCCACACGTACCATGTCGTGATACTATCATGTTGCTACAAAACTGCTTGTCCGTACACGCAGCTTTGGGAGCCATTGCGCTCGTTGGCACCTTTGAAGCGCACCAGAACCTCGTTCGCCCGCCTCGCCACCTCTATCTGCTATTTTTATTCACCATCATCGTGCCTAATGACTTTCTCATTAACAACACTACCATCGGTGTACTTCAGGACTGCTCTTCTCTCTCCATTTCTGTCTCCGAAGTCATCCCAGTCACGGCACGCATGTCAGATTCCAGGCTGCTGTAACAGCTGGGCGCTAGAGAGTGCGAAAATCACGGCCAAGCCATTTTTTCGGCAGCACGAGTCTCAGTAGCACAGGTTGTGATGGTGCATTAGACGTGCACGTCTCTTGGGCTGCAAAGAAGTCGAAAACAATAGCGATATGATTGTAGCCAACAGTGGGCTCATCTGCCCTCAAACAAGGCGCCGATGGCTGTTGACTACCTTCTGTTTCACACATTGCCCGAAGCTCTGCTTGTTCATTGTATATGCGAAGCTCGAACTAGACCTGTTCCGTCTCGCAGACGTAAGCACAGAGCTACCTGTAGTCTTTGGAAAGCCTACCGATCAGAAGGAGTAGTCAGGCAACCAATTGAAGACCTCCGCCAAAGCTTGAGATCTGACTGTAATGTTCAGCTTCTGCGGCAAAATGGAAGCCTCAGAATTCGCCAGCACCTCTCACACGCTGGACAGCACCCACAATACCCTTAACCCACGAGAACTTCCCCGGGTCCTTTCCAATTGCGCCTTCAACTTCCTTCCCATCCTTGTCCCTCCATATGCCGTCTTCTTGTGAAGCCAGCCCGTAAAGGTGCGTATCTGCGGCACGATTAGTATGTAATGGGCACGTTGAAGAATCTGTACGCACTCTGATTCCTTCGAAGCTGCTCTTTCCAGTCCCTGCAGATATTGTACGAATCGATCATGATGTTGACCTCCATCGAATGGAACCACGACTGCGTGTCTTGATTGCCATTACCCTGAATGCCAACATGATCGTCGGCAATAAGAAGTTTGACTTTGACTTTGTTAGTGTCCGTTGCTTCCTGAGCGACAAAATACTTACTGTGACAGCTTCTTGCCTTGAACTTGTTGTGAATCGGAACGACTTGATCTTTTGCGACGTAGTAGTGAATGCGCAAATTTTTCTTGTGCTCCTCGCTCATACCAGTGTACAATTCGTTCGCCACCATCTCGTTGTTGCCACCCTGGAACGGAAGCAGCTCACCAGCATCGTTGTAGCCCATGCAGACATAGTAAGTGACTTGGATGCCTCGACATGCTGCGTCTTTCAGTGCAGGCAACAGTGGGGACGCGTTCAGGTTTGGCGTCTGAATAAACACTGTTCTTTGAGCGTTTCGGATAGCGGCCAACCAAGCTTCGTTCTGGGGAACGTTGACACATTCGTGATTTGGTGCGCCCCAAGGTCGTCGGTTGACGAGTGCTATAGGGAAAGGAGCATGTGGCCTGTGCGGATGTATGGGGATCATGTCGTCCTCTGGCTTGCACTCTGGTGCTGTACCTTTACGGTCCAGTTTCGTTGCCAGGTCTAAGATATGTCAGTGAACTAAGAAGGTAGTGCTGAGGGGAAGGAATACTCACTGAGGTGCCGTGTGACGGCGTCCATTTGAGTCTCACCGTCTCCTGGTGAAAGCACTGCTTGCATACGCTCGATCTCAGCTCCAATATCCGGGTCGTGCGATCGATTCTTGTGGTCCGGCAAAGGGAAATCATGGTTTGTGCTGTCGAGAGTTTTCTTGAGAAGACTGTCGCGACGAACTTGCAAACGCCCGTTCTCGTCAAATAGTGCTTGGAAAGCAGGTTCGTGGAATACGGCTACATGTTCATTCGTTGCGGGGCTGTCCAAAGATGGTAAAGGTGGATTCATATGCCTGGCCCAGGACAGGAGTGCGGTATCGTAGATCGAGTTCACAATCTCGCCCTCAATATGTGTCATCATCTCCAAGTTATCGTTGTCCTGGATGTTGTTACTCTGAACGATTGCCATCCTTCGATCGACAATCATGAATTTGGAGTGGAAGGTGCCCAGCATTGGGCGGTGGAAGTTTTGTACCTCAATGTCGATATGTGGTATGTCTTCAGGGGCCGGCAATTTGACAGCCTTTGCAGTATACTGCTTTGGTGACATCATTTGGTGGTTGTCGACGACCTGCTTGATGTTTCCACGATCGTACATGATCTTTACAACGATCCTCTCGCCACGCTCGCCAGCGCGTCTGGATAGTTCTTTGATGGCGTCTGTGATAATGCTGGCCGCACCAGACGCGATCCAGAAATTTGTTGCTAGGAACACCTCCTTCTCTGCTCGGACGATCAAGTTGGCCATATGCCGGCAGATGTCAGGGACCGGAGCGATGACAGTGACAGGAAGGACTCCATTGCTGCCCATCAGACTAGGACTAATCATGCCAGCGAGTGGGTCGTGTTCGAGAGAACATAGAGCTGCATGGAAGCATTGTAGGAAGAGCTCACTGGGCTGACTATCACCCCAATTGCCGCACGTTCGTGCACGTTCAAGTTCTGCAACACTTGCAGGTTGCCGGGTGTGCGACTTGTGCTCAGTGATGGCCAGATGCTCACCGCCGTATAGCGCGTCGGCAACGTGGACAGGCTCTTCGGAGGGGTTTTTCGTCAACTCAGAAGACACGCTCTGAGGCGTCGTGCAATAGTCGTAGATTTTGTCCGAGATCGTAGTAGCCATTGCTTTACGAAGCTCCCAGGGTTGCCAGTGATACAAATAAACAGAAGCGATGAGTAGAAGGGTGCAGGTCATCCAATCAACAGGAAACTCAAGGTTGAATAAGAGCTCAGGCATGTCGCGATAAGCCGTAGTGTGACACGCAGTATATCTTTCACGTATGGGGCTCCAATCCGGTTGTTCGGAGTTCGCTGCAAAGAAGGAACGCCGTATGACAGCATAGCCACGCGTTCACTGCCACCCTGCCGGTCACTAAACCTTAGTCTGGCCGCTTAAAGGCTTGTCGCAATCATCGAGATGCGTGGTTGGCTGTATGTGGCTGTCAAAAAGCTTGGTTGCGCACTAAAAAGCTTGGTCGGCTAGCCCCGTGAAGGTAAGCCACAGGCGCTAGGCAAGTGCGTTCCGGAAATGACGTTCTGTCCTGCCTAGCCAGGAGCACTGGACAGATTGAACACAAACAACTCCAATAGTGGTAGTTGCCACCTCGCTGGATGCCACATCTGCAGTAAGCGTCTGAACAATAAAGCGGCGTCTCAGCTCTCATCGTCACGATCCCGTGCTGGACACAAGCAATGAAGCTAACCACTGCTAGACTACTAAAGACCTGAAGCCGACAGCGATCAGGCTTCGAAAAGCTCTGTTGATCATCCGTCAGTGACGACGAGGCACTTGCTATCTGTTCGACTGTGAACATCACTCCAACGCTGGCTGCCCAGGATGCAGCCCAAACCCTGTTTTGTTCCGAATGCGCGTGCCGGCTCAATCGGTATAGCTGTTGGGCGTCTTATAATCAGCAACGTTATGTGGAATCTGACATACTACAGGTGATGCTCATATACTGTTGCAGAAGACAATGTCCTACTCTAGAGCCTATATACGCTCGGTTTTGAAAGAGGCTTTGTATGAGATGACAATGATGTACTGCACTTTTCTAAGAGTACTCGTAGCCGTCAGAAGATCTGTCAGGGCTCAAGAGGCTGATCCAGAAGTGTCGAAACACTCCTTGTTTTCAGTAATATCTTACTGGCGTGTAGGTAGCTTCCTTGTTTACAAGATCTCGGAAAAGCCTCATCAATTACATGTGCTCAGCATAGTTATAAGTCTTGCGTATACTGTGCGCCAATGTCCTTGAGATCTTGGGCCCCACAATACGTATTCGGCGTTGCGCTAAAGGCCTCCCCACTCCTTTGAGCACCTCTTCGGTTTCGCAACCGACCCAATTGACCTGCTCGACTAGATCAAGAATTTCGAAAGCATACTAACATCTCGATGTCGAGTCATACCACAACTTCATCCTTCCATGTCCCATGTCGTCCCAAGATGGCGTTGGTTTCCAGCGATCTTGACAGTAGACGAGCCTCTTGTGCCTCCACCAGCAGGTCTCTTCATCTAGTATTATGTGCTTCAGAGGATTGTCGAATGCGATAAACTACCCGCTTAAACCGCACTACATATGAGGTTCGGTATCCCTCCGCATCGACCTCAGGGCATTGGGCTACTTGGTCGTAGAAACAGCGCCACCACTGCTCCATGATCGCTTTCCCTTCGTTTTCGCAGAAGCACCGAGTCTTCATAGGTGTAGCTGGATGTCTCCAATGAGATCACCGATATCGACACAGGCCTGCTCGTTGCTGCCGTGAGGCGTGATTTGGGCATTGCAGTAGCGCTCGGTATCGTCCTACTCGATTGTTAGAAATTCCTTCACTCATCCTCAATTAAATCAGAGCCTACAATGCAGCTCAGCACAAGGATAGGTAGCTAAAGGCCGAGCACCGCCAGTGCAAAGGTCGCTAATGTGCGCATCGTGGAAAGCGACCGATCATGGGTAGCAGCACAACAAGGGGACTTCAAGCGATTAAGGCCACGTATCACCGTGCTCAGAGCGAAAATTGGCAAGTGTTGTTGTAATGCCATATGCAGCCAACGCAATTGCCCCGCAGAACACCCAAATAGGCAGAACCATTCTAACGGATAGAGTTGTGCACGAGGCTGGCCATTAGTAGGCTACTGCAGAAAGCGCCCTCGCCACAACATCGGCCGCTCTGGGAGTTGACGTACATGAATCGAAGCATCTAAGGATGAGGTTTTAGTGTTCTTGGGCACTCATGAACTGGAAGTCGCAGACTGGGAAAGAGTAGATCAGGGTACCGCACACGACCACAAAAGTTGTTCGCGACGCCAAATCTGTAAGCGAGATCTAGATTCAGCTCCTGGAGATTCATGAAAGAAATGTTCTGGGAATAATTCCTGCATATCTGGGTAGATGCTTACCATCGTAGCAAATAGCACTGAGCGTGGTGTTTCAGACCCAGCATTTGATGAGCGTTCTTCATAGCCACATTTTAACCCAAATTCGATACCTGTCTAGACAATGCCATGCGTTCCTGATACTTCTGCAATGCTTCTCTCACTGTTAGGCATATAAGTAGTACACTCCAATACGCTGTAGCTGTTAGTAGATCTGTTGAGTAACGTCGCCACAGCACGATGGAAGACTGGGTTTGGCAACACTTAGAGACATATGCCTCGACATGATATGTAATACGAAGACTACCTCTGATTCTGCTCGGTGTCGATGGTCGCACTTCCGCCACCTCTCGCCTCAGCAAGCAGCTGTGTGCCTACCACCTCGCCTGTGGTCTTGCTCTTGAACACGCCCACGATCGAGAACAAGCCCTTGAAAGGCTCGTACACATACTCCTCCTCTCTGACCTCCTGTCCCTTGAAGGTTGCGCTCTCGTTGAAGCCGTTGAAGCGCATGTTCTTCATGTAGTTGCCCACAACACGCTGGTTGGAGATGGAGCCATAGTTGTTTAGCTTCTGCTCAACAATGTCACCGTTTTGGGCAAGAACACGGCGAGTGTGCGTGTTTCCGGAGAAGTCGTTGGCCGAGTAAAGAATGTTGTTGATGATGTCAAACTGCATGAGGTCGTCCGCCCGCTTGGCTACTGCAGAGCCCGTTGAGCCAGAAGTCGAGTTAGATCCAGATCCACCAGTCAAGCCATCAGCAACGTCGCCGACGAGGCCAGCGGTGTCGTTGATAATGCTTCCAAGCCCGTTGCCAAGTTCGGCGATAACCGGGTTCAGGTCGATGCTGTCAAGCACGTCGCTGACCATAGTGACAAGGTTGCCAAGGCGGGCTTCGAGGTAAACTTTCGCTGTCACGTTCTGAATCGTGAGCGAGACCTTCTCGATAGAAAGGTCGACTCCAGCGTTGAACGATAGCAATGAAAGGACTTGTGCATCCAAATTGATCTTTGCAGTCAGGTTGTCAACGCCGACGTAGATTTCTCCAACGTGGACTGAGGCGTTGAGCATGACATCTGGCTCTGGGTTCAACGCGGAGACGTTTGATTTTGTGTTCTCGGTCTCGTACACGACAGCTTCAGGGTCGCCATCGTCACGGATGTCGAGCTTGTAGCCAGTGTAGCCGTCGCTGTCGGTCAGTTGACCAAGCACCGCGCAAGGAAGGACCGCCGCAAGGATCGTGGTGAAGGCACGCATGATGAGTTGTAGTGTTCGAAAAGATGGTATGTAAAGAGAGGACGCGGCTGCAAGAGCTGCTAGTTGAGAGTGCGGTGACAAAGAGCTTCAAAGGCGACGAGCCAACAAGAAAAGGAAACTCGAGGCATGATGCGCAGTTGTATGCGACAAGGTGGTGGATTAACAGCCAGGGTGTGTGATTGGCATGATGCGTTTTCAAGCCACGGCACACCACGCGACGAAATTGCATTGCCGAAGTGGGCCAATATCAACGTCTTCTATAACCTAAAAAGCAGGAATTCTCCTTAACAATCCAAGGCCCAGATGCATTTACCCCAGAGCTAGGCACCGTTGAGTCGCAAACCCCTGTTCGGATCGCGGCTCGTAGGCTGTTTCAGGGGTTTACCCGAAATGAGCCTTATGGAGAACGCGGCATTTGCATCGATTGACTCGAACAGCATCTCGCTTGGAACCATGCTTCGATCCCGATTCCTTTCTTCAACTGTAGGGCTGCTGTTCAAGTCCCCATCTGTTCTGCACCTCCCACCTCACTCATTTCTTGCAAGCTCCCAACATGTCACTCTCTATCCGTCTCCTGTTGGTCACATTCCTTTTCGCATTTGCAGCGCAGGTGTTTGCGCAGACCAGTTCAGCTGCGACTTTGGATACTCCGCCGATCACGAGCAGTGCAGGTGCTAGTGCGACTGCGACTGCCAGTACTGCCTCTGGGACAGGAACGAGAACTACTTCCGCTCCCAGTGTTTCCAGAACCTCGACCGTCCCAGATGTTCTTCTGCAGGTACCAGAGCTCCATGTTGGCCGCATTGAGCTTGTGGTCGAGAAGCTGCAGGCAGATTTGAACCTGAACGCCAAGGTCGCGGGCCTTGTTCAGGTCAACGCGGGAGTCGCAGTCTCAGTCGAGAAGGTCAACATCACTATCGCTGATGTCGACGTAAACCTCGAGCTTGTGGTCAGGCTGGGTAACCTCGTCGACATTGTTGAGCGTGTATTTGACTCCCTGGATTTGAACCCGCTGCTGCTGAGTTTGATCGGTAATGTGACAAACTTGGTTGGAGAGGTCATTGGCGCAGTCGACGGTCTGGTAAGTGCTACACCAATATCTCGGCGCACGAGAACAGGATCACTGACGATCGATAGCTTGGTTCCATCACTCAGAACGGCAAGACGCTGAACTTCCTGGTTGATAACCTTGGAAACATTGTCCAGGAAGTCGTCGGAGCAGGTGGCGATGCTCTGTCTGAGATCGTCGGAAACTTCAAGGTCAGTCTAGGAATAACAGGAAGACCACGATGGGTACTGACCATTCTTGCAGTTGAACATGACAGAGGTCGCAGGATCTGTCAAGCAGGTCGGCCAGGGTCTCACACAGACATCTTACAACTACGAGCCACTCAGTGCGATCGTCGACGTCATTACAAACACGGCTGGTAAGTCGAAGGTTCTTCTGCTACAACTGTGGCTGTTATTAATATGTAATGCAGGTCAAGTTGTTCAGGCCGTTGTCCAGAAGGCTTCTTCCGGCAGTGGATCTGGCGGAGGTGCATCATCCACAGCATCGGCATCTGGGACGCCAATGCCCGTCACTCTCCCTGTCAGCTCTTCCACCGGTACTGCGTAGATTTAGGTGAGGTTATAGAGAAAAAGAGTCGAAATCGATTTGACAATGGATGACGTCATTCCGCTGGTTTCGGTGTTTCGTGATAGTTACATGCTTGCAGCTTGAGCTCAGATGCTCCATTCGCTCCTAACAGTATGACGAAGAATTGAAAGAAAGATATGAGGCCGCGCGAGCCAGGACGAGTGTTTGAGCAACAGGCCCAACAGGTGGCAGGCACGACGCGTCTCTAGCGCTTTTCTGCCCCCGCTTTCGGCTCTCGCACACGCAAAGAGTTGATCACAACACAGCATCACTTGTGGTGTCTAAAGCAACATAACGAGTGCAAGGGAAAGAAAGCTCTATATTGACTCCTCGCGGAGCTTATACAATCAGTGCATCATACTCTGGTAGCCGACTGTTCTGGCTACGCGGCAGCATGGCGCTGGACAAAGTGCACTTCTCGACCTCCATGATGAATCCAATGCGTCGACAAAGGCCATCAAGGCGCAAGAATGTTAACTTGGAACACGCCATCCAGCTGCTCGCTCCCCATAACAGTCTCGTCAGCTCTCCAGCAGCTATCGAAGATCTTGCCAGCTGCACGTGCGACATCATTACTGTAGACAGTCGGTCAGCGCGGGCTCGAATGGATTCACATACACTCACCAATTCGCACTCTTCTTGCTCTGCGTGCCTGTCGATGCAGTAATTTTTGCATTGCCGATGCGGCAGAAATCTTGGAACCACGAAGAGAATCCGATTTCGCACTGGATGCCCTGACCGCTTCTCGTCGCAAGTTCTTGCACACAGGCGGCAGCGTCTTTGGCCTGATAGGTCTGTCAGCGAATCGAAAGCATAATAAAACTCATACATACGTTGGCTCTGCCCCAGTCGCCGCTTGTCTCGCAGCTTGCACGCTTCAACGTTGGGCTACTCGCTCTGGTCTCATAGATGGCAGCAACGACTTCTGAGGGTGACAGGTGATTGCCATTGGGATTGGCGATGACGTCCTCGACCCACTGGGCGAAGGTAAAGTCGGTATGCTCCAGGGGTCCTGCTGTTACGGAGGTGGACAGTGCCAAAACGGCTGAGGTCAAGAGGTATGAGGCGCGCATGTTGACGACTTCGAGTGGTTCTGCGATGTACTGACGTTAACAACAGCGTAGTGAGGAGGAATTCAGGTCGATGAAGAATTGTCTGGCCCTTTTAAAGGGCGCTCTTGCCGCTACTCATGCTGTTAGTCGATGCTGGGGTGTAAGCCTTGCGCGCCGTGTCACACTACATAGGTAAGCTGACGCCTTCTCAGCGGATGGAGACATGAATTATGAGATACCAAGAGACTGGCCTTAGCTGAAACGATTCAGGCTTGTAAGGTTACGGACTGAGCTGTACCTGCTGAGAAGACGTCAGGAATTGGTCGACAGGTTGGATCGCCGAGCGTTTTCCCTGGTCTTGGTGCAAGTCTTCCCCGCCCAAGCATCACCTTTTCTGCTCCAAGACATTTTACTGCTAACGATGTAATTGTTGTAGTCCACCAGGATCTCATGCACCGTGTACCCCTTGCTTCACGAGAGCTTACTTACTGTAACAGTATCCACTGCTGCATGTCATGGCAGCACAGCCGCGCGCAACAACATGCAGGATGCTGCTTCCATACTGCACAGCCACCAATTCGACGAAGTGTTCTCCCGGCCCAGGACCTGACCTCTGCGGCCTGTATACCTCACACAACAATGCAAGTCCTACGATTGAATGACCGCATTCTTCCCTTCATCTGGTCCACTGTCAGGTGACTGTGCGTCGTCGTCAACCATGCGAGCACGCTTCCTGTCATCTCTCATGACGAAGAACCAGGTTGTCGACACCGCCCCTACGCACGTCGCCAGCAGGGCAATTGAACATACATAGCTCACGCGGTACGTTGGGCCGAACTTCGGCTGGTAAATCTGCGGGCCCACTATGCCCATGAGCTGACAGCTAGCGTTGGTGATTCCTATCGCAAGCCCAGCTGTGGTCGTGCCTCTCGCGGCTCGAATTCGTTCCGGCCAGATGATAGGGAAGAATGACTGAGAAGCCGCAGTCGCGATCATGACGAATACAAACTTGGCAACAGGCTTCTTGATTGTGATCAAGAGGATGTAGCATATGATCTGAGTTAGCTCGACACCCAGACCAGCAATCCAAGGAGACAGACGTTTAGTGTGGATGAACCAGGCGAGGCTGAGGAGGATGACGAACACAAGCGTAAAAGGAGGCTATTCCTGTCAGTCACATGGAATGAGTGTGTCTGCAAACTTCCTTACCATCGTCATCACCTGTGCAATGCCGGTGTTTGAGATCCCCAGTTCGTATATCACAGTCGGTAGGACGAATGAGATACCCCAACCACCGACTCCGTGCGTTATCCAGATCATCGTAAACGGGACGAATGTCGGAGATTTGAGCATGGCCTTCACCTGTTCGAGATCGAAGGTCTTCGCATGCATCGTCGGTGCTTGCTCTGGAAGATCTGCAATGATCGCTGCGCGCTCGTCCTCGGTGAGAAAGCTCGCATTCTCGGGATAGTTCGGCAGGTAAAGCCAGGTAATGACTGCCCAGAGGATAACAGGAATGCCTTCGAGTATGAACAGCTGGGCTCGTCAACTTGCAGTCAACGACCTTAAAATATACTCAACTCACCCATCTCCATCCACTCAGCCCAGCGACGCCATTCATAAAGGAGATGGCGTAGGCGAGCAACCCGCTTACTGTGCCTGAAAACATACCGCATGCATAGAGAGACGCGATCCGTAACGGTAAGCGATCTGCCGGATACCAGAAGCTGAGATGGTACAATGCAGCAGGATAGTAGCCAGCCTCCGCCGCGCCGAGCAAGAAGCGACATGTCAGAATGCCCCCATAGTTTTGTGTCGCGGCTTGACACATGGAAATAATGGCCCAAGTTATCATTATACGCGACATCCAGACATTCGGTGAGAAGTACTTAAGCGCTAATGTTGCTAAAGGCTCGCAGAACATATAAGGATAGTAGAGGATGCTCAGGGCCCATGCCCACTGCGAGGACGACAGATTCCCAAGCTCTTTCTTGATTCCCTTTCCTTCCTCGAGATTCATAATTGCTGTGTTGGAGATGGTGTTCATGTTGGTACGCATAAAAACGAGGACAAAAGCATACCAGCACAGCAATCGTTTATCGAGTTTCCTGTGTGCTGCTTTGAGAGTCGCCTCCGAATGAGTCGTCTTCATCTCGGCCTGGAGATGGTTCGTCAAGGCCATGCTGGAAGCTGCGTGTATTCAATGCTGGCGTCTGCGCTGTAAGGCAACAAGTTGTGAGCAACCTACCTTGAAGGGTCATGGCTTCTTATCAGCGCGCAGCTTTCGAGTCTCTAAAAATCACGCGGGACAGCCTCAAAGAATTGGCCAATACCGAATCTCTCTGAGGTACTCGTGCGCCTTGGAATCAAGCCTCGCCAACGAGCTTCTTCGACTGATGATACAAGAGTGCGATCGTCATTGCTCATGGTTACACCGGCTTTCAAGGGAACTCCTCGTAGGGACGACTAAACGAGTCCTGGTTCTCTAGCGCTCACTGCCGGTGTGCGAGATCGAGAGTGTACTGGTGGTAGACCGTGGAATGCATGCACACAGAAGCGTAAAAGCGGAAATATCCGCCAGACGCGACGCAGTGGGGTTGCACGGCGTGGGGTAGTCATACAAGCTAGCGCCTGTTTGTGTGCTCAGGTGTGAGTCGCGATGTTCGTGCAAGGAACACGAATTTAGACGAGGGATGATTTGCCCGAACCATACCACCACCTCCACTGAATGCCGAAGGATGGACATTACCTCATCGACGAACAAGTACTTCCGTCACGTCTAGACTCCAAAGCTCACAGCATATCAGGTCTTGTACTGTCACTCTTCCGTGCAATATGCCGTCTGTAGTGACATCAGGTCTTCCAATCATACCTAAGTGGAAGCGACCTGCACACACGACAAAACAGCTTGATTGGGCAGCCATCAAGACGATCGATCTCTCAAATTTCCATTCTCCGGGCGTGAAACATAGGTTAGCCGAGGAACTCCGGGATGCTGTCCATACCACCGGCTTCTTCAGTGTCGTAGCCACAGGTCTGACGCAGCAAGAGATGGATCGCTAGTACGATATCAGTCAGGCGTGCTCCGATCTTTCACTCGAAAACAAAGGCAATGCAGCTTACGGATGCGATTTCGCGAACGGAAACTCCCTTGGCTATCGCGCTGCACATGAGAAGAAGATCATGGGCACCGATGTCCTTGACAACATGGAATCAGTCAACATACCCAAGTTTATCCCTTCAAATCGGAGTGAGCCTTTCCACCCGTACCTGCGCCGATCTGACAAGGAAATCGAAGAATTCACGAGGCGATCGCTTGATATTGCGTCAAGGATCCTTTCTCTTTTCTCTGTCATCCCCGAGCTGCCAGAGGATTACTTTTCTGAACAGCACGCCTACAAAGATCCATCAGAAGGTTTGACATTTCTCCGAGACCGTATGAGCAGCCGCTGATGTACACAGATCATTTGGTATACATGGACTCCCACCCATGACCAGCAGAGGAAGACGCCAGAGTAGAAAACATCTGGTCCCGGGCAAACACAGACTTTAGTTCCCTGACTCTGTTGTGGTCACAGAATATCGCTGGCCTGCAGCAAGACGCCAGCTGGACAATGGAAATATGTACCGCTAGTTGAAAATGGAATCATCTGCAACGTCGGCGACAGTCTGGCCTTCTGGTCGGCAGGATACCTTAAGTCGACGATTTACGGAGTTGTCCGCCCGCCAGACGACCAAGCGCACATCCACCGCTTAGGACCCTTCTACTTTGTAAGACTGGGTAACGATGCAGACATCAAGCCGGCTCCATCACCTCTTCTCAGGCGTCTAGGTTTGTCTCGGAGGATTCGGAGGATGCAAGGCCGGTCACTGGATTGGAGTATGTGAGGGAGCGGGTGAAGAACTACCACAGCGTCAGTGACTATGCCGACATGAAAGGCAAGAAGTTCAAGGTCGGCAATCTCGAGATAGAAGATGAGGCGTCATAGTCTAGGAATCGACGACTTCGCGAAGTGGTGCGATGAGCTCGGCTCACTGCCCACAAGCCCATACTTTGTTCGAGGGTTGCTTCCACCAGTCTGGACAGATCTCAGTCAGCGCCGAGATTACGGTTGACTCACTCCCTAGCTCAGCTTCGCCAACTAGGCCATGTAGCTTTCCGAAGTGTAGGCCTACCAAGGTATCTATCTGCGTCATGTAGCCAATTATCGTCACGTGTTGACGCTCTGCCCCCGGGCAGTCGGTCCATCAAACCATGTTTCGTGCGCATTCTTGCACCCTGAAATCTTTCAAAGATATTGCTCGCCATCACTCCACCTCAGCGCATCGATTGAAGCTATCAGGCTTCACATGTGGAGACACAGTCATCTTGTGACTCGCAGCAACCTCGCAGATGATCCGCGGGCAGGATGGCCCCACGTTGCGCGCTGATTGGCTGCAATGACGTGCATGACTACACGCTACACCCTCCTATCGCGGAGTACGTCGCGTCCTCTACTTCAACACTCCCTCGGTCGTTGCTGCCTCGGTCACTCTCTATTGAAGCCTCCTGTCCACTGCAAGACTCCCGACAGATCTTGCCTTGATCCTACGTCTGTCCCTTCCTCGACGGTCTTATCGCGCTATCGCACCCGCAACGCCACCATGGCCATTGACGACTTGACCGCACCGCAAGCCGCGGCCCCTCAGCCGATTGATATCGAGGCATGGACCGAGCAGGCGACAGCAGCTATAGGCTCTGTAACCATCTCTGCGATCCCGACAGTTGTCCAGGAAACCTCGGTTGCCTTCGATATCCCGCTCGATGAGCACGATGCGCCGGCCCACCCTGCACCTGCCACCACTACTCAGGTGCATACTGTGTACAAGCGCAAGGAGCCCATCCGCCGCGACAGCCTGAATAGGCGTGAAGCGCTGCTCAAGGGCAAGGAGGGCAGCCGGCGCAGGCAGAGGTGGGAGAACGGTACGCTACCCTGAGTCATTGTCAATCGAAGCAGCGCCAACCAAGCGGCTCTCCTCGCGCACCACGCACTAGAAATACTCGTTTGAACCATAAAGCTCATGCTCTATAGACCGCCTCCTGAATAACCCATATGCCGAGCCTCCGACGCCCAAGGACTGGGAGGTCCACCCCACCTACCGCGTGCGCAACGTGCCCTACTACCTCGCTCCTCTCTGGGACGCCGGTCTCAAGCGTCAGTCTACCAAGCGCCATGATCACGCCATTGCCGAGAAGAACGCAACCAGAACCGTAGCGAACAAGCCTACAGAGCCTGGTGTTGTGCCCAAGGAGCTGCGCGAGAAGCTGAAGCGCAGCCGCGGCGCAAAGGGCTTGCTCATGGACCTCGAGGGTGAAGTGAGGAAGTTCGTTGCTGAGTGGGAAGCTAGTGCTCGTGCGGCAGAGGAGGATGGTTTGCCGGCAGACCCGGACTCTGAAGATGAGGAGATCGTGTTCGTTGGTCGTAATGGACAGACTCACGACCACGACGGTGCGAGTGCCCAACTCAAGCGGGAGCTCATGCTGTTCGAGACACCGGAGGGCGACAATGGTGGCACATTTGGCCGTTGGTTGGTGCATCACATTGGCGTTTACTACGGTCTCACGACCTGGAGTGTCACTGTGGGTACTCCAGCAAGGCGAGAAGCGTACATTGGCATCGGAGAAATGAAGCTGAGGAGCGGTGGACGCGCGATATGCAGCCCAATGCCTACGCCTTTGTGGGGTATGGTTTGAGGAGATTGCACAACCCTTGTCCTTGCTTCTTCGCTCTGTTCTTTCCATCCTATATCGTCTTGGTCGATTTAGCTGGATTACCGGGTAATTCTTGTGCATATAGACACGCATCTGGTGCATGCGGGTGCTAACGTACAGACTATACATTGGTCATGTCTACGTGGAATAGACCTTTACGATGAACATAGTTATCGCGTTCACCAATGATCATTCGCTGCATGACCACTTCGTCCCGTCGGGGTGAAGCCCCTAGTTTACGAGTCTAGCTTCGGAATACAGACTTTGTGCGTGCATGTGCGGCACCTTTCTTCTCAGGCCGCAACTCCCTCACAGGAGCGGAAACATGAGAGGCAGGGCCAGTGGCGGTCACGTAGGCAGCTGCAGTCTTTACCTCGAGCACATGGAGGCTGGCACGGCGTGTCTTCACCTCCCCACTCTCCACCTCAACGACCACCTTCATGGTACCACTGCCTTCCACAACATTTCTATGATCTAGTGTCGCCGCCTGCGCAAGAAATCATCCTAAGTCACGCCAGTTCGATGCTCTGTCTTGCCCTGACGTTGCTCTAGCTCATGTTGACACGCAAACAGCTCTACAACACCGCCACCACGTTCTCCCTAGGACTCCTCTCGCCGTGCGGTCCCTGCCTGCCAGTCCAACGGCGGCCACCGAAGAGACTACCTGTCATACACGTGTCGTTGAAACTGGATCCGTCTATTAGGCCCAGACCCAGCCTCGGCAGGGCTCGCACTTCCCCTCCACTTTCACCCTCCCTGCCCTCCCTCTCTCACGTCAGCACTGGGACAAGCTTTGCAAACAGCGGTAGACGCAGAAGTGGGACCAGTACACCTAAGCCAGGCCAACTCAAGCGCAAAACAACCCTTGCCGAGCGCTTCGCATACATTAACGTCAACCCTATTGACAAAGGCCCTTGGCATCCTGACAGCGAGTTCTACGTCCCACGGAAGTCGTAGGCGGACGTTCGTGAAGAGCTTCTGAAGGACGAGGCCAAGCGCAAGAGACACAAGCAGCTGGAGAGGGCCTGCAGAGACCTCGACGGATCAAGATCCAGGTCAACCTCCATTAGTCGAACTCACTCCTTCACGAGCCTGGGCAGAGTCAACTCCAACCGCAGTATCGCTTCCAACTTCCAGACACCCGGGCGTATCAGCTGCTTGAAGCATTCCGATACCGGAAGCACGGTCAGCTCCGTTCCATCCTCCGTCTCTGGTAGATCCACTCGACTCCACGAGGCAGAGACCGTTGGGGAAGATGATCGAGTCACTGAAGGACATGAAGCTCAAGAGCAACAGCTACGCGAACCTGGAGATAGAAAGGACTGCCAACAAGATACTGCACCGCACGGAAGACAAAGCGAACGAAGACTCTTTGGACGGTACAAGAGCAAGAATCCTCGGTAAGTTGTCGTCTGAATATCGATAATTGTGCTGACAATCTGTAGCGAACGCCCGAACGATCTACGGCCCGAATCGATGTCTCGACGTGATAAGTTTCGCGCCAACGTCCTTGCGAAAGATTGGCGCCGCCATCGTCGAACACAATCCGACGAGTAGATCGTACATGCACTGCGCTTCGGCCAAAGAGGACTCTCGTCTCGCGGCATACGAACACCTGCTCGCGATCACTGAAGACCTTCTGCAGCGCCTGATGGATGCGGAAGGTATCGCAAGCAGCGGCTGGCTTCCAGCAACGCCTCAGTCACAGCATGCGGCGGCATACAATGCTGCAAGTGTCAGCGGAAGTGTGGTGGGCAGTGTACCTGCGAGCCGGAGGAGCAGTGTCGCACCTCAGGAGTCAGTCAACGCCATATGACTAATAGCCTTGCTTACAGAGGTACAGGATGATCATGCCGCCACCTGAACGCTTTGTCAACGACTTCCATTCGCCATACTCATCACATCATATTCAACGACCTCCTATGGGGCCAAATGCACAGCCACTCGTGCGCGGAAACAGTAATACTGCTTTTGGTTGCACGACTCCTCAGCCTCAAATCCAGCACATATCCCGTTCAAACAGTGATGTGGTCATACAGCAACCCAAGCCAGTGCCTGCGGGGCAGTATGTCGGCCATCATCACGGCCGTGTGCAGTGGAAGCTCAGTTCGGAAGGTTGAAATGGTTCCATGGTCCTCATGGAGTCGGAAGGTGGCACCGGAGTATGATATCCTGACATTGTATTCCTCTGTGATGGTAGGCTTCAGCGCCCGAATACTATTCTTACTCTGATCACCTTTCGCCCGAGGCACAACCACATGTCTCTGGTCGTCCAGTCCGTCGTCCGTGGCGATGTACGGTTTCAGATAGGCAACAATCCATATCGTTTGGTCATAATTCCTTTGATGAGTCACGTCGATCACATGGTTGTGTTTGAGGCGTGGTGTTGAAGGGGACGGCAGCGCTAGCGCTAAATATTATATCGCACACACATTTGCTGCCCCACACGCCACTCCATCTTTGAATCGCTCGAACACGACTACGCCCACGCTCGACGACCGCCGACACCCCCAAACACACACCACATATCACACAGCAGCCATGTCTCGCGTAGCAGGGTGCGTACCGCCAGAACTCACCGCCGTGCGCCTTTACTAACACCCCACAGCCGCACCGACTGGGCCGAAGAGGAAGACGAGAACGACCTCGCCCTTCCCCAGCAGACAGTCACCAAGAACAAGGACGGAACCGAGACGATCGTATCCTACCGCATCAACGAGGACGGCAAGAAGGTCAAGACCACCCGCCGCATCAAGAAGACAGTCATCAAGCAAGTCGTAAACCCGCGCGTCGCCGAGCGCAAGGCATGGGCCAAATTCGGCGCAGAGAAGGGCAAGGCCGCGGGCCCGCAGACCGACACAGTCTCCGTCGCCGAGAACATCGTCTTCCGCCCGACATCGAACTGGAAGGCGTCGACAGAAGACAAGGGCGACGAGGACAAGAAGAAGCTCGAGCTCAAGAACGCCAAGATCAAGTGCCGTATCTGCTCTGGCGACCACTTCACCACCAAGTGCCCCTTTAAGGACACCATGGCCCCCGAGGGCGCCGACGCGCCCGCCGACATGCCCGACGATGCGCCTGGTGGCTCCGGCGGCCTTGGAGCAGGGTCAGGTGGATACGTGCCCCCGCATTTGCGTGGAAAGATGGGCGGGGGCGAGAAGATGGGTGGCAAGTTCGATCGCGATGATAGCGCGACGCTGCGTGTTACCAACGTCAGCGAGATTGCCGAGGAGCAGGATCTGAGGGATATGTTCAGCAGATATGGGCACGTCACAAGGGTCTTTTTGGCAAAGGACAGGGAGACTGGCAGGGCGAAGGGGTTCGCGTTCATTTCGTACGCGGACAGAGACGATGCTGCGAAGGCGTGCGAGAAGATGGACGGCTGTAAGTTGTCCTCGAAGCGGGTATTTGTTGCTCGACGTATACTAACATTTGCGCAGACGGTTTCGGACATCTTATTCTCCGCGTCGAGTTCGCCAAGAAGGCTTAAGCGTCTGTGTAGCCTGGTGCGGCGTCTTCAGCTGCCTACCGTGGAGCTTCCGAGGCAGCGTCGTTTACAAAATAGTCGAAGAGATGGATTGGCAAAGAGGCACGTGTTGATTTGAGAAGGACAGTAGGACGGCGTGTGTCGAGATGGAGATGGATAGATAGCATGAACCACTTCAAACGGCGGTGAGTGCAGGGGTGCCTGCCGTGAGTGGGCGATGAAGATACGATTAGAGAGTAATGTCATTCTCATGATCCCAATGCTGAGCTTCTCCAGACAGACTAGACGTCACATTCTCAATGATTTGTTCGAACGACTAAGCCCCGGGGACCACATCTTGGCAGAGCTGTCACCTCAGCAAGGGTCCTCCTGTAGCAGCCTAACACGGACATGTGTGATGGGGGTGACATCTGCAAGCGTGCTTACTGAAACAAAGCTCTGGACAAATCTTCATAACGCCCAGCGAAGACTGGTGTATCCCTTCCCGCTATGGTTCAGGCCAGGGAAACGACCTGCTCCATAGCCATCCCAAACCTCGTATGCCACTTCGCCCGCCCCTCTTCCGTCTCCTCCGTACCAGCAGGAAGCGATTCGTCCATGCAATTCGCCCTGAACCCTTCTGTCAACGTGACCTTCCCTGCGGTGACGAACCCCATCCCCTCGTACACCTTGATCAACCAGACGTTCTTGGGGTTCATGAAGAGGCGTATGCGCGCCCTGTCCACCGGAGCAGAGGCGACAGTCTGAGAGAGAGCCCTCGAGCATCCACCAGTAGCGGCGGCAATACACTCCTTCACCAATCGCTTGGCGATACCACGGCCGCGGTGCGAGGGGAGTGTGTATAAATCGAACACATGCCACCGCGCCTCGGCCTCTGGGTGCTCGGGCACTGGAAGACCCATGTCCGGACTTGCGTAGTACTGTCCGTACGACATTGCGCGCAGAGCGGCGACGGCTATCCATTCAGTCGCGAGCAGGAGGGCTACGTCCGCTTCTTCAAGGGAGTCCGTGGAATCGACAGGGCCCATACCGTGGGTCGATTCGATATCGTCGGTCTTGGACTTGTTTCCCGCACATGTGGCTACGCAGACGAGGACTGTTATGTCGGGGTTTGTCAGACGCTTATGCCAGACTTCTAGGGGAAGGGCTTCCTCCACATCATGCTGGGCGAGGAAGGCTGTTGGGTCTGTTTTCAGCGCGTGGAGCCGGGTTGTGCGGCTCTTCATCACTATCTCCGCCAGCCGTGAGGACACTCTTGGGACGCGGATGATTCTGTACATTGTCGAGGTAGGAATTCCAGGTTCCTCTGTGCCGCTCGTTGAACTGGGTGTTGTCATCTTGCACTTGCACTGTTTACATGAGAAAGTCGCTGGTGTCGTCAAGGGAGTCCTTCGGTGTACTTCTGAAAGCAGGTCGTTGGGAGCGATAGGATTAGGCAACCACTGTGTGTGTAATGCTGGGAGCCGGGGTACTTTTCGTGCTGATCGTAGAGCTTGGGGTACTGTCTGACTGCCGAGAGACTGGTGTAACTATTTCCGAGTCTGCTTGGGGGTGTTCTTTATTTGACAGCTCTCGTGTGGCGTGCTATTTGATATGTAGGGAATGTAGTTTCTTAGTTATGCGGCCGCACTTGGGACCGACATTAAAGCCGACGTGAAAGGGCTGTCCTCTCCAGTTGCAGGTGCTTCGAGAAGACAGATGGCGAAGTCGAAGTGATACAATGCGCCATCCAGAAGTAGAAGGTGCAAGCATTAGTCATACTGTAGCGCTTACGGGGTGCATACGAAATGTCTCGAGACTTTAACGTGTGATAGATCTGCCAAGATGTAAGCTATGTCGCCCATACTCATCGGATCGCTACAAGGGCTTTCCGCTGTGATGAAGAGCTACACATAGATATGGGAAATATGTATCGTCCAACATTTCAGCGCCTACACTCCTACGCTGGACACTACTCTGCTAGCTGTGTCTCACATGTCGAAACGAGCGGCTCGCCGCCTTGGTAGAGCATATCTAATACCGGCTTCCTACAGGACGCTTACTCGGACTCGCATCCAGAGTCTGCGTGAACCCATCGTCTGAGCCGTCATCCATATCCACATCTCCCAGATCGATACCAGTGATCTCTTCCTCATAGGGATTTTCTTCCTCGCCTTCGTAGTTCATGTATTTCTCTGGACTGAAGATAGGACTGGTAGCGATGCGCGGACGACTTTTGAATACACGATCATAGTCAATATCCGCAGCAGACAGGAGGTCTTCGCGCGGCGTCCTCGTCCCGCTGGGGAGTTCTTCTCCTTCCTGTACGGGGAGCGATGAGACAGCGCGCGGCGTGTCGAACTGGTTGACCGGGAAGCCGCTCTGCATATGCCCGATATCTCGCTGCTTTGCTGTTTTGACAGAAGCTTGTCGCCGTGGCCGAGACGACATAGCAGCCATGCTCTGTCTGGTGCGCTCCAGCAGCGACGCCGATCTTTCCAGTCCAACACTTCCATCAGCCGAGACAGTCGGCGGCGCAACAGGGAGATCTGGTGACGCAGGAACATGTGACTCCGCCACAGGCTCGAAGCTCGGCGTCCGGCTCAGCGTCATGCGCGTGCGCTCGACCAGGCTCATGGACATGCGAGGCTGGTGTTTCTTGACCGGGCTCGGGGTCGCGTTGCCGATTGCATTAATAATCTGGTCGGCGAGGGCTTCTTCTTGGTTCAAAGCTGGGATGTCGAGAGTAGGGATCGAGCGCGAGAACGGAGGGGGTGATTCGCTGGGTGAGGGCTCTGAAGATGGCTGAGATTGTGCTGAGTCTGAGGAGGGCACGGGTGAGGAGGATGTTGCGCGGAGGTGGGAGACGGGCGTGGGTTCGGCAATGGGCGAGGGTTGGAAGCGCTGCAGAGAAGGAGAGTGCGTGGTTATTGACGCGATGCGCAGACTGGATAGATGGCCTGCCAGGGTGGCTTCCGAGTCGGTGAGTGTGGCTTTCGCTGACGGCCGATGCATCGTTGAATTGGCAGCAGAGAGCCCTTCGAACAGAGCTTTCTGCTCCCGCACGAGCGTCTTTGGCTCACGAACAAGAGTTTTCGGTTCTATATGCCAAGCTGGACTCGGGGGCGCCTTGACGGCCGGTTTGGTGTACGACGGTCCCCTCGTCCGGATGGGAGAGCGAGGAGCGCTGCTTGACGATCTGCGCCGTCGTCGCAGTGAGGCCAGCGCAGATTGCGGCTTCGCCTGTGAGACGCGCGACAGCTCCGAGTCCAAGTCGGACAAGATGTTTTGGTAACTCGGCCGTAGTGGCGGGCGCTGCACTGTACGATGCTCAATATCCTTGGCCGAGGGTAGCTGGTGCTGCGAGTGACTGTCGAATGTGAAGTCCTTCGCAGCTGCCGGCGGCTTCTCATTCCCTGGCGCGTCTCTGGTGTTGTGTTGGCACAGCTCCTCATGAAAGGTCTTCCACTTCTGCAGTCGAGTCTGCTGTTCTTGTACGCGCAACTGCAGGTCTTCAAGCAGTCCGGCTTCGGGGACCGCGTCTTCCAGCTTCCTCCCCCGCTCCACCATGTGCCATACTCTGTCGAAGCGGTTGCTGAGGAAGGCGTCTCCGGCCTGGACGTGATCGCCGTGCAGCATGATGCTGAGCCACTTCTGGTCGCCGATCCAGTTGTCGGCAAGCTGCCTCTTGAGGGCATCCGCGTCCCTCTGCGGCACAGGCGGTCGCTTCGCCCGGGGTGTGTCCAGACATCGCCGTGTGCGTCGGTTGATGTCGTGTGCTTTCGCGTCCAGGGTTGCGGCGAACTGTGCGAACTGCCTCCTCTTCTCTTCCTTGCGGCGCAGCACGTGGACGAGGGCGGTCTTGTGCGCGATTGCAAGTGGCAGCAGAGAGCGCTGCTCGTCACCGGACAGTGTTGATGCCATAGCCAGCCTCCGCGCAACGGCAGCATCTCTGTTACCGTGTTTCCTGGATGCCAGCACCTTCCTGAGGACGGCGGCAGAGAAGAGGGCCAGGACCTCGAAGAAGCGGTCGCCCTTGCACTCGTCCAGCATGGTCTTGCGCAGGACCGACTCGCGGCCCAGCACGCCCGTCTTCTTCAGCTCGTTGAGGCATCGGTACAGGGCGGCGCGCAGGTTCAGCGACTGCAGCGGCTCGAGGGGCGGGAAGAACGGGCGCAGCTTCGAAGATGTCTCGGTCGGGTCCCATATCTCGAACAGGCGGAAGAGGGCCCACTCGGCGCCGCTGATGCGCTGCTTCTGGTCGGCGTTCCTGGCACTGAAGGTCTGGGCGGTGATATCAGGCCAGTCGTCGCGCAGGTCGAAGTCTAGCAGACGCAGGTTCGTCACAAAGAGGCGCACATCCGAGGCCGGTAGGGGGTTCTTCGCGCTCAGGGTCGTCGTGGACGGGGCGGTGGGTTTGGCGGGCAGGCTGCGGGTATGCTGGGGCGCAGGCGCCTGCGAGATGGGACGCGACATTCTCTACGAACGCATGTCAGTGATTGCTGGCGTGCAATGCCAGTCGTCCCGGGCCGTGGTGGTGGTGCAGCATAAGCATAAACAAGGGTCCATGCGCCAAACACACTCGCACGGTAGAGCGGTAGCGCGGTAGCAACCGCCGCGGGCAAGCGAACGCCGCCGCAGCGTCATGTCGGCGATTTCTCTCGCAGCCAAACGCGCCTTTACTCCACGCCTCACCCTCCACGCCCGTCACGCCTCAGCTGGGCCCCAATACTTCCTCCACACCAAATCCATACACACCCACACCACACGCAGGATGGCCGTCGACGAGAGCACGCAGACCAACGGCGTCGCAGCGCCCAGCGCGGGGCAGCTCGACGCGCGCGAAGTAGAGCAAAGCAGCACCTGGACAGTACAGAGTGGTATGTCATGAGCGAACCTGCGTATGCAGCCCTCTCCTACTTTGCGCCTTATCTTCTCTCCTTCCCAACAATGATACTGACCTGTCCTGCAGTCCTCAAAGACATCCCGCACGGCTACGCCGAATCCACCACCTCGCCCGTCCCCTTCTTCCACCTGCTCGAGCGCCTCAAGACCACCAAGCGCGCGGGATGGCGGCGCTTCGGCATCGAGTCCTGCGAGAGCATCGCCGACCACATGTACCGGATGAGCATCCTGACCATGCTGGCACCGACAAGCGTGACGAGCAAAATCGACATCCTGCGCTGCACGCGCATGGCGCTGATCCACGACATGGCCGAGTCGCTGGTCGGCGACATCACGCCCGTCGACCCGGTGTCCAAGGAAGAGAAGAGCCGCCGCGAGACAGTCACCATGGA
Organism: Didymella pomorum; assembly: GCA_022225945.1. Taxonomy (NCBI): domain Eukaryota; kingdom Fungi; phylum Ascomycota; class Dothideomycetes; order Pleosporales; family Didymellaceae; genus Didymella; species Didymella pomorum. The sequence continues at coordinate 265,730 of JAKJXN010000019.1, read as the reverse complement.
CTACATTTGCACGAATCTGCTGGGCAAATTCAACGGCGGCCTCAACGGCGCCGAGATCAGGGCGATATGGCAAGAGTACGAAGACAGTGTGACGCCGGAGAGCCTGTTTGTGCATGATATTGACAAGGTGGAGTTGCTGCTGCAGATGGTCGAGTACGAGCGGAGTTGCGCGTGCGAGACGGATCTGGGCGAGTTTACGTGGGTCGCGCAGAAGATAAGCAGTCCGGAGGTGAAGACGTGGGCTGAGGCTGTGTTCAGGGAGAGGCAGGAGCTGTGGAGGAAGGCGGGCAAGACGTGCAGCTGGCGCGCCGATACCGAGCCCAAGGACGAGGCGTAGCGAGCGATTCGAGCATGGCAAGCCAGCGAATGTACCGGAGACGACGAGGCAGCCCTCACGACATCACGACATGGCATGGAGCGGCACCTGTCCTTTTGGCGTTGGGCAGATAGACCTAGATCCTCAAGCACATCAAGACCCAGCACCACCTTCATCTACTCCTCCTTCTCCGCAGCCGAGTCTTTCCTCGCGCCCCCCTTCCCTGCCATCATCAACTCCGCAATCCTCTTACTCGCGCCAAAATCCACCATCTCTGTGCTCTTCCTCACCTTCCACTCATCCCCATGCTCCTCCATCTCCAACCACCACACAACATCATTCTCCACCCCCTCCTCCTTACCCTTGACAAACATCCTATACATAGCCCTTACAACAGCACTCCTCCCCACCTCATCAACCACCACACCCCTAACATCAATATCCCACTTCTCCAGATGCGGCAGCATACTCTCCAAATGCGCCTTGAAGCGCTCGAAATCGAAGGAGCCTTGTAGTTTAGGCGTTTGCGAGACCGAATAGGTTGGCCCGAAGGAGTGCGTGAATCCTTGCGTGGCTAGGCTGCGGAGAGCTTCGAAGTCCATTTTGTCTTCATTATTGAGGTTGGGGTTGTGCTTTTGCGCGTCGATGAAGGACAGCGCCGTGTCCTTTAACCTTGTGTATGTGGAGGATGTGTGCGAGGCGAGACGGTGGTCTTGCAGTGTTGTTTCGCCCATGTTCTCGACTGCGACTGCGGAGAGGACAGAGACAGGCAGGATACTGCTGCGGTCTAGGATGAAGGTCGATAGACGTATTGCTCGGCGGTCGTGATGAGGGGGCGTCGTCGATCGTCGGTCCCGTCTTGCGGTAGCCGTTCGGAGTCGTTCGTGCCCTTACCTGCCAGATCCCGCTGGCGTCGGTAGCCATTCTTATAGCTCTCGTCAAAGTGCATATCGTTATTATTCCCGTCGTCGAAATGCCGAGCGCACGCGTTCGCGGGTGCGCTCGTGGGTGCAATCATCGGTGCTGTGCGGATCCCCACGGGAGCTGAGTCTGGGGTCGCCCTGCGGCGTCTGGGTCGAAGATTGGTACCGATGGCTTAGTGCCCGTTCTGCCCGCCCGCTGTCAGCTACCTAATCATGACGTTTGTGCTCGTGATAGCCGTTGAGGAATTGTGTCTTGCGTTGTGATGTTCGAGACCACGATTTTGGAAGCTTCGTGCGTTGCTTGTTGTGGTTCTGTGGGTACAGCGGATGATCAAGCTGTTGAGGATATCAATAGCACTCCTGCTCTCGTCTTCTACGTGCGTCTGTTGATGGGTGTGTGTATAGTGAGATTGATTCTACAAAGCAGGACTGGTTGCTTCTCGAGAGACCCTTGCTCAAATGTGTAAGCAGCATTCTTCGCTATTGAAGCCGTCTGACGTCCGCAGATTGAATCCTCAGCTTGCCTGCTGCCTCTTCCACATGTGGGCGCGTGAGATTGACTCGTCGCAGTATCAGCCTGCGTGATTACAACAAGGCATCTGAGTTGCAGCATCACAGCCTCGCTTGTGCTACGCTCAAGAGCCTGTATCAGAAGCTCACAAGAAGATGGTGCGGGAGGGGTAAGAACGGACGATTACGCGGAGTCCCTCGAGAGACTGCTGAAGATGCCTTGTGAAGACGAGGCCAGCTGGTGCTGCTGGACCCATCTCCATGCTGTGATAAGCGAGGCTGAAAATCCCTTGAGCCCTCCGTAGCCACGCCGTCCGTGCGACTTGGTCACCGCACCTCCCTTTACTCATTGTCTGCTCCATGCGCAGGTCTCACCCACTAAGTAAGCTTGGTGCATCCACAGGGGAGGTCTTGTGCGACGTAGCATTGACCGTCCAGCTGGGACGAAATTTCTCCGATGCAGAGTCGTTTTCAATGCGCGCTGCGCAGTGTCTCGATCCGACACAATGGGCGGTGAAGCATGCGTAATTCGGCCCGCACCGCAGCCTCCTTTCTGGAACCGTGCTCCGGTTGGTCTGGGAGCTGCGACCGCATGTTGCACGAAGTCCGACACACTTTGGCGATATTGCTCGCAGCTCAGGGCCAGCCTACGCCGTCTGGTGCCCTTTATGCTGTGACACGAGCATTGTCATTGCTTGCCTTTGACAAGTCCAGCCTGATATACCAGGTGACGTTTGTACTTGCTCTCTGGAACCGTTCCCAAGCATTCGGTTCCATGCTGCGGCGTGCGGTGCGTAGCGAGCCGAGCAGGCTCGGGTCTGAGCGAGGCCGCTGCGCAGGCCGGTCGTGCCGTTGTGCTTACAGGAGTCCATTCGTCGTGACAGATCCAATCCTGCTTGTCGACCATTCTTCGACAGCCGTTGTTTCGCGGGAGGAAGATGGTCAACCCTGCCGGCCCCTCTTGTCTCTTCTGCAGAATGCAATTACCAAAACCTGGCGGTCAAGCTTTGCTCAGAGTCGTTCTACGGCTCCACTGCGATCTGTTAGCGCCGTTTTTCACACAGCGGGATTTGATGTGGCAGTCAATTTGCCCTCGAAGTTTCTGCTTGAGTAGTTAGATCTCTCGATCATTGTTCCTCTACAGTGACAGCGCGAATAAGTCTCGAATGCCGTAGCTCTGTGATATGCAATGGCTGACGAAAGAAATTAGAGAACTAGCCACCCATATTAGTAACACGTTTGCGTGGGTTACTGCTGCTCTAGCCTTGGTTGTACCCTTGCCTCTCAGGAGCGACAAGCGCAAGGCGTTCTCCGATCCTGCATGGTCGTCCACTCTGCCTCTGACCCCTTGCCACATTTTGTGTACCCAGTCTGCTAACAGAATGCGTGCATGTCTCGCGACCAGAAGGACAGGCGCGTTGAGAGGATATCGAGATCGTTCTGCCTCGCAGGCTCGGCCTAGAGACCCAGCGGACAAGCAGGAAGGCTGCGCGGAGCAGCAAGCTCGCACTGACGTCCGTTTTCAGTAAGACAATACCTTTTGAAGTCGTGGAGTCGCTGCTGATGAAGAAGGTCCTGTAGTGGCAATTAACACAGCTTCGTACTCGAACAGGATGCTCGCGATGAGCCACTGCGGGCTCCATAGATCCCACGGCTCGATCTCGCCTTACTGCTGCATTGAATCGCTAGAATACATCCAGTGACGACTTCTCCCCACGCGTGCGAACGCTCGATTGTGCCCGAACCCAGAACGTTGTCGATGAGGTTGGCTCGCTCAGACTCGAGGGCATTAACGCCGACACGTCGAACACGACATTGGAAGGAGGTCTCGTCTATAAACTGCTCGCATCGGATCTTGAGGCTTGGAGAGTAGTCGATGTACTGTGGCTGCGGGACGGATGGGAGGTGAGCGAGTTGGCGGTTGTGCGGCGGACACAATCCCTTCGACTAGAGCGGGAGGCAGTCATGCCATGCTCGCTAGCCATGAGAGCGGGCACCGATAGAGTTGGCAAGACTAGGAGTCTGTTTGCAGTCGCGTTCGAAGCGGTTTGGGCTGACTTGCATCTTGATAATCGCAGTAAGCTGGTGATAGGCTGGCTCAGACGCTCGAACGCATAATAGGAGTCTTAGACGAGGCATATTGGATGTGTACCTATGATAGATTGTCTCGGTGTGTGAGAATGCGACTTCAGGAGAGGAGAAGTCAGCAATATTATTGTCGTACTCGGCCGCAATTAAGCCGCAGTAATAAGGGCAGTGAGCTGTCGTAGTCTTTGAGAGCTTCGTGAGCGATATGCCATCCATGTACATGTGTATGAAGACTGTCAAGGGGTTCCTGTGAGACATCTCCTGGATCCGTTAGCGAATGCGAAAGGTAGCATTGACGCAGCGATTGTCTGGCGGGGTCGCCAGCAGGAAACGAAGGACTGCCGAAACTGGCTCGGTAAATCCTCGTGAGTGTGTTCAGCCTGGGGGCGCTCTTGCCTCACCGCCGTCAAAACTCAGAGCCAGACCGTTGCAAGTTAGTGATGTTGGGTATCATTGCAGCGTGATGCCTCGTCGAGCATGCTCAAGGCTCACTTAAGCTTAATGAGTCGATAGTGTAGGTAGTGAGCCTGCACGCAGAGCAAAGGATCGGTCGGCCTTGAGGGCACATGATGCGGCTCACTACTTCCGAGGTCTGATCGTTCTCGCTTTCTCTCCCTGGGGTCTTTCCAGTGGAGAGGTGTCTGCGCGAAATACCATCAATGCTTTCGAGGCTTCCTCTCGATAACACAGGCGGATCAGACTCAGTTGCCAACAAGCACTTCTCCCCACATGTACATATGCATGGCCTTGAGATCGACCTGGATCGTGTCGCAAGCGATTTCCTTGCGTTCCACACGTATGCTCCTGACCACGGACAATCCCATACCGCTGTGGTTGCGACTATGACTGATCAGAGGCCGCGCACTCGGATGGCTGTCTGAGACAAAGCCGAAGGGAGAATATTGCCAGTCTGTGCTGCGCCCGAATTGCTGATCATTATACTCGCCTAAGGTGTTCTGATCGCTTTCGTAGAAACGTCGACAAGCGCAGCCTCTCCAACTGCACAGTCCGTTCCAGGACTCTGCAGCTTCGGCTGGATATCTCCCATGAAGATCACCCTTTATGCAGCCTTGATCCACATTCAGTCACGCGCCTACAAGGCCCAATGTTGGCACACGTCTCGAAGCGGGCTGTTCACCAAGAGTATCTCTGACCAAGATCAGCGTGGAACATGTCATTGTAGAGGTTTTGGTGGAGCGAAGTGGGTCTGGAAGAAGCAGACACTGCAAACAAGAACCCTGGAGGAGACTTCACCCTTTCGCAGAACTGACACTCTGTTGAGCCCACCAGGTGCCTGATGATGTCTCGCTCTGGGTGATGGCGTCAGTAGCTCGTTCTCTTAGAGTAGCGAGGCCCGGTCTCGACAATCTCATTGGAAACACAGGACGTCCCGCGACACTCCCGAGCGGCAAGCGTCCCGCGCGGAGCGTTCGAGTAAGATCCGGATTGAACTTCGACAGGCAATCCATGTTGTACTGCGCAGTCTCGAGTATGACAGCCGCATCTTGAGGAAATTTCTGAGTCAGGTCAGGGTCTCTATCACTTGGTGTAGTATGATGTATTGTCGGCAAAGGATGTTCAGTGTTTCTGGCAGCGCATTTCCCACTTTTGAAACGTAATGGAAGATGACGGAACTGCCATCGTAAAGGCTAGATAGTTGTGCAGATTGCTGTCATTCGCCTTTGTCACCACACGTAAAGAGCCATGCGGTGATCTTGTTGTAACCCTTGTCAAATCTGTATTTGGAGAGCTTCGCCGAAGCCCACAAGGGACAACTTGCAGTGGAGATACCCCTCATTGAGGCGCCAGGGAGGACGGTGTGGGCTGTGGTCGAGGCTGATTGGCAGGATGAAATTGGAGTGGAGCAACAATGAAGTGCTCAGTTTGCACCCGGTTCCGCGAGGTATCTAGAGGTATGCATTCGCTGTTGTGTGACTTGATATAGGGCCGATTGTTTGAAATACAGCAATGTATCGAGAGGTACCCAAGCACACGACAGTCAACTGACGATTGATGTCGACTGTGGAGATGTTCTGCCGATGGGCTCGAACCGCGCCGCTGCATGAGCTGCTACAGCTTAGGTGCATGTATTTTTGTCTTGTGTATGCAACACGGCCTAGCAGGTAGAAGTACATTCGAGGCGCTTGGGGCGCGGCCGATGGATGTGCGTGAGCTAGAAGGTACTTCCGAATGGTTATTGACGTGATAACGCGGTCACCAGTTGCGCGCGCGAGGCGAAAAATAGAGACAATAAATTGAAATGCGAGTGACTGGATAGGAGGTCTTGCGAGGAAAGAGCTTTGGTTCTATGGTACGCTAGCTCGTAGTCAGAGGTCTACCTGCTTCCTGTTTTGGAGTGACAGCCTTGCTTCCTTCCCTTAGCTCGAAATCCATTTGTGATCATCAGGTGGAAGCGAGAGAATGCCAGCCGTCTTTCCCATCACATTGATCTCCGGTTCATACCTAACTCCAGCGCAATGACTTCGTTGACACGAAAGGCAGTGACATCGTGAAAACACAAGGGTCCCGTAAACCGGCACCCTCCCCTAGATGTTCCTCAAGCTCCTCCTTCCATGACCTCTTCCAGCGCTCGAACGGACGACCCAAAGATCAGGTTCACAGCTTACGCAGCAAGCGAGTGGTGATAATGGTTTGCTGACTGACATTGCTTTTTGTGCGCTTTCTCGAGATGGCCGAGTGCGAATTCAGCAGCGTCCTCTTTCGCTTGCTCCATACGAGACCCATCGTACCAAAAACGAGCGGGATACTGAGTGTTGTTGATCACAGCAATGGTTGACCAAGCTGTGCGGCCGCCTGTTTGCACATCAGTACCTGTCTTCGACGAAGAGCTTAACGACGACAGTACCTCGGCGGTCTGAAACGTCTTGGAAGATGATTTCCCCTACGTTGTTCTCCTGGCAAAATTCTGCGAAGTCGTCAGTGATGACGTTAATTGTTGGAAAGGGGTGAGCTCACGCTTGAGTTTGTGAGTCCAGGGTCCATCGTGAGCCATGTTGAGAATAATGCCGTCGAAGTTGGGCCGGAGCAAGCTGGGAAACGATGACGGGAGCAGAGGCCTGAAGAGTTGTGAGAAGTGCAGTGAATAATGGTTTGATGTCGAAGCCACCGAGCTTTATATCGTGATATTGACAAGATGTTGGTTGAACAAGAATGACTTGTCACGACGGAGAGCTGAACGGTGACAATACAATGCGAATACCCGTGAAGCAAGTCATGCTACCTCTAGACTCAGTGTCAGATAGGACGCATTGAGATGTGGGCAGCCGCGCCCGAGTGCTGGGTTCTGGCGCTCCAATTATGTGTTTTGCACGAGACCCGGTACTCTGGCACACCAGAGTTGGGCCATTTTGTTCTAAGCGGGCCGAGAATAGGTCACGGCAAAGACACGGATTGTTGACCCTACCGTGCGAGGGACATCAGATGTCGAGACATCGAGGGCAGTTCAAGAGGCTGAACTATCGCGAACACTGGTACATGCACTGTGATGTACCATACAGGTCTGATGGCTGTGCATGGCTAATTTGATGAATTGAAGGCTGGATTTTCCCGCACAGTAAACGTTTTCGTATCCACCTGCTGCAAGACATCTTCTAGTGTCAAGCGAGCCAGCACACCGTGCGCTTAGACGTGCATTGCGACCTTGCCTAGACCCATGATCAGATTTGCAGCTGTGATATCATTAGCAGATTACGCGAAGACATTCGAGAGCCTTATTAATCCTTGCTACGGATCGTGAGGCGGTGGAGAGGGCGTCAGCACAGCGAAGGGCAATTGAGCCCAATGTTTGCTAGCGAATTAGTGCTCACTGTCAAAGTGGAGTCAATTGTCGCCAATCCTGTCTTGGCATGCACTTTTTGAAGTGGCGGTCTCGCAATCACATGGTCGATGGCCGAAAGCCAATGCACGGGTTACTACCGTTGTACTCCCTGTATTACCATACAACGGCTCGTTGACAGCACAACGATCGTGAAGCAACCGTAAGGCTGCCAGCGGAAAAGTACGGATTCGTGTAGTTGTCTCTCGTCGTCTGCAGATTCTCGGTGGATTCTTTGACCAAAATGGAGTGAGATTCAGTTGATTATAGAGTGTGTAACACTCGTCGTAATTCGTACCAAAAGTGGGAGGCATGACATGTGCTAGGTCCAAGACCAGTCGGTGAGGGCCAAATGTACCAAATGCTGTAACGCTCCAAGCTTCCAAGGGGAAGACAAATCAGTCCAATCGAGCAAACAGTGTGAGACCACAGTGCATGATAGCCTCAAAACTCCGGCCAAATGCATGAAGCCTAGCTCATCTGTGCGACTCCGGCACGAGGATAGCGGCAAGCTGCGTCCCCACAAGCCCAACAGAACAGGTCTGACAGCGGATAGAAAATCATGTACGAGACAGCTGCAGCGTACCGAACAAGCGGGTCTCCCGCCAGCGGGGCTGGCCCCAGTAATCAAACATCATTCCCCCAGCGGGAAAGTGCTAAGCCTGCACGGAGGTACGGCGTAACGCTGACGGCTGTTTGCTTGGACTCCCGCTGCGAGTGTTCCGGCTGAACATCTCATCTATAAGCCGTTTGGGACCAATGTATTCCATGTTCATCTTCAGTGAAGCGCTTCGGATGAGCGGGATGTGTAACTGAGCGTTCTGCTTCGAAGAGAAGCGGCGCTTGATGCAATCGTCCACAAGAGCCATGAGGCCTGTGGCAACGACAACACTGTGTGCACCATTAGTGCATGCTTCGAGCAATGGACTGAGAACTACTTACTCAGCTATGTCCCCTTCAGATCGTAGGATCTTGTCATCTGTGATTCGCAGATAGCTAGGAGGGACCCATCCTCCACGTGCTTGCTCCTCACGCGCCTCGGTCTGTGTCAATCGGACCGGGCAGATATGAGCCAACGGCTCGTTGTCGTTGTCGTCCCGAACAAGGTAATACGAGATTGTCTCCTGATCACGTTCTTTCTTGACTATACGTTTCCAGGAGTAGTCACTGCCCCAATGTTCAAAGGCGTACTTTTTGTTCGACTTGGCACCTCTCCTCTTGACCTCCATGTGGGCATAGTTGGAGAACTCTAGCTTGAGAGTGTTTGTAGGCAACAGCGCACGGCCCTTGAAGTAGCCTGCACTCTTGGGACGTGGGTCCTCTTCATCCTCATCGTTCTCCTCTGCATAACCCCGCACCGATTCGTACCCAGAATCCGAGCGCTTCAGGCCAGTCGACGTTGTTGGGCGGGACTCAGGCTTGTGCACGAGACTGGCGAGGGCTGTGCTTGCACGCTGCAATATCGGCCGAGTCTCCTGAGGTGGCTTTTGATACTTGCGTATCGAGTGACAGACTTCTCGTCCAGATTCTCGACAGTATCTGCGCAGGGAGAAGTCACGAGTTCGCAAATCTTGCATGCGCAGATGATACAGTGTATAGTTCTGCTTCTTGTGATGCCGTTCCTCCACCTGAGTGTCGATGCGCAGATTCATGTTTCCATCAATCGTTGCGTCATCGTGTCTTATTGATATGCGCTTCGAGGTAGGGAATAGCTCAGCAAAGTCGCGCGGTGTCGTGGGGATGGCGTCGGTTGGTAATGGTTCGTGGTGGTATTGGGGTACGTCGTACTCTGGCATGTCATCTTCGTCGTCGTCGAGATCCTCGTTTGAAGTCGAGGCGTATGTGTCAACAGAGCTACGCGCTGGCTGCGAGTACTTGTTGCGGTCATCTTTGCTAACAAAGTAGTCTCGGCGGCCTTCTACTCGTGCGTAGCACGTCTCGCTGTGCGGCAGCGACGGTCGTCTATCGCTGTACTCAGTCGGTGCGGTTTCATACGAGCGTTCGCTGTCGGCGCTGCGGCCAGAGTGCGTGCTATTGCTCGACTGATGTCGCCAATGTACGTTGCGCGACATGATGCGTTCGTGTGGTTATTCGCGGATAATAGAATGAATAGAGGAACTCCTTGTTAATGCAGGCTGAGATGCTGATTGAGCATGCGCAGCCATGTATCGCACAGCGTATGTATACGTGGGAATGCCTAGAATGAAGCTGGCGCAGTGATCAGAGACAGCGCATGGGAGGGTGACCTGGCACGAGGCGGACGCAGGGATCGAATGGGATTAATAGGAATTCGAGGCTTTGGGTAGGCATGCAACGAAAATAAAGGCGCAGCAATACGGCGTGGGGGGATCTTGTCGCAGTCGCCTGGGGGGACCTGCTGAAGTCGTTGCGGCGATCCTCCTTCTAGCATCTCGATCGCTGCCAGCGCAGATGCCTGCAGCTTAATGCAATCACTGCAACCACTATCCCCTTGGCCTGCACGACGGTGCACGCTGCAGCGAATCCGCAAAGCTGAAGGGCGCCGTCGTGTGAAGGCCAGGCCCGCTGACTTGCCCCGATTTACCAGCCTCCCTTGCACCCAGCCTATCATTCAAGCCCTGCCAGCCGCCAGATTCATCAGCTTGTCACCTTCGCACAACGCTCAGCACACCACTTTGCAGCCTTTGGAAGCAGCATCTATGACTGCAGAGCGTACAGAAAATGTGCGCCTGCATCAAGTGCTCACTCAGCGAGCAGTGCTCTGCGACAGCGACAGCTTCAGCGGACGACGACACCGCCTTATCCGCCGGGCTCCCCAGCCTAAACGCCGGTACGAACTGCGCAAGGCGGGACGCCAATAGCGGGACGCTCCTCCCATGGCTGATCAATCCACGTGCGCGCCGTTCCTTCTCGTCTTTCGACGGGCTATCCCGGCAGTCAGCGGACGGTGAGCAGACCATCGTGAGCTTCTCTGAGTGACATTCCAAGCGCAGCACTCCACTGTGACGACATGTGTTGCTGGCGATCCGCCTCTCTGCGATGATCGGAAGTATGCAGCAGTCTTCTTCGAGCGGTAGGGCTGCGGTGGCTGCCTTTGAACGGTGGTCCAGAAGCGCACGTCCAACCTCTAACGGCACTGCCTTGACTGGACGGAGCCGACCAGCCGTATTCTCTGATTTTTCCCGACAGCTGCGTTACAGGATTTCAAGATTCCAAGGTTTCTGCGACTCGGGGGCGGCCGCTAGGACATCGATACAACATCAATTCACGTGACCTTATACTCTAACATCGAATTTCGGCAATTGCAACTCCACTATTCCAACAACTTGGTCCTGCGAGTCATTTGGATGGAGTTCCCCTGACGCTCACTGAGCTCACTTGTGGTCCACAGACCCAGGAATGCCTCATTGTTCATGTTGTTGAGCCAATCAACAGTCAGTACGTGGTCCCAGATGAAGAACAGCCACGTCCACATCAATGTGCAGCCTCGTATCTCAAACTATAGGACTTACAATGTAGTAGAAGTGCTCTAGTGGGAACACGTTCACCCAGCACTATGGATCCATATGCGGATTGAAGCACAAACTTCGTCATCCAATATTCCTGATCGTCTCCCGCGGCTCCACTGCCTCTTCCCCGTCTCATCTTTGCCTCTCAGAACCATCCAGAGCCCAGAGCAACAGCTGCAGACGCAAGAGAGCGCATATCCACAGATCTACCGAACGCCTCACAGCATGACACCTTGCGGGCCGTGACTGATGGGTCAATACCCAGCAAACGGCGATTGAAGATTAGGCCCTGCGTTCAATCCGACCCCTGGGATGTGTATCCGTTACTCAATTCGAATCACTCAGCCTACCCCGCGCTCCTCACCTCGTACGCTTAGGCTGTATAGATGCCTAAGGCTCCCATCGGTAGCCTTGACACCATCCCGTCAGATTATGTACGAAAGGACTCTTGTCTAATGCACTGCAAGGTAAGCTGAAGGCACCGATGGAGAACTTGAAGCACAGGCGAAGCAAGGTTCGGTCCAACGACATACGCCTCGTGTTACACTTGATCATCTTCCAGTGCCAGCGGTTATGCGAGGCGCACACAAGATGAAGTACTCATCCGTCGAGAACTCAGCGACGCACGGCAAAACTCGGACTTCGAAGCCAATCATGTCATTCGGCAAGCCGAACATGCCGTCCGTAACGATCGGGGCTCGCAGGGAGATGACTTGACGACTATGTGACGGTCATTGCCGAGCGAGGAGCCTCAAGAAGACCTGCCTCACTGCAGTCAATGTCTGACTGAATTCTTCGCCACGAACGAGGTTTACGAGTACGTAGTAATGCGTCTTCGATCGGTTCAGTGCGACGTTGTTTACTCCATATGGCTGCTACCTATGACGCAATTTGCTCCAGACCTCTCTCGTGCTACGAATATCCTCTTCTACGACCACAGGTACAACCGCCTCGCGCCACAATGTTGAAGCACCTTGGCCTTCAAGCCCCTTACCAACCGGGTTCTAGCCTGCCTGCAAACCCCAAAGCTAGATGTCAGATTCCTGATATCAGATCCGCAATTCATCATCCTGGCCCGTGACCTTGCGCAGGAACCAAAAGTCGTGCAACGGTGAGCCTGCTCGAATCGTCTATGGGCGTCAAGTAACAATTCGATGAGGCGCAGCCTGGTACTGTTCACGGATGGAACGCTAATGAGGCTACGGACCAAGCATATTCATGTTGAGGGGTGTCGCCCTTCCTCAGTGCAAGGCTGCTATCTGTGGTTACCTGGCCACTTGAATGTGCCTACTGCACTCGTGTGGCTGGGCACCAAAGGAAGCGAGGCTGGACGAAGGAGGCTATGCCAAATACTTGTCACTAACGGTCACACACGCAGCCTTGGGACGACGTGGTATGCCATGTGTCTCGCTCTTGGTACGGATGGGTAAGTACATGAAGGACTTTATCATTGTGCAAGTCGTGAGGTACGAGAGCGTATTTATGTGGGGCAACGAGCATTCGACGTATTATTTGGCTGATGGCATTGGCAGTTAAGGTCGGTGACGTCAATGGGTCGCAACAACATCAAGAACAATTGTGAAAGACAGCGATTGGCGAAGTCATCAGTTCATTGTCTCGTTATGTAGACACAATGGCTTTACTCCGTCCCAGCCACTGGCGTGTATCCTCGGGTCGTTCTGGCACCGAAGCCATACTAACTCCCGCTCACTATTGTGTTCTGAAACTTTTCAAACCATTGTCCGAATGCTTTTATCCGCCTCGCGTCGGTGCAAGCATTTAAGCAAGCTGACCGCAGTCGGCGATGACGATCTTGGCCTTGGTGGCACCGGAGGAGGAACCGTAGGACTCAACCTTCTTGACAACATCAATGCCGTCGACAACCTGGCCGAAGACGACGTGCTTGCCGTCCAACCACGAGGTCTTCTCAGTGCAGATGAAGAACTGGGAGCCGTTGCTAGGCATTGTCAGCTATTGCGAACGGCAATAGGATTGGTGTCCTTACGTGTTGGGGCCGGCGTTAGCCATGGAGAGGATACCGGGGCCAGTGTGCTTCAGAGTGAAGTTCTCGTCCCTGAACTTCTCGCCGTAGATGGACTCACCGCCGGTACCGTTGCCAGCAGTGAAGTCACCACCCTGGAGCATGAACTGGGGGATGACACGGTGGAAGGAAGCACCCTTGAAGTGGAGGGGCTTGCCGCTGCGGCCAGTACCCTTCTCACCGGTGCAGAGAGCGCGGAAGTTCTCGGCGGTCTGTCGTTGCTGTCAGTTATCGTTCAAGGGGAATTGCCAGCCTTTCTTGATGGCGGGGTAATGGGAAGCCGCAAAATCTTACGTTAGGGACGACATCACCACGGAGCTCCATGACGATGCGGCCGAGAGGCTGGCCTCCGGCGGTGACATCGAAGAAAACCTGGGACTTGGACATTGTGATGTGTTGTGTGGTGTTGGAGTGTTGTGAGGTAGGTGGATGAGAGATGGGGCAACAAAGCTCAATGAGGGGTACTCTTAGGTTTTATACCCTTGCGTTTGCTGATGCGCGAAACAGAGGCAAGAGCCCTCGCCCATGTGGACCTCCTGTGCATCATTGGCCGGTTGTAGCTCCCCAATTTTTCTCGAAGCTCTTCTGGAAGCAGCTTAACCAAGTGAGAGTTGCCCCTCACTTGGAGGGGTAACCAAGTATCCACACGCGTCGCCAGAGCAACTTACCCACGCGATAGACCGACACCTCCCGTGATTATGACACGGTTTCACGGTAACTCAAGTAAATCTAGGGCACTTCTGAGCTTCGCTACGAACTTTGAGTGGCTTCCACACCGCAGTGAAGCTCAATTGCTATCCTAGAAGGAACGCGCAGTGACGTTAGCGCTAACCTGAAACGTCTTAGTGCCGCAGGACTCGGCTGACTTTCAGCCCTGAAGCTTCACTTTGGCGGGCTGTGCAACTCACTCGCCCCATCACGGCTCACCATCGACCGGCTATTACTACGTGTTACACATCGTCAAATCGTTGCAAACAGTAAACTCAAGTCACGAGGTTGCAACGACGGTATTGCTAGGCGACAGGGTTCGAAAGAATAGCTTCAATTCCCACGACAGCAGCTCCTCGATTCAAATGTCTGGTATCTAAAAGATGACACTGCCGATGCTCCATCAACGCAAGTCAACACACTGGTCGAAGTCTAGTAGATCAATGGCTACAATTGTAGCGACGCCATGCAATCATAAAACGGACTTAGCTGAGCAGTCCATGTCAATAAAAGAAAACTTAGGGTAAATCTTAAGCCAATACCTCCTTTGCTTCTGCGGCTCTGAGGAAAGCTACGCGCTCTGCATTATCCTTTGCCTCGGCATCCCTCCATTGCTGAGCGACCTCGGCCTTCCTCTTCTCGCTCCTGGGCTCGAAAGCCATCTCGAAGGCATCAGGCTTGATGATCAGGAGCGAGTTCGACTTGTTCAGAGGGACCTCGATCTCGCGCTTGGTAATGGGGTCGATCTTCCTCTTGAGGTTGAAAGCCCACATCAGACCGCCACAGCCAGTGATAGTTTCGTCGCGGGTGATGGACATGCCCAGGCATTGACGCTGGCCCCAGCCAAAGGACGACATACCATTGAGCGTGGGGAACTTGGTCAGAGGCCCTTGGAATGTCGGCCAGCCCTCCTCGAGCCACCTCTCAGGACGGTAAGACTCTGGGTCAGGGTATTTGACCGGGTTGCGAAGGAATGCATAGTCGAGAGGCAAGATGCGTGTTCCCTTGGGGATGAAGTATCCACCATACCAGTCATCAGCTTCACACTCGTGGGCGACACCTGCAAGTTATGTCAGCTTGGGGCGATCATCGAACTCGAATGTGTGTACGTACCAGTTGGGACAGTAGGCTTCCAGCGCATGGTCTCCTTGATACATGCGCGCAGGATGGGGAGGTTGGGCATATCGGCAACGGTGGGCGGGTTGTTACCGCAGACGGCATCGATCTCGTCTTGACACTTCTTCTGCCACTCCGGATGGTGAACCATGGCGATCAAGAAGTAGTAGATGGGGCCAGTGACAGTGAAGATGCCGACAAGAGCCATCATACCGAGCACGCAAGAAGCCTCGTAATCCCCGGAGATGTTGGTCTTCTCAGCAGTCTCGAGGTATGTCTTGGTGAAGCAAGGTCGCTGCTTGCCTTTCTCCATTTTGTTGCGGGTGTCGACGAGGCTCTTCATGAAGAACTCCTGTTGGTCATCGTGACGCTTGCGCTCACGGAGCTTCCATGGGTTGATGGCCTCTGGGACCCAGTCCCAAAGAGGTGTCAAGACGTTGGTGATGGGGCCGGCGGGCGACATCTGGGTGAGGAGACCCCAGGCGCTCGGTGTTAGGGGGATACTGATGTTGTGGTCGTCCCAGGTCAGGGTGGCCATTACCTTGGAGCACATGTCCTCAAGGGACCAGCAGAAGTCATCAGGGTTCTCGACAAGGCGCTGTAGCCATCGCTTCTGTTCGTACTCCATGATGCCATAGTATCTGGCATTCGTTGACTCAGTGAGGTAAGAGTGGGTGAATTTGCGCTGACGAGCCCAGTACTCTATCTTCAGTCAGCGAAGGTCCATCTCGATTCTCACACTCGACCTACGGTTCTTGCCCATAAGAGGTAAATACTCCATGGATCCATAGGTACTTTTGGCATCGAACAAAGACTTGATCTCAGGACGATCGGAGTACACTTTCGCCCTCTTCACCAAAATATCCTCGGCAATGCTCTCGTCCGAAATGATAACGAAGTTCGCCCCCAACATCTTTGTTCGATAGATCGGTCCGTACATGTCAGCCCATTCCTTGAACTTGAGCCACATGAAGTCGATGGGAAGATCGTGGATGCGGCCAACCCATGGTATCAGTGCCGGCCCTGGTAGCCCGCGACAGTTGTACTTGGCGTTGTACTTTGAGACGACATCGACGAGCGCGTATAAGAGGAAGCCAGCAACGGCTACGCCGACGGCGTATGCTGTAAATGGATGCATCCTTCTGGTGTTAGATGTCTGGGCCAGAGAGTGTCAAAGGCACGGCAACGATTGTATCGAGGCAGGAAGGCGGATAAGCAGCTAGATATCACACACGAGGAACTTGATGGGCACGCATCTTGTCCGGGTCCCCAAGTCCTGGAACCGTCAGATTCTAACAAGGCTGCATGGCGCAGTGATACACTAAGCAGGTCGCCTGTCGCTTCTAAGTTAGATTCATTACCTGATCAGTGTAGGTTCAGGAATATTGATGGCTAACGACCAATGAGAAGATCGGAGGCAAGACCGGTGTCCTGGTAGTTGCCGCTATTATCGAGATCTTGAAGCAGAGAGAGACCAACAACGATCAGCAACAGGCGCCGACTGGCCGACTTTGACAACTCTGTCGGTACGACAGACCGCCGACGATGACATGTTTGGCTCGTCAAGACATGTTTCAGTGGATGGTCATGCAGGGCCAAGCGCTGATGCTGATCATCATCAATTGCCGCGGATGAACAGCCAATTGATACCCCTGGTCCCTGATATTGTACGGTCGTCAATCTCATTGAGGTTCTGGCAGGCCAGATTAACCGATGATTGAAACGATGAACGATATCATCATGGCCCTTGAAGCATTGTTGACAGTCAACCAAGCTTCGAAGCGGCGGTTGCACAACGATCATCCCGCCGCTATTTGGGGCTTTGACCACAGTGACCTCAGCAGGTTCAGCTGTCTCACCAAGATCCTGAATAGCACTCGATGCCTCAGCAGCTATCTTGAGTGCTGCTGTTTCCGCCAGTCGGCTGTGCGCGCAACCATGCATCCAAGTCTCCATCTCGGATTGAGAGGCTCAGCATGGCACACCGTTCTTTGAGCAAGTCTACTAAGGCACTTGTCAAATTGCCATTAGGGGTTTCGCTTACTGACATATGTTACGCAAATTTATACGCGACTAGTCGCCCCCGGATGAAAAAGCTACACGTGTGGGGAAACGATCTGTCATACCAGCGCACTAGATGAAAGCTTCCCGAGACCATTCGATGATGACTGTGCGTTGCAGTGTACAAAACAGCCTCAATCTGTGTTGTAGCTTTAGCGTACCGTGGTGTTGTCTTGGCCTTTCGGAGTTGGGTGTGGGGAACCATAGCGCGAGCATTGACCCCTGTCAGCCTCGGAAGCTAACTCGACAGAGCCCATCCCTGTCAACGACATCATGGACCTGTGCGTACCTGGACGTTTCCGCTGGTGTGCCCATCATCGTTCGATATCAGTGAGCGCGTTGTGCGGCCGCGAAAATGAACACCAGGAGTGCAACCGGACTTCCGCCTAGTCCGATGTCTCCGGCACCCTCACTGGGGTCCCCAAAGCCGAGCACTGTTGGCACGACCCTTAAGATGATACAAAGATCTCCAAGCCAGGCAGTGTCTGTTTGACTTCACATCGCCACGTTACGAGCCGAAAGAGTCGTATCCACCAACATGCCTCACGCACTTACCTCCCGTGACTCCGCCATGGAGGCTAAGCCTCTGGGGTCTTACGAGAAGACAGGAATTGATGTCTTGATCGTAGGCACAGGTCTTGCTGGTCTCGTTGCTGCGCTCGAATGCACACGCAAAGGACACACTGTTCGTGTCCTCGAGAGGGGCGCCGATATCAACACAGCTGGTACGTAAAAGCCGCACTCTTCTTCGAGGCTTATGACTTACAAAGCATCAAGGTGACATGTACTTCATGGGTCTCAGCGCAACCCGATTTTTGAAGCATTGGCCAGAACTCATCAAGGAATACAAGGAAATATCCCTCCACGATGCTTGGATCCAGACATTCAAGCACTCTGGCGAAGAGATCATTGGCCCTAAGAAGGTCGCCGATCGTCTGCGCGCGCAAGGACTGGACCCCGACACACCTCCCGGCGAGTTCCAGATGCGCCCTCTCGTTTACCGTATGTTCGTCAACGCCGTCGAGAAGCTCGGTGTCTCTGTCGAATTCAACCGCAGGATCGTAGACTACTCCGAGGACGAGACAAAGGGCAAGGCCTCATGTGTGACCGACGATGGGAAGACTTACGAGGCCGATGTCATCATCGCAGCCGATGGTGTGGGATCAAAGAGTCAGAAGCTGGTCGGTGGACAAGTTCGGGCCCAGCCGTCAGGACGTGCTATGTGGCGCGCAGCTTTCCCAATCGAGGAGCTTGACAAGAACCCTAAGGTCAAAGAGTTCTTCAAGATGATGCCCGGCAACGAGCCTATCGTCAGGACATGGCTCGGTCCCTCCACATATGCTCTGACTCTGACTCGCGAGGATGTTATGGTCTGGATCATGAACCACGATGTAAGTAGCCCAATGCCTAATCTCAGATTCGCTTATGCTGACATTAGCAGGTCACCGGTACTGAGAAGGAAAGCTGGAACAACACCATCAACAAAGAGGAAGTCCTCGAGGGCATGGACAAGATGCCTGGAATGGAGAAGGTCAAGTGGGCACCTATCTTCAAGGAGCTTGTCGATGTCACACCACCCAACACCATCGTCAACTTCGAATTGCTTTGGCGCAACCCCCAGCCGAAGTGGGCTTCTCCAGCTGCCCGCGTCATCCAGATTGGTGACTCAGCGCACTCCTACCTCCCAGCCTCCGGTAACGGAGCCACACAAGCTATCGAGGACGCTATCTCAATTGCTTCCTGCCTACAGATTGGTGGCAAGGAAAACATTCCTCAGTCCGTCCGAGTGCACCTCCGCTTCCGCTTCATTCGCAACTCGTGCGCGCAGAAGCTCGGCTTCTCGAACGCCGAACTTCTCCAGGATACCGACTGGGACAAGGTGAAGCTCGACCCTCGCCGCGCAGCCCCCAAGCTGCCGAAGTGGGTGTGGTCGCATGACCCTGAGGCCTACGCATACGAGAACTACCACAAGGCCGCTGAGAGCATTAAGAAGGGTGTCGATATGGCAGATGAGGATAGTTACGAGCCGAACTATCCCAAAGGATATAAGTATGAGCCCTGGAACATCGAGCAGATCATGGAAGATATGAGGGCTCACAAGCCTATCGACCTTGGCCCCGGAGACTGGGAATAAGCCTCCTACAACAGAAGCCACAACAAAGTTTGCATATACCAGGCGTTATACAGCGATCAATCAACAATCTCAATGATGACTTCTCTTAGCCGAGCTGCGGCCTGTATGTCATCCGTGACTGTAGCTAATCGAGAAGGTGTGCGAATACAGCTGCTTGAGCACATGTAGCTGCCCTCGTCAACACGACTCTTACATCCTCTCAAAATTTCGCGATTTCAAGTCTCCCATCGTACAAACCTCACCTCCGGTCCATTATTCTTGACACTAGCAGCTTTCTCCTTTCATGACTCAGTTTTCATTATTCCACATGAAGGTGCACCTCATTAATCGATGCTCATACCCTCAGGCACATCCCGCAGAGCCACCAATCAGTGCACGGCGGACCACCGATTCGGTGCTTACGAAGCGCCGACATGCACAAGCAAGGGCGCTTGCATACCCGAGACAAGGGTGCTGATCCTGCAGTGCGTTCCGGCTCTCCAACGGAATTGCCAGGAAAAGATCGGAGTGCAAGGCTCACAGAAAGTGTTCGCTACGGGTCTATTTGGGTCGATATATTCGATAACGTAGTGGGTGCCACTAGTGGCGGAGGCTCAACGTCGTGGCTCTGTATCGAGAGTGGTTTTCAGGCTTGAGACAAGCAGTTCGAATGCACAATGTACATGCTGTTAAACAGTTCCAGAAGGTCGAAAGTGCGTTCCTGCGATATGGCATGAGACGAGTGAACAAGGACATTGAGTATGTACAGCCGAAGCGCATGCTGACCAGCCGGTTGAGCCGTTGTAAGGGAATGGATTGCAAGCCACTATGACATTGTGTCGAGGTATCCACGGCAATCCAAGCAGTGAATTGACATACACGTGATTTATCTTCGACCAGCTTGAGTTGCTCCCAGTCCGTTACGTCTTCTATTCCGCGCCTTCCTACTCTCCAGAACCCCAAAGAACCTGCACAAACGAAATCTAAGCGATTGTCATGTCCGATCCTAAGTTCAGTTCTGCTGAGCTTCGCCTCATGCTCGCAGCAATCGCTCTTGTACCATCAGTGTACTTCTTCTGGCCAGCGAAGAAGCAGGACTCAACAGAGCATGTCAAGACATTCAACAAGCTTATGAAGGGCTATTCGACACTACGACCTGAAGCCCTGGTAGCAACAGCGACCCGCGATTTTGCACACACGATTCTGCCAGCTTCTCTCCATATACCAGCACGACAAGTCGCTGCTTTCCGAGACCATGCCGAAACAGTACTTTCGATCTTCGAAAGCTTCGAGATGACGCCGCAGCCAAATAGAGAAGGGGAATCTGTCCACCTATGCTTGGAGACAAGCACAGTAATTGCACATTGTAAGATGGGAGGGAAGGTCAGCCCGGAGAGCGAGCTTGGCCAAAAGCTCATCACAAGTGGCTTGACTGAGTGGTGGACAGAAAGTGTTCTTTTCGTGCAGATGAGTCCGAACGGGAAGAGGGTTATCGAGGTTCGGGAGTTCGTCCACAGCGTGAAAGCGGAAGAGCTGCAGCGGCGACTGTCGGGGGTGCTGAGCAATTAGGGGCGTGGTACTTCGGCGATAGCGCATACAACCTCATCGCATCCAGCTTATACAATCAATATGAGTACAACACCATGCACGTCTGCGTTTTGGTAAATGTTTCGATGCATGTCAGCCTTGTTCGCAAAATGAACAGCGTCCCTCATCTTTGGTACCCGCACGCTAGCTTCACGCGTTCCCTGAAAAGGGACGCTAGATGACAGTCCCTTCCTTCCCGCCAATTGCACCCTCACCCACGGATCTCGCCTGAGCATCCCTCCCAGCCAGGACCCTCGGACTTCCGACAGCTGGTCATTGACCCGTTCGCCGACGCATTGTTTGTGATGTGCGCACTCGTGAGCACGCACTTAGCGGGGATGCGCCGACTCAACAGCAGCACAGCCGCTGTGTGGAGTGCGGAGCCGTATGATGCCTTCTCATACTGCTTGTGAAGGGTTCATATCTTCGACGATGCCCAGAGTCTTCTTCTGTTCTGCATTTCAACCCTGGTTGCTGGCACAAGAAAAGCTCGAAATACACTAAGGATCAATACTTCCAAATTGCTCCAAACATACCACGATACCAGACAAGCACTCTGCCATGGCCGCCACCAAAGCCATCCTCATCACGGGTGCCACGGGAAAGCAGGGCGGTTCTGTTCTGAACCAGCTGGCCAGCCACCCGACCGCTTCCCAATTCACACTCCTCGCCGTGACCCGCAATGCTGACAGCCCTTCGGCCAAGGGCATTGTGGAGCGCCACCCGCAGGTCTTGCTCGTACAGGGCGACTTGAATGATGTGCCTGGTCTCTTCGCTTCCGCCAAGTCTACCCTGAAGGGGGCTGGAAAGCCAGAGCAGATCTGGGGTGTATACTCGGTCCAGATCTCGATGGGCCCTGGTGTGACGACCGAATTTGAAGTCAAGCAGGGCTCGGACCTGATCGATGAGTCCATCAAGGAGGGCGTCACACACTTTGTATACTCCAGTGTAGACCGAGGCGGCAACGAGAAGAGCTTCAACAACCCCACACCAATCCCGCATTTCCAGACCAAGGAGGAAATCGAGCAGCACCTGCTCAAAGCAGCTGGCAGAAATGGCGAGAAGATGGGCTGGACGATCTTGAGGCCCGTTGCCTTCATGGACAACCTCGAACCTGGCATGAAGTCGAAGGTCTTCTTGACCGCCATGAGAGATACACTGAAGGGTGGATCCAACCAATGGGTCTCGGTCGAGGACATCGGCCTGTTCGGCGCGAAGGCTTTCAGAGAGCCTGAGAAGTGGAATGCTCGCGCTGAGGGCCTTGCAGGCAGCGAGCTTACGATGGAAGAGATGGATGGATGCTTCGAGAGAGTACTTGGTCAGCCTAACGGATATGCCTTTAGCTTTATGGGTTCAGCACTCATGTGGGCGGTCACCGAGGTCAATGTCATGATCAACTGGTTCGCCGATGAGGGTTACGGGGTTGATATTGCCAAGCTGAAGAAGGAGGAGCCGCAGTTATGCGACTTCGAGAGATGGTTGAAGGAGAGGAGCGGATGGAAGGACCAGGCTATCAAGAACTAGGCTGTAGCCTTGTGCGCGTATGGCGTTCGATTCACTTCACCATTCGTTGATTTTCCAATCCAATGGGCGTTTTCTACACCCTCCACTCCGTCGTCTCCGCAGCATAATCGAGATGTACACCGTCGTCATGACCGCCATCCTTGCAGGGGAACACCCCAGCGCCAATTTCACGCGACATCGATGTAGACTCAAGGCAAGATTTGTGGTGTTGGAATCAAGATAGCTCACTACCTAAACACCACTCGCCGAACAGTATCCTCATATTCCAGAAATGCTTGAACGATCACACGGTCCCTTCATACTCGTCTCAATCGCGCACCTAACCGAGCAGCTGGTACAGAGCCAAACTGCCAGCGATGATTGGTGTGACAAGCCTGAGCCTATTCCAGCTCGCCCACTTCTTCGCGACTGTCTCTGCCTCCTTCAACTCAGTGTCGCTTGCGCGTCCAGCCAAAGCCTCCAGCTTGTCGTTCAGAGGCTGCATGTTCTTTGCGGAGTGGATGATGGTCATTAGGTGCATGACGGCCGCGACACCAAACAGCCTCCAGTCATTGCGGGCAAGAACACCCTGCTTGTAGGTAGCGTAACCTGCGTACGCATAGCCCAAGAAGCCGAGAGTGGAGATCGGTCGGAAGAACTGGTTACCAACGGTCCAGCAAAGAGGCCATTGACGACCGAGGAGGCGTGCGCGCTCCTTGTGCTCGGGCGAGCTTGGAGGTGGAAAGTTGACAAGCAATGCCGGGACTGTCATGAACGATTGTGTGATCGCATTACCTGCTACTGTCAGTCTTTGTTCCGATCGTTAGCTTGCAAGAACTTTACCAGCGAGGATGAAGGAGAACGTAATGCAGGTGCCTGCGACGCTCTTGACGATGAGGTTATCAGACATGATTGCGGTATCAGATTAATGCGAGGCTTCGTAAGTGAGATCTGGCAAGAGACAAGAAGGTGTGCGAGTGCAATGGCGGGCACAAGCTGATCTTGAATCTTTCGTCAACAAGACCCTCAAACATAAACACCCGGACCCGCGACGCGACCGACAGGCATCTCCGTTCCGATCTCACTGGCATAGCTTTCCCGAAATCTCAGTCGACTGCTTCCAGAGGTGATGTGATCGACCCGTTCCTGGTCAACCCTCGGTTCCCCAACCTCCGTTGCGGACTTCAAGCGCTTACGATTGGACGAAATGCGATTACATCATGATTGGTGGGTGTCAATGACCGTTTCTGCAGTGGCTGCAAGTCAGATATTGAATGACCTTGAGCTATTCTTGGTGATTCAGAAGGCGAACGTGCATCTGCACAAATGTTGCGCTTGTCCCTGACACCGATGAGACCGATGAACGCTGAACTTATGAACGCTGAACTTAAGGCTGCGATCTGGGGATCGAGCTCAAAGATGACTCAGCCACGCTAACCAGATCTGCGCAGTTTACTCTGGATTCTTGTTTCGCATAATCGCTTCTTCGCTCTTTCCATCTGTACTCGATTCCGACTACAGAAATGTTGCACAATGGTCGTATCCCGAGGATGTGCTGACACACTCGCGCAACTGGCAATCAAGTTGTTTCGTCCCCGTCACGTCCACGCCG
This sequence comes from Didymella pomorum, assembly GCA_022225945.1. Taxonomy (NCBI): domain Eukaryota; kingdom Fungi; phylum Ascomycota; class Dothideomycetes; order Pleosporales; family Didymellaceae; genus Didymella; species Didymella pomorum. The sequence goes on along the minus strand of JAKJXN010000019.1, from coordinate 241,829 downwards.
AACGATTGTCAAGCAACCTGACAGCTCTCCTTAAGATTTACAGTATCACAATCGCACGCGGGCTTGACATGGAGACTGACATAAAGGAGGCCATAAAATTCTGGTCCGTCTCACGGTAGGTGCCTCCCACGGACTAGTCACCTTCCTCAAGAGATCGCAAGGTCGGGCACACGAGCACCCAGCCTTTCCCCTCAAGCTTGAGAAGGCTTCGTTGACGGTGTGCTGTTGCATCGCGCAACTGTGGCAACTTATTCAGAGGCGCTGCAGACATCAGGCTGTTATTGCGGAGGTCTTCAGCACCTCTTGAATTCCTTTGTTGTATGATCAACCTGAAGGCTGCAAGGCTATCGCCTTGTGCTTCTGCGACTCCTCCACAACTGATGTAGTCCATGCCCCCTCATTGACTTCCACCAGTAGTTGTCTTTTGTGTGAAATACGAGACGCATTGATCATCTTGCCAAGGCAGCAATGGGAAGGACAGGCTTCGCGAGGCTGCATTCGTCGAGACGCTAACCAGAAAAGCGGCCGTTCAACCACGAGACAAGATAACTGCGCCTCAAGGTTGGACGCCTTGAACGCTATGTAAACATGCGAGGCAGCAACAACTTCGAGCACAGTCGCATCGCACGTCTACATCTAGCACCATCATTTCTCCTCACGGCCAAGCTCTGCACTCAAACATGGCTCGAATTTCCGCAACGCTGCTCTTCGCAGGAATCGCAACAGCTCAGGCTGCCAACTATACCACCACGGTATGGATGACTAACTTCGCTGGCACCGACAAGTACGGTTATGTCGCATCTGTGATCGATGCTGATGCCGAACACATGACTCTGTCTATGGACTTCGACTCTGACACCAACACGACTGTCCTCAACATTGGAGGACCCGGTGGAAATTACACTATCGGCAAGACTGGCTTTACCGTCAGCACTGACATGAGTCGGTTGTTCGGGGGCGCATCGACAAGTGGTGACTTTGGATACCAGGTGGCCTGCACGCAGCCAGCTGAAGCAGCTCCCAGTGTGACCTGCGCTCTCAAGGTTGGGGACGCGTATGCCAGGGCCGGCCGATGCAATGAGGATCAGGTTACCAGGACACGCCCTGGCAGAAACATCACATCGACTATTACGCACACATACGGCACTGGAATCTGGGGCCCTGCTGGAACCGAAACCATCACTCAAAACTTTGACATGCCCCCAGACACGATCTCCACTACACCAGCGTGGTGCACAAGTGATGAAGTGCCAGCGACTGCCCTGGAGGCGCCCTACACAACTCCGGCTGCGGAATTCGCAGTGTATCAGATTGTGATCTACGCTGGGCAGGAGAAGCTGAGTGCTTATTCTGGCTCCTCTGTGGATGTGAGCACAATTCCTCCAAGCCCAAGCGCTACTGCTCCTTCTGAGAGCTCGGGAGTAGCTTCGACGAGTGCCATTTCCAGTGCTAGCACGCCTCCTCAGAGCACTGGCGCAGCAGGAAAGATGGGTGCAGCGGTGCCTGCGCTTGCTGGCTTTGGTGTCGCAGCTGTAATGGGTATGCTTTAGATAACTATGCCGTAGGCACGTAATGCATCACCCATCAGCACGTTGATATGCATGTCCTCGATCGAAATCAATCAGTCAAATGTGGTCAGATAATGTGTTGTAGTCTATCGCAATTGCCGCGGCAGTAAAGTGCCGCGACAGTAAAGCTACTCAAGATGGAAGGTGGGATGGTGTGCTCGCTTATCGCGATTGGGCCTTCTTGACGGCTGCTCGCGCCCTCTTCAGCGCAGCCGTTTGTTAACAGCGCCTCAACACAGATGGCGACTGAAACTCAGACATACACCACTATCGAGCTTTTGACTCCTAATGGTGCGGAGATTCGACGCGCGTCCACCGCTCCAGCCCGCTCGCCGTGAGATGATAAGATCCCACTCATCGATCTGACCAGTCTCGACGGTGATCTCGATGCTAGGAAGCGTATCGCACAGCATGTGCGGAATGCTGCTCAGAACACCGGATTCTTTTACGTTCAAAACCACGGCATTGATCACGAGTTGATTGAAGATGCACTCACCCAAGCCAAGGCTTTCTTTGCGCAATCGCCGGAACAGAAGGAGCTCCTCTCATCAAAATACATAGGGTTCGGTGTTAGCTACAGAGGTGTCAGCTCGAGTCCGATCAACCGTACTTGGTCACGAGATGCGCTCCCATCATCTACCCTACAAGCACCCGATGACTATGACTGACGGGGGCAGATCGAAAGGAAACACTTGCGATCCAGTATGACGCACGCTATGACCCTCTTCGCGCCAACATGTCGTCTTCGGTCCTCCTCGACGAAGACACCGCCAAAAGTCACGATCTAATTTGGGCGCATACGTCGCACCTCACCGGTCTCCGCGAGACGACTATCTCCTTCTGGACTCAACGTCGTCAACTTGCACGCAAACTGAGTCGCATTTTCGCTGTTGCACTGGACTTGCACGAGGAGTACTTCGATGCATTGACAACTCAGCCTGGAGCGGACGCGCTGTACATACACTACCCTCCTCCACCAACTGCTTGCAGAACAGGAAGAAGAAGATAGATGTCGGCATCGGTTCCCACTGACATTCAGCTCTTCACTCTGCTTTGGCAAGACGATCTCGGCGGTCTCCAGGTTCTGTCCAATACCGAAGAATGGCTCGATGCCTCTCCCATCCAGGGAACTCTGGTCGTCAATGTTGGTGACTTCTTGCAGCGGCTGTCTAACGATCGGTTCCGCTCGACTGTGCACAGGGTATACGACCGTGCAGAGAAGTCGAGATACTCTATGCCATGCTTCTTTGGATTCAATGCCGACACAGTATGTGAGGTGGTGCCAACGTGCACTGAAGAGTGGGATCCGGCCAAATATCAGCCGATCTCTTGCGGCCGATCTCTTGCGGCCGATCTCTTGCGGCGAGTGGAGGAGGCAGCGTTTTATGTTGGCTTTCAAAACACCCTGAGGCCCACAATGGACCGAGGGCAGTGCCATCCTGCGGAGAATGTCAAGTATGTCAAGGTCAATAAGGGGCACCGTCCGCCCTCGTCAGGTGGTAGCTACTGCAAATATTGTGTGATGTAGGGCAGCGCTATTCGGTAAAGCCAGAAATCTATTTCGTGAAGTAACCCAGACCAGACCTTCATCCTCAAGCAACTATATAAGCAGATTCTTCTTGGAAAAAGGGAGATGCTCGAGAGTTTTAAGCAGACTTCTTGTGCCTATGGAGATAATCTCTTAACCACAAGTGTCTCCTGTTAGTATCTTCTCTTATCCTTATCATGCCTAATCAAATAGATATCTGGCCTCTCCAAATGATGTCACTCGTGAACCATGAGTGTGAGTTACAAGTGTGAATTACGATGTACCTATGGCCTCAGACTACTTCGCTGCTGCTAAGCAAAACACTAAGAAGGGTAAGGGACCGGCACTGGGTAAGGGTTGCCTGCTACGGTGCCAACCTTAGGGCTATTTAAACAGAACGGCACCTTGTTGGTGTTGAAGTCACCATACGTGTTGGTGCCTGCCGCACATTGATCGACACTGTTCTGCATCCTGTTCAGCGTGCAAGGGCTTGGCTTGGGGTACCCTGGGAAGGTTGTTGCGACCGCCTGCGCGGGAGGCGCCCCAGTCGGTGTCGTGCAGCCGAAGGAGCCAAACGCAGAGTTGACAGCGCTCAGAGCGCCAACAATAGAGTTAAGAACGTTGCCAAACTCAGAAACGAAGTTGCCGTAGACAGCCTGCTGGATGGCGCAGGCAACACCGTTCTTGGTTGTGCCACCATATGTACCCTTTCCACCAAAGTCGGACAGACTGTAGCCGCCTGCGAAGGAGTTGCCGGAGCCGGTGTTGGCACCGAACAGAACGGGATTACCCATCTGCGCCGCTGCACCTGAGTAGAGGGTGATGATGCCGTCGATGCCCTCTGACAGCAGCATAGGATATGCGCGGCGGTACCAGCCTTGCGGAGGAATTTGCTCAGGGACGTATCTGCATAAAATTAGTTAAGTCTCAAGTGCTGCCAGGTGGATGAATCTTACGCCTTGAACGACCCGTCGGTGTTAAAGGTAGCACCAAGGAACGAGGCGATGGAGGCTTCGTTGGCAACGCCGCCAGCGCCGATGGTACCATTTGAGAAAAATCCAGGGATGAAGTATGTGGCGCCGATGACCAGCACGGACTGAGGAGGGAAGAAGTAGAAGTAGGGGTTGTTCGCACGGGAGTTACTATACTGATCGGCAAAGTGCGCGGTTACTGCCTTGACGTTGTACTGGCCGCCACCAACTGTCATGGCCTTGTCTTTAAGTTTCATGAAGACATCCCTATTTAGGTTGTGGTTATCGCCATTACAGAGGTAGAAGTCGCACCTGTATTTGTGTCAGTAAAACCATGGATATTCTTAATAGGGGCGCAGCTGACCTTGTTCCTGATGCATCACCCTCCTTGAACCTCAGATGACCACTCAGACCAGTCTCTGTGCCCAATGCCGCGCCGAGAGGTCCAAGGGAGTTCGTGCGAGCATCTGCACCGCCAATAGAGTAGGTCATGCTAGGAATGTCACCAGCGAAGAGAAGAGAGCCACCAGCAAGGAAGCCCGAGAGGTCAGCTCCCATGTTGAATAGCTGCGCACTTGCTTTGATGGTCTGTGCAACTGTGACTATGCCACTCCGAGGAAGATACCCATGGTTGGCAAGAGTGTTGAGACCGGGGCAAGCACCGCGCTGATCTGTGGGCTGGGGGTCCTGGTAAGGGTAGGCAGCCTCGGGGAACTTCTTCAATCCAGCGATTGTTGATGGGAAGAGGTCGCCCATGGGGTGTGGTCTGCAGTTTGAAGTTCGCCTCTTATGGAGACCAGCGGTCGATGCATCTTCGCACTCTGTTGTCGCATTGTAACTGGCAAAGAAGTCGTCCCTCTCTTTGACCTGCTTCTGGTACAGATCGCTGATCAGGGCAGAAAGCTCAGGGTCTCTCTTGATGATGTCCAAACCACGCTTCAAGTGCTCTTCCTTGAAGTCGGCAGATAGCCAGGGAAATGCAAGGACGCCAGATCCTAGGAGGATAGAGAGGACGATAACAGATCTCATGTTCTCGGGTTGTCGGTCAAGTACTCTGATGCTTCTCCAGGTCCTCTTCAGGTAGGCAGGCTCATTTAATTCACATCGCTTGGAGACCAAGCACGTCGTGTAACACTGAAGCGCCGCTTACGAAAACATGATCAATGACAAGACGTCACATTTGTGGTGACTGTAGCTACCTCAAGCCCCTGGTCGTCAATAGCGTGGAGGACTTTAGGTGCAGATGGGAGACTGACTAGTCGCAGCTCATGGAACAGCGGTTAGGTGCGTGACAGTTCATGTCGCTTTGAGCACGGCAGTTGAAGCTTCGTCGTGGCCAAACGTTGGACTCAGCTCCGTGGCGACCTAGGCGTCTGCGGCACAGACCCAAGACTTGAAGGCCACCCCGATTCATCAACAAGACCTTGTTCAGTGACTTGCAGTCAAAGTTGAAATCTCGTCCTCTGCAAACACTTCTGACACAAGAGTTATTGTAGTCTCCAGAGCTTCCATCGAGTTGTGGATGCTCTCTCGACAACCACTAATTGCCTCCATGTTTTCGAAATGTCGCGTCGTTAGTCTCGTGGTGCGGGCGAGCCGTCGCCCAAATTACCAGTTTGACATATCTAGAACTGGCGATCAGCCGTTGGGTGGAGATTTCTGGAGTGATGTAGTAACTTGCATGGCCTCATTGGTCCCAAGATGCGGGGCGAAACAATGGGTAATAGCCTTTGCGGTAATGGAAACATCGAAGTCTGCTCCACACGGCACGAAACAGCATCGATGGACTGTCAATCCGGATTGTAAGTGGCGGTGAGGGGAAACATCTCCGCTGCGGCCCCTTCGTCATGAGGCTTTCGTACACCCTTGGACCCCGCGGGCTGGCTGAAGCTGAACGCGATAGGGCATCACAACGCAGGAGTGCAATTGCAGCTGTATCGCAATCGGTAGAACAAGAGGTGTAGACGAGGCTGATAAAGCCGAGGTGAAACGCTGTTGAGCTTTCAATGGAAACACGTTGTAGCTCTTTGCGATGGAGTCGAGGCCCGACTCGAGGCTGTGCGGGCTTCGCGCCACGTGGAGCTAGCTCGTGCACAGACTACCTAGCGCTGTGAATCTCCCGTCCGCTGTCAATCCTTATTGAGATTTCGTCATCTTTGCAAGGCTTCCTCTAGGTACGCGGGTCTGAATCCGTCGCTTCTAAGTCTTGTCCACCACTGCGCTAAGGCGCTGTGCTCCGCTGAGGCGGGTGCCAGGGCATGGGTTTAATCTGAGAAACACACTGGCTCCCAAATTGCAGGAAGAGCCGGATTCAAGCTCTGAATCTCTCGAGAATGGGAGGCAGCCAATGCCTATCTTGCACAAGTTACATGTGGATAGCCACTTTGTTGGCCACAATGATCTTTGCTGTCGTTTCTGGGTTTTCCCGCAACATGAATGACTGGTCTTACTCCTTAATTTTCTTAGCGAAGAAGAGTCTACGCGACATCTTCGACGTCTTGCGCGCAGATCTCTTATTCCCAGCCGCTGAACCGGGAACATCGACATTAAGTGCTGTCTTGGCCGCGAATTCGAAGAGTTCTTGAAGACCATCTTTCGTCTTTGTTGAGGTCGGAAAGTAACAGACCATTCCCTGGTCGTGCACAACCGCGTTGGCCTGGGTGGTGAATGAACATACATACATATGGAGGGTCTTATTAAATACCTCACATCATCAAGCGTCACCGTTCTCCTTCCTGTCATGCAAGCCTCGTTGGGCAAGACTTATCTTTCGTATCATCTTTGCATCCCACCAGGATGGACGGTAGCCGAATGAGAGATTCGTTGAGCTGTACATTCCACTGCATATCGAGCTCAGCAAATATCATGACCTGTATTAGATTGCTCACCTTGTATTCCACGTTGTCCAGGGAGTCTTTGTACCCGATGTCGAAGCACACCAGCACACCAGCACACAATGAATGTCGTCGGACACTCGATGCCTCCATCTCTGGTTGGACATATATGAATCAGGATGAAAGTCATATATGTGTAGTTCAAGAGGTACCTCCTGAACTAATGTACTGATGACGAACTCTTCAGCGTTACCACAATCCTCAACCTGCAAGCACGATTGTCAATGTTGCACCTCCACCAGCCGTCGCATACATACCCTGAAATTATCGAGCGTGGTCCAAGACCTGGCAAAGGTCAGTTAGTTTCAAGCGGCTGGATTGATGTACGCACCGGATCAACGAAGACTTCCCACAACATGGGTCACCCACAACGATTATGTTGCGCCGGTGCAAGGTGGGCACAGATATCAAAAAGAGCTTTGAGAACACAGCGCTTACGTCGGGTAAGCTCCTGTAAAGATGTGGCGACGAGGGACCTTCAGCACCGCTGTAGTCGAGCTCGGCTCGGGACAACAAGAAGTCGGACTCTTCTTCTGCTTCAGCGACCGCGACTCTACCTACCGGGCTCTCAGGTAGGTCAGACGACGCATCTAAGCACTTGTCGACTTGGAAAGCGACTGCAGCCTGATCGAGACCCTCAAAGCTCAGTCCACAAATGAAACAGGTTTTGACAGGCTCAAGAATTTCCCGATTCCGCTGATCATAGTCGGTGCTCTGAGCAAGGCTGGTTGTCCTGCCATCCTCTGTGCTGGCGTCGTCGGATTTCTCCGGGCATTCACGCGCATGTTGCGCAGCATCTCTCTCAGACAAGTTAGAAAGCTGCAAATGACAGGTAGAGCAAGCAGATGAAGTAGACCTGGGGTTCTCATGTGGCGTGTGAGGTGAGAGGGAATGAGCCTCAAGTGCCACATCGGTTTGGCAACAGGGAACCGACTTAGGGCCGTCTACAGAGAAGGCGAGCTCATCGCCCAGTGACCACTCTTGATCAGTAACTGGTAGTTGAGAAGCAAACCGAGTTCGAGGATGGTCTGATAAGGCTGAGCTGGACCCGGGTGTAATGCTGAGCCAATCTTTGCGGATATCTGCCAGTTCCGTCATTGACAGTTGCTTGGTACGTTCCGAACTTGGGTGAAGACGAGAAGTTGTGGCATTGCGGCGCATAGGCTGGTTCCACAGCAGCGTATCATCATGCCCCACGGGACTACGATCGCCTTGGTAGACCGGACGACTTCCTTCGAGTTCACTTAATCTGATTGCATCTCCCGGATCGACAGTCAACGAAAATAGCATCTCATATGCTAACAATGCAGTGGCATCCTTAGCTTTCTCCTTGGTGTCATAGCCAACGACCTTTGCTATGTCTTGGCGTGTCTTATCTCTCTTGAAACGAACAAAAGCATTGAATCCTGTTCGGCCCCGCCCAACCATGAAATGGGGAGTCTGACCAAGCTCATGTTGACAGAACGATATGAACGTTGCAATGGGCGACACCAGGTTATGACCTTGACCCACGCTTGACGTTGGAGTGGTTGGCCTGCTCGACAGTGAGGCGAGCGAGGACAGTATTGAGCTGCTTGTACCGTCTGAAGCTGTCATGTCGGTGCTTGACATTGATGGAGCCTTTGCAGCGAGTGATTCTTGTGTGTAGGTCACAACGTCCAGGGTACCAAAATTCGTTTCGGACAGTGCTTTGTTGGATGTGCGAATAGTAACGTCAGCCGTCAGAGCCGGCGCTTGCGTTGCTGGAGTATCTTCGCCACCACTAGATGGCACATCTCCAGCCCAGATCTCAGGAGCCAAGATTGAACCCGCATCCAACAAAGTCAGCTCCACCATTTCAGAGTGAGTCCTCGGTGTTAAGGTTCCTTGAGTTGCCGATGAGCCTCGGATTGTCGTGTTCCCTGGTATCAATTCGTCTTCGAGCTGTGTAAGTTCGACCGAACCCTTACGAGCTGTATCCTCAGTAGTAAGGTGCAGATAATCAGCACTTTCTGGTTTTGAGGGCTGCGTTATAAACGTCTCCCCATGATGTGCAGAGATCTTGGACGGACCTGCGTCTTCAACTGCAACAGCGGCCGACACGTCGTTGGATGCCGGGACCTTCTCACACACTTCAGGTCCTTCGGGCTTTGGTGTGGAGGCCTCCAACGCAATTTCTCCATCCCACTTACAGATCTCAGCTCGATGAGTTTCCAACAACGCCGCGAAAGCTTCTTCGTCTTCCAGATTGTTTGCTTGGTGGCAGATCTGGACCAGAAGAACAAGGCACTGTTTGTAGCCATTGTATCCGGCCTCGCGCAGCTTCTTGAATCCTTGGAGAGACCGCCGACCGTACAGCTGTGCTTCGGCAAGCTCTTCAATCTTTAATAGGACCTCTATCAGCTTGACAGTATCCCACAAGGAAGTTTCATCCTTGCTCTTTCCTTCGCTTCTATTGATACCCAGTCTCTCCAATATCGTTGTTTTAGCCTTAGCCCAAGCTCCCTGTGTAGAGTAGATATTAGCAAGTAGCTCAAGTAAGCCGGATCTGGACACCTCGGCGACGATGGAACTTTGCAGGGATGCACGACTGCTTGTAACTGGAAATGCCTGAAGCCTCGACAGGCAATTCCTGAACTGCCGCTCAGCACCAGTCAGATCCCCTGGGTCCTTGCATCTCTTGCCTTCGCTAACACTGCTCGTAGCATGCCTTTCTCCAAATCCGAATCGCTATCGGAGCTGTACTCGGTAAACGCCTGTACCGTGCCGGCTTCAGATGGCGTGGACATGGGATTGTTGGCGTCGCCATATTCGTACACTGTGTTCGTTGTCATCCAATGACGCATCGCCTCATTGGAGCCCCGGACAAAAAGGTCCCCAAGTTCGGACCCATATTTGACGGAAGTACCGTCTTTTGCTTCTGAGGCAATGGCAGATGATGCCGCTGATACGATGTCCGCTGCTGAACGGACACAATCTCGCAGATCGTGCAAGCTAGTAAGGTCCTCATCCTCTTTCAGCCCTTCTTCGGTCTGTCTCTCGTGTTGTTCGATCTTCGCGAAAAGCCTAGCTCAGAATTCACGGAACTCGTCGTACAGTCGGTTCTGATTTGGTATGACGACCGCTGCTATCATTTCCGTGGATTGTTGAATCGTCAATTGTCAGGCACTGATATCAAAGTCAGCCTGTTTGATGCAGGTGCTCGCGGGCTGCGCGTATCATCACGTGATGATATAGGATGATTCGGGAACGACGTACAAGATGATGGAACTTAGCGAAAGCTGGAGCGCCCCATGAAACGATTGAATCTGATCGCGCAGAACCGCAATCTGGTCAATCGCTATGTTGAGTCTGAGCTGTTTCCTGGGACCGTCAAGGAAAGACTTGTCCGTGTTAATGCTGTCTAGGAGAACATGCAAACGCTTGATCATTTCTGATCCGCTTTCCAAGGCCCGCGAGAAGTTCGCCCAGTGGTTGCCAATATGTCCGGTCGCTCCAAAAGTTGAGCTGATATCATCGCGACTAAAGGTCTTGTGCATGGTCTCCAGGATCTGTTGGAAGCCGGTGACATCGTGCAAAAGGCCGCTTAGGGTGGCATGAACGACGCTCGCATCATCGCGGAATTGCTTTAGGATAAAGGCAACCTCGCCAGTCGCTTTGAGGATCGTGAACATGCCGGCGGTGACAGAAATTGGGTCAACGACCATGATCCCGGCGGCACTGACAGGCGACAGAGTCGTGAATGTCTGGTCTGAAGATGCAAATTTGAGCAGGCTGAACTTCCAGATGATTGCTCACTGCGGGCAGCCGACACACGCTCAGCCTGCCTGCAAGCCATTTCGGCCTCCGCTACAGTCTTTGCTGCGGACGCAGCATCCGTTCGATATTCGCCCCATGGTACTCATAGTCTAGCAGTCTACTATCAATTGTGAGTAGAATTCAAAAAAAATTCGCCGAAACTCGGCTGTGGTGTTTGACTTCAATCCATGGGTGGCAGCCGCTGAAGCCAGACACCGACGAGCGAGGCCGCGAGGTGGACCCTGACGGGCATGGTTCTTTTCCGCAGAAGACAAAGCTATGCCAAGGTGGGATAGCGTAACTCTCAAGAGAAGGTGGGCCCGAGCACGTTCCAGCGGTGTCTCATCTCAACTTCCAGCTCACACAATGTCTCTCATCGATCAACATCATAATTTGCTTTGTTTGCGACATTTCATATCGGGCCATGACTGGAATCGGACATGGTGACAGCCCGACGCGCTACGAAGACGAAGCCAACGATGCCCCCGCCCGAGGATCCGCGGATACCGACATTGACCTTGAGGAAGCGCAATTGCTGCTCAGGGAAGAGTTTGATTTCGAGGACAGCGATCTAGCAAAGCAGCAATATACAGAGAGACCTTCCGGGTACTCACATTTCCTCAGCGGCCCTCATCCTTCACGTCCGCAAAAGATTCGTCCTTTCCTCCCTTCCATTCAAGAGGCCCCTGCCAGGCTACTGAACAAGATTCTGGCGCGCCGAGACTATCGAAGTCTATTTTTGAATGCTGTCCTGGTCATTTGGCTCTTGCTATTCGTTGGCTTCTTGAGCACGGAACTCCCTACGGCCGACGAAGACGGCAAGTATGTGGTCAACTTGGACTGTACCGACTCGCTGTGGAGACGCAAGAACGGATGTGGTATTAACGGCGTGAATTGCCACCCCTTCAAGAACTCATCATTTGCATTCAGGTGTCCATCGAAATGCGCCGATGTACAGCTCCTGAATCCACATGCCGTTGGCGCATACGATGCCAATTATCGCCCTCTTGTTGTTGGCTCCGAGAACTATCGAGGAGACAGCTTCGTGTGTGCCTCCGCTATACATGCCGGTATCTTCGAAAATCGAAGTGGTGGCTGTGGTCGTGTGGAACTGGTCGGTGGACAGGAGAACTTTACCAGTACCACAAGCCATGGCATCGAATCGATTGCATTCGACTCCGACTTTCCGCTCTCGTTCAAGTTCGCGGAAGACGAAGGAGACCCGAAGTGCAGCACGGAGCCCCGTTCTGCTCTCCTCGCTGTATCGTTGGTAACCACAACCATACTCTCGCTCTTCTCGACTCAATCGAAGATCTTCTTCCCGATCTTTTCCATCATCTTTGCGCATGTCAGCTTCGTATCCGACCCACCAAAAGCTTCCTATCGGAACATTACGGTGCTGCCGGATCATGTCTCAATGTTTGCGAGAAGATTGCTTCCGGCGTTCTTCGTCGCTGTTATCATCTGGATGACTGTGGTGAAGCGCACCTTATCTGGCCTCGACGCACCTGTCGAGAAAACTATACTTTGGCTTGGTGGCTTCTGGATTGGTGCTCTGTCGAACTACACTTTTCACTGGATTCCAATCTCAAGGCTCACCCCACATGACCTGGAACAGCAACCTGGAGCCAAGCTCGCCTTAGCCATTATCGTCGGAGTACTTCTGCTAATTGCGCTCGGTCAGATGTACTACTTGTGGTGCGAAAGGCGTCTACTGAGGTATATTGGGCTGTATGGACTGTTCGTTATCGCCATCCTGGTGTGTCTCTCCATTCCCGGCGTCAACCTTAGGATACATCACTACATCATCGGCTTGTTGCTGCTCCCCGGAACAAGTATACAGACGCGACCCTCGTTGCTGTACCAGGGCATCTTGCTCGGTCTATTCGTCAATGGGATTGCGCGTTGGGATTTCGACTCCATCCTTCAAACCACCGCAGCCTTGCGTGAGGATGGCAGGTTCAACTCAGTCGTACCTGCGGTGATCACGCCCAAGGTCGAGACCAGCACTACTAATGGTGTTCTGGCATCATTCTCTTGGATGGTACTCCCTGAGAACATCCAAGGCATCAGCGTGCTTGTCAACGATGTAGAGCGATACCGTGCTTTCCTCGACGAATACCCAGATGGCGAAACCTTCAACTGGGGCCGTCCGGCAAACGATCCGATGAGTGACTACTTCCGTTTCGCATTCATTAAAGACGGACGCACGCTGGACTACTCAAAAGCTGGCACGCTCCTGAGCAATGGCACTTGGGTTGCATAGCATCTGGGCGGCATAGGCATGCCTCCCGGCTTCACTTGGTTCGAATCTAACCAGCACAGCCTGAGGAGAAAAGGGAATCAGGGGTCGCAGACACGATGAAGCGACCATTACCATGGACAGTTTAGAGAAGATGGACAATTTTCGGCGGTCGACATTAATTAGAGAGCCGGGTAAAGGTGCACTGCTGTGACGAGTCACGGCACAAAGTCGCTCAAGAGGGCAAGAGCAAACGATTTTGCAGCCAGGCATCAAGCGGGCGCTGGCGAATAAGGGTCTCGCGTGCCACGAGGGCTCCCCGCAAACTGCGGCCAGACACGCACCTCACTTCAACACCATCGACGCCGCACAACTCAACCTTTCCAGGAGCATCACTACCCCTATATCGACCATGTGAGTATACTGAAACCCCATACATACTCAGGTTATACAGTCAACCAATACAATGCGTGCTAGGCCATCATCATCTATCGTCAAGGTTGCTGCTTCGGAGGATGCTGCAGGTAGCAAGCGCAAACATACCACCGACAATGAGAGGCTGTTGTACGCTCGGAAACACGCAAAGCTAGGACAATTGCGCCTCCAGCCGGAAGACATAGCACTAGGATACGACAATTTCAAGTTCCTAAAATTACCTTCCGGTCAGTGCATCTTCCATGCACAGAGAGTGAAAGTCTAACCGATCGCAGAGGTGCGAAACCAGATCTACGAGTATGCCACGGAGCATACACACAGGTGCTTCCCTCTTCTGCACGGAACGCCCAGGACCACTTCGAGGAGACGGGAGTTGCGACCAGGCAATGCCACCGATTCATCAGTTCCAAACCGCAAGTCCATCCCGTATCTTGGTCTGACACAAGTGTGCCTGCAGATCAGGGCTGAGTTTCGTCCGATGTGGTTATCCACGCACCGGATCCCGTTCAACTTCACGAACTCCTACTTCAAGGCTTTTTTCGTCGCGCGTGCACCAAAGGTCACCAGGTCCAATATATTCGGTCTAAAAATCTCTAGCCTCCGAATATGGGTTCGCAAGGACGATCTTGGCACAGTCTGGACTGGCTGCGAAGTGACTAGGCTCTTCAAGCACAAAGCACGTTTCCCCTCCTGCGCTATCGAGTGCCAGTCGTTGCCAGAGATCGTCGCAGAAGATACCTTGCGACAGCTCGAGCGGCTGATCAACCACGATGCTCCGGTCTGGAGAAAAGCAATCACCGCAAGCAAGTTCAGCCAGATTCGACTAAGCCTACATGAGGACGAGACGACGCTCGTCATGCATCTTGTCGTCAAAGAGAGGTTCTCGGAGCCGTGGATGAAGGTGATCTCAAAGAAGCCGTCTCCCGAGGTTATGGGAAGATTCCTCGAACAGTTCGACTTGGAAGACACAGGTGCTCGATGGGAGGCTGAAGTGAGCGTGGATTATTCTTAAGAGAGGCTTGTGCTGACGAGACGCCTGCACGCTTGCAGGAAAAATTGTACGTTGGAGGTTGTCATGATGCTTGTATATGTATGCAACTAAGGATTGCACCCTGAACGTCAAAACGTCTTTACAGCAAATGCACAAAATGAGGGGTGATGGACGGACGCGCGACGCGTCGAACGAGGACCCCTGTCTAGCGTGCTTTTGCAGGCGAACAATCAGCGTGGGTGCGGAGCCCCAAACAAAACAGCCAACCGTCAACAACCAACAACAGCGCATGCGGCCACCATGAAGATCACCGAGCTGGTCATAGACGTGAGTATGCTGTTGATGTCGTGCGACAATGTTTAACACAATTGCAGGGCTACAAGTCGTACGCGGTCCGTACGGTCATTACCGGCTGGTTTGTTTACCACAGCGGCGCAATTGGTACGTTCACTCACAATAGGCAGGGACGAGAGCTTCAACTCGATCACCGGTCTCAACGGATCCGGCAAGTCCAACATTCTCGATTCGATATGTTTCGTCCTCGGTATCACCAACCTGGGCGTCGTGCGCGCGCAGAACTTGCAGGTAGGCAGACAGACAGACAGGTTGCCCATGTCGCAGAGGCTCACAAGATGTGTAGGATCTCATCTACAAGCGCGGTCAAGCAGGCGTCACGAAAGCCAGTGTGACCATCACATTCGATAACAAGGACAAGAAGAACAGCCCCGTGGGCTTCGACCACCTCGACTCGATTTCCGTAACGCGAACGATCGTGCTCGGCGGCGCCAGCAAGTACTTGGTCAACGGATCTCGAGCGCAACAAAACACCGTCCAGAACCTATTCCAGTCCGTGCAGCTGAACATCAACAACCCCAACTTCTTAATTATGCAGGGTCGAGTTACAAAGGTGCTAAACATGAAGCCTGTCGAGATTCTGGCTATGCTGGAAGAGGCGGCAGGAACGCGCATGTTCGAAGACAGGCGCGATAAGGCGTACAAGACCATGACGAAGAAGGAGGGCAAGGTTCAGGAGATCGCAGAGCTTCTGCGCGACGAGATCGACCCCAAGCTCGAAAAGCTGCGACAGGAAAAGCGCGCATTCCTCGATTTCCAACAGACGCAGAGCGAACTCGAGAAGCTCACGAAGCTCGTCGTCGCACACGATTACACACGGATGCAGCAGCGCCTGCAACAATCTGGCGACGATCTGGAGGCGAAGAAGCAACGGACAAAGGATCTGGAGGAGTCGGCCGTGCGTATGAAGAAAGAGATCGAGTTCCTCCAGGAAGACATCAAGAAAGTCAAGGCTACAAGAGAGAAGGAGCTGCGCAAGGGCGGCAAATTCCAGGCGCTCGAAGAAGAAGTCAAGTCGAACTCGCACGAGGTCGTGCGACTGGACACATCCCTCGACCTAAAGCGGTCGAGCATGGCCGAAGAGGTCGAGCGCAAGAAAATAATTGAGAAGAGCGTCAAGGACCTCGAGAAGCAGCTGCAACAAAAGAAGCAGATTCACGAAAAGCTCCAGGAGAAGTACCAGACAGCCCGCGATGAGCTTGCAAAGCAGACTGAGGAAGTCGAAAAGAAGGAGGAGCTTCTGCAAACGCTGCAGACGGGTGTTGCTTCGAAAGAAGGTCAAGAGAGTGGATACCAAGGCCAGTTGCAGGATGCCAGGAATCGCGTCAGCGCAGCGGCGACAGAGCAGGAGCAGGCCAAACTCAAGATCTCGCATCTTGAGAAGCAGATCAAGGAAGACGAGCCGAAAGCGAAGAAGGCTAAGCAGCAGAACTCGGGGCTCCTAAACGATCTTGAAGCGCTCAAGTCGCAAGCGCAGAAGCTGGAGGCTGATCTCACCAAGATGGGATTCGACGAGGGCAGAGAGTCGGACATGTACCAGCAGGAGTCGCACCTACAGGCACGTATCCGTGAGCTCAAGCAGCAAGCCGACGAGTTGAGGCGCAGGGTCTCGAGCATCGACTTCAGCTACAGCGATCCATCTCCCAATTTCGATCGATCGAAGGTTAAGGGGTTGGTTGCTCAACTCTTCACGTTGAAGAAGGAGCACACAGCGGCGGGGACTGCTTTAGAGGTCGCTGCTGGTGGCCGGTTGTATAACGTGGTTGTCGACTCTGCCGCCACAGGTAAACAGCTGCTCGAGAATGGCCGGCTCAAGAAGCGAGTCACCATCATCCCGCTCAACAAGATCGCAGCGTTCAGGGCGTCTGCACAGAAGATTAGCGCAGCACAGAAGATCGCACCCGGGAAAGTGGACCTTGCATTGTCCCTCGTTGGATATGATGACGAGGTCAACGCGGCCATGGAGTACGTGTTTGGGTCGACTCTGGTCTGCGAGGATGCGGAAACCGCTAAGCGCGTCACCTTCGATCCAGCAGTGCGCATGCGCAGCGTCACCTTCCAAGGTGATACCTACGATCCTGCAGGTACCTTGTCCGGGGGTAGTGCACCGCAGTCCAGCGGAGTTCTGGTCACCATGCAGAAGCTCAACGAGATCACAACCGAGCTTAGGTCGCAGGAACAGCAGCTCCGCAAACTACAGGAGACGATGGCTCGGGAAAAGAAGAGGCTTGATGCTGCGCGCAAGACCAAGCAAGAGCTTGATCTCAAGAAGCACGAGATCAAGCTTACAGAGGAGCAAATCAGCGGCAACTCTTCGTCGTCTGTGAGTACAGCCCACCACGACTCGCATGACTGCGCTAACCACATCGCAGATCATTCAAGCTATTGAGGAGATGAAGCAGAGTGTCGCCCACCTGAGGGAAGACGTCAAGGCTGCCAAAACACGACAGGACGAAGCGAAAGCCGACATCAAGCGCATTGAGCGCGACATGAGTGAATTCAACAACAACAAAGACAGCAAGCTGGCGGAGCTGCAATCGTCCCTCGAGAAGCTGAAGAAGGCACTGACTAAGACGAACGCTGCCATCAAGCCGCTACAGTCGGAAGTGCGCGAGGCCATGGTGGACTCTGAGCAGTGCGGCAGTGACCTTGCAGCAGCGCAAGAGCAACTCGAGGATGTCCAGACTACACTCAAGACACAACAGGAGGAGATTGACGAGCTTCTGGCCGAGCAGAAGCAGGCGCAGGACGCGCACGACATCGCGCAAGCGCAGTTGGCAGACGAGCAAGCAAAGCTCACTGGCTTTGACGAAGAGCTCCGATCGCTCGAAGACACAATTCGTGCGAAAAACTCGTCCATCACCGAGGGCGGGTTGGAGCAGCAGCGGGTTGCTCACGAGATCGAGAAATTCCACAAAGAATCTGAAGGCGCCGCGGGCAATATCGCAGCACTCGAGAAGGAACACGAATTCATTGCCAGTGACGCGGAGCTGTTCGGTCGCCCGGGAACTATCTACGACTTCAACGGTGTCAACATGGCCGACTGCAAGCCCAAACGCAAGGCTCTTGAGGAACGCTTCCAGCAGCGCAAGAACAAGATCAACCCCAAGGTCATGGCCATGATCGACAACGTGGAGAAGAAAGAAGCGAGCCTCAAGGCCAACATGGCGACTGTCATCAAGGACAAGAAGAAGATCGAGGACACGATTCTTAAGCTCGATGAGTACAAGAAGGAGGCTCTGCACAAGACCTGGACAAAGGTCAACAAGGACTTCGGCGACATCTTCAACGAGATCCTACCAGGCAGCTACGCAAAGTTGGACCCGCCCGAGGGCAAGACGATCGCCGATGGACTGGAAGTCAAGGTCATGCTTGGCAAGGTCTGGAAACAATCGCTTACCGAGCTATCTGGTGGACAACGGTACGTTCTCCCTATAATTTCCCTTGTCTTAACGGCCACTAATTTTCTTAGGTCTCTGATTGCGCTCTCCCTCATCATGGCGCTGCTGCAGTTCAAGCCCGCGCCTATGTACATTCTTGACGAAGTCGATGCTGCGCTCGACATATCGCATACCCAGAACATTGGTCACTTGATCAAGACGCGGTTCAAGGGCTCGCAATTCATTGTTGTCAGTCTGAAGGACGGCATGTTCGAGAACGCAAATCGGCTGTATAGGACAAGGTTCGTCGATGGAACGAGTGTTGTTCAGGCGACGACGAACACTGCGAAGTAGGCGGTGGCAGCGTACTGTTTTGACGATGTATAATGTGTCATGAAGCGTGGGTTCGGGATACCCGGTGCATATGGGCTGGTTTGGACGGATTTACTTTGCATAGCTTGGCGTTCGCGGGTTGCACTCGGGGCTAAAGTCTGGTTTGGAAGTTGAGTATGTCTATCTGCGCCGTGAGTGGTCGCTGCTTTCTGGAATCTCTTCTCGTCTATCTCTCCTTCCCGATTGGGATGCCACGGGCGCAAGCTTCCTTGGGCTGCCTCCTACCACAACAACACCTTGTTTTCCTCTTTTACAACGATCGTCATCCGCTCTACCGCCTAACATTCCTATTCCTAGATTTGCCTCAATCGCACTTTGGACATACAGACGGCAAGTTTGCCGATCACTGTGTTCATGCGCACGCACACCGACGCCGGCGCCTGCTATTTGATTCCCTGGCCGGCCTTCGATGTCGCAATCGGATTCGGACGTTTCGGTTGAAACCACGTCTACCATCGACATCGCACAGAGACGCCACGGTATTGCTCCGAGCGGATCACGCGTGACAACACCCTACACCTACACGACCAGCATTAGAGACTATCTTCATCAACCACAGCCTGCACAACAGCCGCAACAAGCACCACTACTATCGAGACACTATGTAACACTCCAGGACCATGCTGCCGCTATCATGCGCGCAGAGCATGCCGGCAACGATGCTGTCACGCCCCGTCATGAGGGCAGGCGTGGAAGCTTCGCCTGGGGCCCGCGGTCAGCGTACGATGATGAGACTCCAAAACACACCCGCAACCCAATGGTGCCACAGCGAACGGACAACCGCACGCCACCAACGATGGAAGAGCTCGTACGCAGGATCACCCACGAAGACGATGACTCCAGCACCCGCAGGTCCAGCCTAGTCCAGAGTGACACCGTCTTCAGCCGCCCGTCTACTAGGCGCTCGTCTACCTGCGGTACTGATATTGACAGCCTTACCCGCTCTGACACAGGAAAGTCGATAGGTGGGCTTGCGAGGAGCCTGACGAAGAAGATCCCTGACATGAAGACGCATCGGCTCTCGACCAGCAAAGCGCAGCAGAGCATCTCAGTACCTATAGAAGATCACCAAGAAGATACTTCTGCTACAGAAGGCTGTCGCAAAAGTCCCAAGCTGTCTTTCCAGCTTCCGTCCGGCTTGAGAATGAAGAATCCTGTCGAAAAACCTCAGCAGCCCTCTGCGGTTGTTGAAGAGTCGCCAACGGGTGAGTCTCCTGACCAATCTATGTCGCCAGACTCAGCGAACCAGTGCGGTGGCTTAGCAGCTCGACGTCAGGTCAAGATGGACCTCACGCTGCCCATCGGACTTCCCGATCTGTCCAATCCCAAGGAACGCAAAGCGGCCAATCCCGCCATCATGAGCAGCATCACGCCATCTCGTCCACGAAGTCCAAAGACACCTTGGATCCGCGAAACGGAACTGGACTGGGGTCGAGGTGATAAGGCCACCGCAAGATCTGCTCCAATCATTGAAGACGAGGAGGACATGAACGCCATGGGCATGATTACGCTCAACGATGCAGGTGTCGAGCGAGGGATCGGGTCGGCCTTACCACCTGTCACGCCTCCACTCGCAACCCCAGCGTTCGTACGTCCACCACAGAAATTTCGCGATCGATGTTATATCAGCCGCCCTACCGTAAGACGCAACAAAAGTGGAGGGCCCAGCACGAGCGAGTCTGACTTCGGGAGCACACCTGACGGTCACTGGACCCTGGAAGTCAAGGAGAGCACGACTGGGCATGAAGTTAATGTACAGAAGGAGCTCGGCCAATTGGCGAAGACGGCAAAACCTGCACGGTCTCGCCGTTGGCCTTGGAATAAGTCAAAGGCGTCTGGCTCTGATGAGCACACCCAGGCCAAAGAAGAGCGTGATAAGCGCAAGAGCTTGGCCACAAATATCTTCAAGCGCTCCAATCGCTTTCCGGAGACTCCAGAAAAAGAGAAGAAAGATAAAGAATCATCCAAAGAACGGACCGCGCCTTGGAAACGAGACAAGCCTATCGAAAAACCCCCACTCCCCTCTGCGTCTCTCGCCAATATTTCCGTACCGCCCTCATTCGTGCCTCCCGGATGCGAGAAGGTGCCTACGCCTCCGATATTTGACGCAGCCGGCGAAGTCCGAGGCAAGCTCGCGGACTTCTTCTTCGACCCGAACGACTTCAGCGCAAAGACCAAGCGCAAAGCTAACGCCTCTCCTGGCGGCTACTGGGACTCTAATGCAGTCCTCATGAGCATGCACACAGATCTTGGCCTCAGTAATACGGAGGACGATGAAGAAGGCCCCGAGGGTCGCCCGCCGGCTGCATTCCACTTCGGTCCAGTGAATGACACACCTGGCCCCATGACCAGTCCAGGCTTGTTTACCGGCGCTAATGGCTATCTGACTGTCAAGCCTGCTCCGACATCGGGAGCACCGAGGACGCCCAGCTCACCTGGTCAGGACTCGTGGTTCCGCATGCACTTCGGCGAGCAAACGCCTGACGTCGAACAACTAACCGCTGCAGCGCTCAAAGAGGCGGATGAGAGACGCAAGTTCGAGTGGCTTGTCCCTGAGCATCTGCCCAACAGCCCTCTTTGTCCGCTACATGTGAAGTATGTCGGCCCCAGTAAAGGACTCTGCTACTGGCATGGCAGGAAGAGTAATGGTTGGGGTGTGGAGCCAGGGAGGGACTATGTTAGTCATCCTGTCAGGATCGGCGAGGGGAGTAGTGGCGGTTGGGACGTTGGAAAGCAAGAGTCTCCGCGACAGGAGAAGAGGAAGAGGAGGTTGGAGAGTTTGAGTATTCCTTAATGTTCATGTTGTGAGCGTTCAGCGCGGCGTTAGATATGGGTGTTCATAGTGACTTTGGATATTGAAGAATCACCATGAGTCCTGTAGATTTGAAATTTGATAGATGATGACGGCAGGCATGGATGGTGAAGATATGTGTGCGCTACATTTGAACATTGGCGCAGTAAGGCCACAATCTACCAAGCTGCAACTTCGAAGAATCAAAAGCGGGAAGGCATTGTGGCCTTCGGTCATATCTCTCAGAAGGAAGACAGAGCTCTAGCTTAGACCTCGAAGACGGGCAATTTTGCAGACATGTTCTTATCCTTACGCCTTTTTGGTAAGGCAGACTCCCAGACACATGGATTGAGTCAATCTATTTTTTAGTGAACGATATATTTATGTTCGTTTGACGAGAGAGAAATGAGCAGCATTGAAGCTAAGGTAACTTTAACTCAACGCAATTAGTTGTAATGGCAGGATTGTAGCTAATTGAAGTTCTATAAGTGTACAAGAGAACTGCTAGGTTCTCTCTAATAACTCCCGTATTTGAAGTGATAGCTAGGTAGAAGCTAACTTTCTTGCTGCTGTTCGCTGCTACTGTTCGCAAAGAATGTGCTTCACTGAATACATTCCCGGCCTCTCATAATAGTTCCCCCCTTTTTTTTGACCTGGGAGGTAGAGCACGAGATCATAGACTCGTTCTCATGGTCTTTTGGTAACTTAAGAAAGGAATCGATGGTTGAAGACTAGCATGGAACGTCTGATTAGATGCTTTTGTAGCCTACAAATCTGCGACCGGAGCGGCTAGACATGATGTGATTCCACACTTCTTTGTAGAGAAAGTCCATCGTGATCACAGTCGTCGTCGCACTGCACGGATATGAATTGACCCTTGACAATCAACAGAAGTACGGAATTCGTTTGAACCAGCAATTTTCAGATATGGCAAGCTACGTCTTCTGTCTTCTACCGGCAACTACCGCGATCACCCGTGACTCAGAGAATACATACCCAAAAGAAGCGTCCACGACAGTCCACGAAATTGCATCAGATATTCCCAAGCTGGGAGATCAAAAAGCGAGGAGCCTCGAGGCGCGCCTCATCCGCATAGAGGAAATGGCCAATGGCAACGATCAGAGTTCCGTAGCAAACATAGTCGGTCGAGCGGCAGAAGACTTCCGTCTTCGCAGCCGGAAAGTCTGGGATTTGACCACGGTTCTGGAGGTTCTTAGTGTACCCAAACAACACCACACCCTTGATCTGGTCTTTGACGGCAGCACCGAGCCCGGAGATGGCATTGCTCATAACGGCAGTTCCCTGACTGTAGCCGCCAGCCACAATCGGAGTGCGAGGACATTTGCTAGCGGCAAGGTTGAAAAGCCGCTGAGCTTCTCCAATAGCGGCTTGGGTTGTACCGGCCGGTAGAGCGTTCTCAGCCAGACCAGCCGTGTATGGTCCACCGACGCCTTGGACCCAGACGTCAGGTGCGCCGTATTTGGCCTCTAGCTGACCAGCAACAATGGGCCCAGCAGAAGCACCCTGGAGACGTTAGCAAAATGATGATAGTCGGTGACTGTATGTGCTGACCATATTTCCTGCTTCACCGGAAGCGCGCGCCCAGATGAAGATCGTCTTTGGGCATGCCGAGCTGCTGCCACTCTCGAGCTCATTCGAGGTCGCCAATTGACGCGCTGCTAGCTCGGTCTCAGGAGTGGAGACATGCTCTGGCTTGGGGACTGCAATGGGAGACGAGGCCGTAAAGACCACGAAGAGCGAGAGAATTGCGAAATGTCTCATTGCGAAACGGGAGGTACTTAGTGAATGGAGTGGGTGGATTTGCTGAAACGTAGCGAAGGCTGCCGGCGGCGAAACTTTCTGCGCTGATGGAAATCTTGGTGAGGGCACCGTAGCGACCTTTATACTTGGTCACTGGTTCGATACCCACCTTCAAGCTGTTTGAATTGGTCACCGTGATGGCTTCGTCGGGTTGGTGTGCTTGGCACTAGCAGTATCGATGTACCTGAAGCTTCGTGGCGCTATACATGTGTAAGCGCCAACTCTTGGGACTATAGAAGAGGATGTGGATCTTGAAAGTCTGGCCATTAGGGCCTTGAGTTGGACTTTTCCTGCCTCGGCTTATCCAGGTTGGTGTCTTGCTCTTTTCACCTTGCTGGCACGGTGTGTACACATTGTCGGTGACAATAAGTCGTTTTCGACAAGATGACTGGCCCACTTCTCCACGCCTTATCGTATTCTGTCAGTATACGAATGGATGCCAACTCTCGCTACACCCCTGCAGGAACAGCCCAACATGAGACTCCAGCCTAGGCGGGCTCGATCCCGCATCGACCCATCTGCGGGTCCATCAAGGTGATGTAGGCTGCACGTAAGCCGTGATGCGTCAAAAACAGCGTCTCAATACTGTGAGTACCTCCCACAGAGGCGACGGATGGTGCTTGCTTTGCTTCAACACTCGTCGGGTGATGGCGTACTACAGTCAACTTGTAGTGCTGGACAAAAAACATTTGCGCTGTCTTCTCCAGACCGACTATAGCGGATAAGCATGCAACAGCGCCACAGGGGCCCTGAAAAAGCAACGACATAAGTGCCGACGTCGGGCGTTATTGCATCTGCATGCAACTTTCAAAGCCATCGATTGGAGGAGAGTTAAGTGACTTCTTCCGGCATTGGCTGATGGCTGTGTCATCCGCAAAGGCGGATGTCCGATCTGATTCCCGTTGCGGAAGACGGGTACTATCCGCATGGTGGAGAACAGATGTGAAGGGATGACTGCCGAGGCATGTTCGACTGTGATTCAGTCCAAGTGGTCTGATGACTGTGGTGTTGCTGACCGATAACGAAAACCAAGCACACTTCGCGAGGGGCGAGGTATACACTCCATACAATGCTTGCAATGTGCGCTGTAGATGGTAAGGTGAGAGGGAGAGGTCAGTCACAAATTGGACACGAGGAAGACGCAACCTGGTGTGCGAGTCATTGGCATGGCTCGTTTACGTCACAGCTGCCGAAACATGACTAGCGCATGCGCTCCTCCGTCTCTGCTCAGGCCCTGCTGACCGTTGCAAATACCACGACCTCTCGTGGCACCGAGGAAATCGGACAGTCGCCTATTTTGCAAAGGCTCTTGCGCTACAGGCACAAGCTTTAATATTGCAAAAAAAAAGCTAGAATCAAATAAGTTAAAGTATAATGTCTCTTGTAGCCAGATAAAAGCTCTGCTAGCCACATTTTGCTGTGGTAAACTCGTGCTAGGAGACAAGAGTTGTCTGGCTGTCAGGGTATCTCAAGAGCACGACCCTGTGTTTACTTTTTCCTCAACGCCTCGAATTTGGAAGTGATGGATGCCGCTTCTGCAGCACCATATCTCCCCTGCTCAACCAGCCACCGACCCTCTGCGTGCCTTGCTGCAGCGATGCTCTTCCGTGTTCCAGAGTACACCGCTGTCCTTAAACTTTTCGCAATGCCAGCACCGGTGTAGCCCATAAGACCGAACATACCAGCTCCAGTCTTGGTAGTCAGGCCCACCAGGCCTTTGGCTACACCCTTCGCGGCGCCTATCGCACCTTCCTTCTGCGCCCCTTGATATGGCTTCACAACAACGTCGCTCAGGCCATCATAGAAGCCGTAGGCGAAGGTCTTGCCAGCAACTGTTGCGCCGCTTGCAAAGCCTGTCACTGGGCCATGATCGCGTACTTTGTCACCGTACGTGCGAGGCACGTTCTTCAGACCATCTGTGAGAGCCATGGGAATGTCGACCAACATACCCTTGGTTGCCTTTGGCGCGAACATCGCAATACTCTTGCCAGACGCACCAGCCATTCGGCCAGCAGAGATGGGCTTCCGTTTCGTTGCCGATGTCGCTGAATGGATGCTGGAACTGTCTAGGTCTTTTGAAGGGACGTTCAAGGTATTCGACGCGCTGGAAGCCTCCTGTGTAGATTCTTGATACGCTCGCCAGTCACGATCATCTCGATACTCGGTGTAGGGCTTGGTGAAAATGCCTGTCACAGATGTTCCGAGGTCTACAGCGGTACTCAGAACCGAAGCTGCGCCACCTGAGATTGGATCCCATCGTCGTGGCTCTATCAGGAACGGCTTGCTCTGGTATAGTTCGAGGTGTTTTGCGTCTTTTGGAGACTTCTGGAAGACGAGCTCTGCGGCCAATGAGCATAACTTGATATCAACTCTGCCCTTTTTGAACCGGAGTGTTGCCGGCAGATGAGGCATGATATCGCATGGTACGCGGTTGAGAGGCAAATGCTGGTGGAATGATCGCGCAGCATTCTGAACACCTGTCTCAGCTTGCATCTTCTGAGCTATTGCCGCTGCCGCTACTGCCGCTTCATTGGAAAGGCAGTACTTGATTGCTTCCGACAGCGTATCTGTTGTGAGTTGCTTTTGAGGAATCGGAGCTGGTCCCGCGCCTGCTACAGCGCACATTTCGCCCCAAAATGGCTGGCTGGAGCTTGTCAGATACGTGACATGCGGGGCCTGCAAGCTACTTACTCTCCAAAGAAAGGCACAATGGTGGTCGGCCTACCATTTTTGAGCCCACAAGCTGTGGTTCCAGCTCCTCCGTGGTGCACAACAGCAGCTACGCGTTGAAATAGCCACTCGTGCGGGCAATCGCCGATGAACAGCACATTTCTATGCGACTCGCCGTTCGATCCCAGATTCGACCAGCCCTTGGATACGATCGCACGAAAGCCATCTCGCTCGACAGCTTCCATGATCGCCGCGGTTATTCTCTGCGGATCCTCAAGCACGATGCTGCCAAACCCGATGTAGACGGGTGGTGGTCCACTCTCTAGAAATGCTCGAATGTCGGGCGGTGGCTCGTAATGCGGAGGGTCTCTGAAGAAGAAGCCACATACGTCGATATACGGAGGCCAATCTGTTGGCTTGGGTACCAGCGCTGGAGACCAACAGTATGTGAATGGCACTTTCAACGACTTTGCCAGGCTCGGGCCGTCGAACATTGTGACCTCCTCAAGGTCCAGCGTCTCACGCCAGGTGTTTACGACGTCTCCAAGTCTGTGCCGATTAGCTTTCAAGTGATCACACGAATGCTATGGAGACTCTCAACGTACCCTTGCCAGGTGAGCCAGTCCACGACCCCATACGAGAGGTAGTTCGCTGCACCCTCTTTGCCGTCCGCGTTCTTCAAGTTGGCCAATGGATGCGGAAAGGCTCTAGTACTCGACCACGGCATGGTGAACATCATGTGTACCGGTATCCCGAGAGCCTGTGCGCAATGGATATGTGCAAAACTTGGTGGATTCGCGATGATCGCGTCAGCAACGAAAGGCTCATTAGTGAAGGTGTCGGGCTCAATACACGATCTCCAACATCCTTCAAGCATCTCCCTAACCATCAGCCTCTTTCTCTTGATCTCGCCTGCCTGTATGGTCTTCATGCTCGGAATCAACCCAGGGTTCTTGACCATGTATGCCATCAGCTCCGAGGGGTTGCCGCCGATTGGGTAAAATTCGAGACCTGAGCCTGACTTGCGCACAAAGTCGTCGAAGACATTGTGGGTGGCTACACGGACTCTGTGTCCATACTTTCGGAGCTCATGTCCCAGAGCAATGAACGGTTGCACATCTCCACGGCTGCCTACAACCTGGATGACGATGTTCAGCTTGACTGGGAATGACTCTGCACAAGCCGTTGTGGTTATCTCTGAATACTGGGGAGGTGCATCTTCGACTTGAGCCTTCCCTGGCGGCGCGTAGAGAACCGAGAGCGCTCGCGCCAGTTTCGAATCAACGTCGACATCGATACGTCCATCAGCTTGTTGGTCGTCAGTGTCCAAGCTAGCAGATCCGGGCCGAGTCGTCTGCGTTTCTTACCGTTGACTGTCGAGTTGATCGCCAGCTGTTCCGGTGGGAGATATGCAGGGAGCTCGGAAACAGGGTAACTCTTCTCTTTTTGCATGGTTGCAATTGATTGCTAGAGGTATGCGATCAAGGTGCTGGAATTGCTGAAGCTCTAATCGTCCGCTCAGCGCAGACCTTGATTTATCCCTTTCGAGCAACGAAAACACGCGTCCAATTGCTGTGGCTGTGCGCAGCTCCGTCCAAATGCAGGGACAGGCTGTGATGTCAGCTCGTCCGGTACCGTGGTTCTGAGCCAATGAGCGTATCGCGTATCTCGTATCTCGTTTGCTGACGAATTTTAGCGCCTCAGGCTAACCCTTTCGCGACGTCCTTGCGAGGGATGGCCTTTTCAGCAGCCAGGCTGTACTAGAAATACTCGTCACAGCTTTTAGAATGAGTCTCTGGTGTTTGAAACTCATGAAATATGACCGGGTGGATGCTTGGAAAAGATGCTAAGTTGTTCATCTGTTCGTGTGTCTAGGACAAACCAACGGCCTGCTTCGGGCAGTCCAACAAAGAGCTCCAGTATGGTCCCAGGCACGCTTCGGCAGCTTTGACAATGCTTCGTCCACATCCTTCTGCCCACCAGTAATTATTCAGGCGATGAAGCAAAACACCATAGTACGCGAATATGATCAACGCCGGCGGCTGACGCTGCTGCTGCAAAACGATGTATCTCTCGGGGGCGTTGATGAGCCAGATGAACGGCCCAGAGCAGAACCTGTTGTACCCAAAAGTACTTTGTGCCTCGTCTGTCATGAGGTCGAATTGCTCCATCCACGAACTGCATCGCAGCAACAGCTCTAGAGTTTCGTTGTATACTTCAGCATGCTCATCTACACTCCACATCCTCTTGATGTCTTGGAGACGTGCTCCAAAATCACTATGGCGGATGCATTCCGCCACGTCCAGCTCGGCGAAGTTCTGAAGCTCAACGAAAGATCGCAGAGGTCCTTCCCGAACATGAAGATAGGACGAATGAAGCACAGCAGAAGTACCTCGCACCAGTGAAATCCAATCTTTCCCAAGTACCTGGGTTGTACGGACACTGGAGTCGGCTTTGTCGTCATCAAAATTCGTGCTGAAAGAAGCAAAAGCGTAGAAGAACGTGAGCGACGAGTTCGCAAAGAGTGCAGTACTGTTGTCAATGCTGACGTTCTGGAGGTCTTCAGTGAATCCATCTAGTGCTTTACTCCGATGCTCTGCCGCAAGATGGAGCAAGGCTGCTCTGTTTGGAGGTCTTGTATGGGCAACATGTAATGCCGATAGACTAAGGATGCTGTGTATTACATACTGGTGTTTGAACCCAATCGATGGGATGACTGAGTGCCAGTAGTGGTCAAGGTCATGTGTATCCAGGATACTACGGCCAGCTTTGGTGATCCAGTGGTGCAATAGCGCCATGTCTTCCATTTCGAAGAAATTATCTGGCACACTTCTGGGAGTGCCGTTGCAGAGTGAAGGTGCATTCCTGATGTCCTCTGAGCCAACAAACTGCCAGGAGGAGTCTGACTGAGGCGAAAATTCTTCCGTAGGCATTGCATCGCGAGCGATCGCAGGACCTGGCCGATAGATGCACTGTATGTTGTGGCGAATGCAATGTAGGCAGTGAGGCTTCTGCTCGTCACACTGTTTCTGTCAGCACTTGAATAACCACAAGCCCTCAGGGTCAAAGACCTTGATGTGTCGGCGCTTGCATTCTGCGCACCCTTCTCTTGACTTTCGATGCGCGCGTCGTTTGCTCGTGGCCTGGTGTTGAGAAGTAGACATCGAGCGGTCTGGCATGCGCATCGGCCTCGCGCGAAGCGCGCAGACTTAAGTACGAGATACGCATAGACGTCTTGCATATTGACGGGAAGGCGGACAAGTGCCGTTATGGTCCCTGCTTGCGTGTTCACAGACTGGTCAGTAACGACGCGAGAAACGAAATACGCAAGTGGGGCTTCTTTCGGGCCGAGACTGGCATGATCCACATCATCATGTTGCTTTCCTCTTTCGCTCCTTTGTCTCAACAGCCCGGTGGGTTCCCACGGTTCCCACGTTCGGCGTACCATGATTTCAGCATGCTCGATGTCGCGAGGGTGTATGTGCAAAGTCTTTGTCTTCGCCGTTGTGAGAGGGGGATCAGAAGTGTTGCCGGCAGCCAACTCGACACACTTGGTCGTCCCTGCACGTCTTGGGAGATTTGGATGGCAAGACCCAGTAATCCTGGAGTTCTCTGAAGACCACAAGTAGACGGGTATGCGAGATACCATAGTCTAGCTTACAACTGCCGTATGCGAAGGAGCACTCAATTGCTTCTGGCAACCCCCGGACTGTTGAAGCGGAACGTCCCACTTTTCCCAGCGTATCTCGTAAAAAGGTAGCTCAGGGCAATTTCTGCCGCGGCGCAGCAAGTGCTTTAATCTGACAGGAACACGCGAGATGTCACTTAAATACTCTAGGTTGCACGTTTCTCCCTTCAGAGGTCCACTCGCTTCCCCGACCAACCTTGGACCCACCCATCATGCCTGAACAGTACCGACCCTCTCTCGACGATCCAAGCGTATGGGTCCCTTATCGTTACCACCCTTCAAAAGTCGCAGCAATCATCTTCGTTGTCGCATTTGCTGCAACAACACTGTTACATGCCTTCCAAGTGTGCAAGAGGAGGACGTGGTACTTCATACCTCTGGTCGTTGGTGGCATATGTGCGTGCCTTGTCCATCCACGACCGTAGCCGTACTGACAATCTTGATAGTTGAAGTCGTTGGATATGTCGGACGAATCTTGTCGACGAATGACCTCTGGGCACTTGGTCCTTTCATCATGCAGTCGCTGCTCCTCCTGATCGCTCCCGCGTTGTTCGCAGCATCCATCTACATCGTTCTTGGCCGCATCATCCTTCTTGTCGACGGTGAACAGCACTCTCTCATCCGCCAGAAGTGGCTCACGAAAATCTTCGTGACGGGCGACGTGATTAGCTTCCTCGTCCAAGCCGGAGGTGGTGGTATTCAAGCAGCGGGATCCCTGGAACTACTCCATACGGGCGAGAAGATCATTGTCGTCGGCCTCTTCCTTCAATTGACCTTCTTTGGATTTTTTATCGTGGTTGCAGGTCTCTTCCACTTCCGCTTCGCCAGGTCATACACCCAACTGGCCGGTGCCCACCAGCTTCCTTGGAGACGGCATATGCATGTTCTGTATATCGCGTCCGGCTTGATTATGATCAGGAGTGTTTTCCGTGTTGTTGAGTACTTGCAGGGCAACAACGGGTATCTTCTGCGACACGAGTACTTTCTCTACATCTTCGACGCAGTACTGATGTTGATCGTCATGTGTCTGTTCAACTGGTCACACCCGGCCGAGGTGACGGATCTGTATCAGAAGCGACTTGGGGCAAGAGATATTCATGTTATGGAGACTCGCAACCAATATATGCAGCATGAGGACGTTTGAGATGGTGGAAGGAGCGACATCGATTCGAGTTGTATACCCTATTTCCGCCTGCAAAACTAGATGTATAGACATTATTTAACTTGCGGCTTTGTTTTTCGTTTCTTAAGTCTCAACTCAAGCCATCCTTACAGGAATGATCGCATCCCTTACTTCGTTCTTTTCGTCTGTCGAGTAAGCCCGCCATGGTCTTGTAGGCGCCAAGATGACTTCCTGGGACTCCTTGGGTCGCAACGAGCTGGGTGTAGGTGCGCGCATCGTCCGCAAAGACTCTTGCGCTGACCGAGTGAGTTCTTTCTCTGCCTCTACTGATCCAAATGTCAACCAGTGGATGACAACAGCGTCCCAACTGACGTCTGTCACGCAGAGCGACAAGCAGATCAACGCTAGCTCTCGGCCACCGGTGATATAGAATTGAACCATGTTGGCGACGGTGGGCAACATAATGAGCATGCTGCCGAACAAGCTCTTCCACAACAAAATCCTAATATTGCGCTGCACTGCTGTCTCTTTCTGTGCCTTAGGTGTATCGAGATCCTTGACTGTGTTCTTCCCAAATACGCCGGAGACCGTGTTCAGTCCATGTAGCTTGACCACTGGCCTAAGAAGGTAGAAGAACACTCCGGTCAGGGCTGCGTTGACACTGATGTCGACGACCATGAAAGGTATTGAAGCCTGTCCCGGTATCCCCATGTGGCAGCGTCCATCTTCTTGCATCTCGATGATGGGTTTGAGGTAGGCGTTGATGGCGACTCCAAGGAAGGATGCAACGACCATGACCATGAGGCACCAGTAAAGCCAGTCGTGGGTGCGGCGAACGAATGGGGCGCGGACGACATGGATTCTTTCAACGATGAAGATGTAGCTAGAGATTTTGTCAGTACAATGGGTGACTTGGATGCAAACATTGAACTTACATCGTGCCCTTGCAGGCGGTGTACAAGATCAGGCAGATCCACGTCGCTGAGAAGCAGAGATTGTGACTGAATAAGCCTTGCCCGGCAAGCATAATAGCCGAAGCAAAGATAAATGCAAATACGAGGAAGTACAGAATGAGCACAATTATCGATGTGATGTTGCGCGACATTATGGCACTCTTTCTCAATCTGTTGAATCTGGCACCTAAGTGACTTGTCAGCGACTGCATCCCGGATTTCCTGACTCGTCACATACCCAAAAGCAGCGACAACATCATCGTGAAGAACAATGATATGACGACAAAGATAGTTCTGTCGGTCGCTGGTTCGCCAGTGTAATTCCTATGCAGGTCGTCTCGCGCTAACAGGGCCTCTCCCTTAGGACCAGCCACGGGCAGGTGAGGCATCGCGTTGACCACGATGATAGGAGCAAATAGCAAAAGGCACGCCGATAGCCACATCTTCATGCACAGATGTCAGGAACGAAGCCGTCGACAGGGCAAAGATATCGTACGATGGCTGCTGCGGGTGTGGGGATCATCGCTATTATGACATGTCTACTCGAGGCAGAGCCAGCCCACGTCCTGGCCCACATCAGACCAACGCCAATTGCGCATTGGATGCATAGACTTTCAGCCTTTCTGCAAGATCGGCGCCGTTGTTTTGCGCAAGTCTGGGCGAGTTGAGCCTCAGTGGAGCAGGCGGGAGGAGCTGGCGTCCGTCAACAGCGAACGAGCGGAGAGGAGCCCGAATGACGCTAATTGCCAGAAATTCAGATATTCTTGCACAATGGGGAAGTTTGCCGAAGAGAGGACGGCTGGGTCGTGGCTAAGCGCATAAGCGCACCATCGCAGCCACGTTGCTACAGGGCGAAAACTTTCCCCAAGACGTGCCGGCATCGCGCAGTAAGGCCGCCTGATTTAGCAACAGTTTTGTTTGGAGCGGTGAAGCGCTGAACTCTGGCAGCAGGATTTCGACATTTTTACTGGACGGAGTGAGTACATCCGCAAGGCTGCGTACAAAAGCCGGTCGGAGCTTTTGGAATCAAGAGGTCCTTAGGGGGGATGCTGGTGGTGGTTTGCGGCAAGGGTGATCTCCGGGAAGGAAGCAGATCCGCGGGGGAGGCACAAGCCGCATCTGACCCACACGTTCAACCACCACTCATCGGCAGACTTGTGCAGCCTCAACAACGTTTCCGAGGATCTGCGTTGTCTTCAATGCGGCTTCTTTGTGGCAACGGCGCCCCACTACTGAACGGTTCGAACCTCTGTTTTCGTAAAGGAGGCACTGAGCATGTGCTCCAACGACCCCGGGACCTGCGCGCTCCCTTCACTTATGCCAAGTGCCCAGTCGCGGCCAGAATCATTGTCAATCGCAAGATCTGATTGAAGGGCTTTTATTCTGTACGTTTGCTTGGAGCACAGCCTCTCAGCATTGCAGGACAAGCATCCGAGGAGCACATCATGAAGCCGCTCTGGCCAGCGTCACTTAGCATCAAACGGGAGATGCCGTGTCAACAGAGAGTCATGGCAACGCTACGGCTGATCTATCAATACTGCGCCGCTGCATTCGTCCCTGCGACGCAATCGTCTCGACCTCCTCTCGGTAACACCCACGACTTTAACATCAGTCTCCACGTGCATGCTGATGATCTCCAATCGTTCCATGCAGATACGAGCCGAGAACCACGATCATCCAACTTGGAGAGCCCCAGAACCAGCATTGCATCTGAGGTCCAATATGAGCGCGCTGCCATAGCAAATTGGGAGGAAGTCAGTATCTGAATACGGCTGGCTGAAAAGCTGTTAGACTCTTTAATGGCTAAAATACTCGCAACAGCACGACGGCAGAGATAGATGCTTGCCTGCAGGACTCTTTCTGAATATGGTATCTGGGGAAAAGGAGAGATGGCGGAGAAGTAACTTCGTTGTTATAACAGTCTATTATACTGCGATTACGCATTTCAGCTCGCAGAGACATTTGTTGTTGCTGGAAGAAGTCCTAGAGCGAACAGAGCCATTCGAGGTTTATCTTCAAGTTTGAATGTGTTGTCGTGAGCGCCACTCCCTGGAGCAACGATTTGCACGGCAGACTCGGGGAGCAGAGAGCAGAAAGCACATCACGCGGTATTCAGTGCTTTTTGGAGAGATAAATCTCATGCGCTGTTCAGATCGCGTTTTCGAAATTCTGAGACGCGGAGGCTGTGCAGAAGAAAGCACTTCCAGAGACGGAAGGTACGCTGAAATACTGTCTGCCGACTCCAGAAGCCCACATGCAGGAACTGATGTACGAATCTGGTGCTTCTCAGCGCAGAAGACGGCAGAACATGAATCTCCGATCTTGAAGTCTTGGAGGCCGACACAGAGAAGGCACATACCAACAATCAGTCGTCCTTTTGAGTTTGAAAACGAAGGAGCGCACAGCATAGCGAGAGATCTGGGCGGCAGAAGAAGTAGTTTGTAGCCATCTAAGACTCTACAGAAACATCGAAGATGTGCGATGTGATTTTGGACATGACTCTTCGCTTGCATGCTTTCTTGCAGCAGCGGTGGCAGTGGCGCCCTGATCTGAGACACTGATATTTTTTGGTCGCAGACAGACAGAAAACCAAAGTCATAGCGGGTAGGCATCGCAGCTTTGGCAGGGCAGATCCCATGTAGTAATTGTAGAAATACTTTGAATGTATTGTTCCAGGAAACGAGTGCAGAGAGAGCCGTCTGACGCCCCACTGACGCTTTTTTATACCCAGAAGCGCGCGTCAAAAGCCACTCGCATCAGTGGTGGCCTGGATCATTTCGATTTCTAACCTCCTCCGCCGACAGCAAACATTGCATTTGCTCGTGATGGTTTCGAGCAGAGATTCCGGGCAGAAGACAAGTCACCCAGTAATCCTGCGTAGGTTTTGAAGGAGAGAAGAGACACAGATGGACGTGACATCCTTTCCGCCGGTTTTTGAGACCAGGAGACAGATATTAAATTAGTCAATGTTGACTTTGAAGCAGGAAGATTTTGAAGCAGGAAGATTTTGAAGCAGGAAGATTTTGAAGCTTCGCCGCAAGGGACTGGTGACCGGCTTTTAGAAGGAGCGGAACAGACATGCAGTAATAGCTGGTGTCTCTTGAGTATTTGCGGCAAAAGCAGATGATAGAAGAAGAGGGTAATCGTGGGCCAAGGCGAGGCTTTGTACGCGCCTTCCACGGCGCCAGCGTGCCAGACCGCCAAGAGAATCCTCAGTAGCAGAAAAAGTGAACCGCGACAGCAGGAATCCTGCAGCTGCTAGGATTGCCATCAGCTTGTGAGATCTGCACACAAGCTACTTGACTGCCTCCCGGGATTCCGAGTAAAACTGACAGCCCCCTCAGGTAGGGGTTCAGGTAGGGGTTCATGTTACCGGGCGTTTCGCAGCTGCAATGGGAGTGAAGCTTACAGGATAGTGGAAGGCGCCGGCTCTTACAATGATTGCATCGTTTCCTGCAAGTGACTTGGGTATATCCAGTGTTGGGCTGATATCAACTCTTCTTCTCGGCCCTTTGGGCTGTTGTATCGTACACAGTCTGGTTCAATCAATATCAAAACCGTCCACTCTCCCTCCTCCCAACACCCAATCCACCATACCCACTCCCCCTCGCCTCTCCATTCGGCATATTAACCCTCTTCAAAGGACTCCCCTCCCTTCGACTCGGCGTCTGACTCCCCGAACCCGTACTACTCGCACCCAAACCGCTCGCCCTATTCACACCTGTAGGGTTACTGCTCTTCTCCAACCTTGGTGTCGAGCTCCTACTCGCAACTCCAAACCTGTCACTGAGACTGAGCTTTGGCGGCTCACGGGCTCTGTTGTTCTCGTCGGTGTCGCGGAGGTAGTTTGCACTTGAGGACTTGCGGAGCGGCGAGTTTGCGTGTGTGAAGACGCCCAGACTGCCGCCGTCGCCGCTTGTGCGTGCGATTGACGGTGCGCGACGGAAGGGGTTGGGTGTTTGTGAGGGGCGGATCGGAGAGGAGAGGTCTGCGTCGTCGTCGCGGGCGTCTGAGGCGGTAGAGGTGTACGAGGAGTGCGCGGATGTGAATGTTGGACGTGTGGCGCTTCGTGAAGGTGTTCGGCCGAGTGAGAGATTATCGGGATCGTAGTGGCTGCGGTAGTTCTTGTTCGGTGTGGTGTTGAAGACCCTCTTGTTGATGATGGTGCGCGGTGTGTATGTGAGGACCTCGCTGGCCAAATCGTGGGGGCTGCCCTTGACGCCGACGCTGGAGTCCCTGTTGCGCTTCTTCGAGATGGTCTGAATAGCTACGTCGCGTGACTGCCTCTGCATGGACGGATGAACGTACTTGCTGTCGTACTCGTGAAGGACCTGTCGGCTGATGATGGTGTTGTCCTTGATCTGCTGCGTGAACGATGATCTAAGCATCCAGAGCTGCAACGACAGGACCAGGCCAACGAAGACTGTTGCTACAACGCGGACGCTGGGGCGGGGATCGAGCGGCGCAACTGGCAGGTTGAGGTAGTAGAGAGCAACATGCAGCGGGCTGAACAAACAGAATAGCTCCAGACAGAGCGGATTTGGATCCCAGACCGCAACCTCCCAAACGTCCCTCGTTGCATCCGGATGTGCGCGCGCAGCCGCCGAGTTGCGCTGCGCAATATTGCGGAAGTATCCAAACGGCGACGCTCCGGCCGGCGATGAATCAACCCTGACACGTTTCGCACTCGGTGTAGTAGGCGTCGTCTCGATGGGCTGCTCGAACAACCTGTAATGCCTCTTCTTGCTGTAGACCATCCATGCGTTCGCACAGCTCGCCGTTGACAGCACGAGCACCAATATGTTCGCAAGCCAGCTCAACCATCCTGGGCCCGAAGCCTCTCTGAACACGCCGTCGTTGTCGAAGTTGTTCGATGCGCCCGTGTTCGCTTGGGCAACAATGAATGCCACGTTGGCGCCAAAGCCGATGTAGAGCGCATATGAAGCAGCGAAGTCCTCCCAGTCGCTGCTACTAAGTTCCTCCGAGATCCAAAGCGCCCAGTCCGAGGGGTCCAGGTATGTCTTGATACGCTCGCTGAGCGGCGCCTTGCGTACGAGTCTCGGCATGTTGTCCAACTGATCTTCGCGTATTGGAGATGTTCGTGTGTGTGGTGAGAGAAGTTTCGGCCAGCCGTTCAAGAGTATCCCTCCATCTTGCGAGGTTGCCGTGAAAGAAAAAAAAAGAAGAGGGAGTGCTATTGTTTGTTACTGCCAGACAAAACGCGCGCTGATGTCACCGAGCGGCCCAAGCTCAGCCGAGCTCCGTCGTCATTGCCCTGGAACATCGCAGCCTCAAGAGCTGTACCGACCAACAACATGGCAGCCCCGGCCTCTGCGTATAAGGACCGGCAGTTCCTTGCCGTTATTGGCGATGAGGTACCCCTAACCCTACCAAACAATCGCGGTTTCGTGGCTAATGCGTGGCAGGACACAGTAACGGGCATGCTGCTCGCAGGCGTGGGCGTGAGTCTATGAAAGAGTGTGGAAGAGTGGCAGGACACGAGATTGACAAGATGCAGCACGTCACACAGCCCCCAGACGCGCAGAAGAACTTCCTTGTCGTCGACAACAAGACCGAGACTAGCACTATCGAGGCAGCATTCGACCGCTTTACCCAGGAGCGCAAGGACATTGCTATTCTGTTGATCAACCAGCACGTATGTCGCCGACCAATCCGACCGTACTCTCCACATCGTTTTCGAACGAAGAGGGGGCGGTTATAGCGAGACTCCTTGCTGATGTGCTCCCAGATCGCAGAGAAGATAAGACCCCGCGTCGAGGCCTACACCGCCGCTTTCCCGTCGCTGCTTGAGATCCCGTCGAAAGACCACCCGTACGACCCTGAGAAGGACACTGTGCTCAAGCGCGTCAGGAGGTTATTCGGAGAGTAGGCGAATGGAGATGTGTTCGGTCAGATGGAGAGTCTATACATGAGCGAATGATACCAAATTCGATACACATTGTTGCTTGCCTACTCGGCATATTCATCCAGCTCTATGAGCTAGGGTATTCATGAGGTCGAGGAGACATCCAATGTCCATGCTTCGGAGTACAAGGCATCAGGGTGTGAAATATGCATTGCCTCGTCGTATATACATTATGCCATATCCATCATAAAGAAACCAACAAATCGAACCATCGCATGGTATCGGACCATCAAATTCCCTACAACTCATTGCGTCTCAGTCGCTCAGCCATCCTCTTCTGCACTAGGGCAGCAGCAGGTCCAGACATTTCAACTTTACGGTTGTTGACTTTTACATTGCCGAAACTCAGGATGCCAGAGCCATCAACAACATTGCTGTTTTCCTTGCTATCACCGTCGCTGTTGCTGTTGCTGTTGCTGTTGCTGTTGCTGAAGGGGCCTTAGGAGAGTCGACGAGCTGTTGGCGAAACAATTACCGGTGGAAAGCAATCTTGGCTGTCAGGCAAGTGATCTTGTCGCCATCCTCGGTGTATACGTCAGCCAGAACGGTGTATGTGCCCTGTT
This sequence comes from Didymella pomorum, assembly GCA_022225945.1. Lineage (NCBI taxonomy): Eukaryota > Fungi > Ascomycota > Dothideomycetes > Pleosporales > Didymellaceae > Didymella > Didymella pomorum. The sequence goes on along the minus strand of JAKJXN010000019.1, from coordinate 203,761 downwards.
GTGTGTCAGTCCTTGTCCACTTCCGTCTTCTCTGTTCCCAATAGTCCTCGATGCCATTGTGGTACAAGAACAGTGTACGTACCGGAGGAATCTCCCTGGGCAGCTCGACGTCCTTGGTCAAGCTCAGCTCGCCCTTCTTCAACGGGCACTTGAGGTCCGCCTGCTCGATCGTATCGCACGCGTCGCGCTCCTGGTTGATCAGAGTGATCAGGCCGTACTTGACTTGCAGGTGCATCTTGCTGCCCTCGCCAACCTCCTCCTTGAAGTCGCCGCTGGCCTTGATGGCAAGCTTCTCTCCACTAGTGATAACATGTTAGCAAAGCCCACAACATATTCTCATCGTGCAACCAGCTGTCTCGGGGGCGCTCGAGTTCTCAAGGTCGTTTTAGGCAGACGTACGGCTTAGGCGGGTTGGGGTCCAAATCAACCTTCTCGATTTGCAGGATGTAGTCCGCCGGATCGGCGCAAAAGTACAGAGGGTTGTCGCCAGGCACCTTGTACTCCTCCTTCACGGTGACCTGGTTGGGTACCCAAGAGGCGCCCATCGAAGGCACCGCTGAAACGCTCACGGCGCTAAGGCCGGCGAGGAGGAGGGTGGTAAGCTGCATGGTATTCGAAATTCGCGCGTTTCGAGTCGTGATTGCGCGAGGGAAGTGGTTTGGAGGTGAGAATGGCGATGGCGAAGGCGGTGTTGAAAGCGGTTATCGCTGTTGGTCACTTGGTGAGGCTGGGGCAGGGAAGGGGCGTTTGGTGGCCCCGGCGATGCGCGTCATCAGTCACCGGGCCTGCGCTAGCCTAGCTGAATCTGGGGTCGACAGTTGATGTCCATGGGTCTTGACAACAACACCAAGATATGTGTGCTTGACCTCTGTACCAATCGTCCCGATGTTACACAGACGGCGGTCTAATCATCCTTTATTCCGATCAATGCATGATCTACTCAGCATGTCAAGGTAGCTGAAGTGGCAGACATGCCGCCTAACGCCATGCTCACTGGTGCAGCGCACAAAGCTGATCTGCCAACATCTGCCAACATCTGCGCGTATAAATAAGCCTAGCCGTGTGCAAGCTGCCTTCTTGATAGCTTACACTCTTCTTCGCACATCACTGCAGCAGCTCATTACGAAAAAGGCATCGTCCACTATGCATACCTAAAAGTACACCACTCTCGCACCGGGCGAGATCCGCCTCTTAACTGTTCATTCTGGTTCCCAAGATTCACGGATTTGCGTTTCACTTGACAATACGCAACTCCGCTCTTACGAGCCACCCAAGCCATCGTCTCGAATATTGCTGAAAGAGCTGCAGCAGAAGCTGCCAGCTGGGTGGAGCGTATGGGAAACCATAGATGATCGGATAGTCTTCTACCACGATGATACATATTTCGTAAGCTGGACCAATCTAGAAGGAATCGATAAGGAGTCGTATTCGCCAGCTGTGGAGACCTCTAGCGTACTGCCGTCGTTCGAGGCGCTCTCTTATACTTGGGGTGTCGAAGATGATTGTATCGAAGTGGATGTTGTGGAAGAGCACGACGGGTCGGAAGATACATGCCGAACTCTTCTCATCCGCCCGAACCTTGACGCGGCGCTTCGGTAACTACGTTGTCAGGATAGATTCCGAACAATCTGGATAGATGCTGTATGCAGCAACCAGAAAGACCTACTAGAGCGGAACACACAAGTCCCACGTATGACCGACATCTATCGGAGTGCAGCACGAGTCATCATCCGGGTGGGCAAGGCAGTGAACGACAGTAGCCTGGCTTTGTCAACGTTCGTATACCTTGGTCAACAGATCACATTGACTCGCGATGAGTTAAGGCTTCGTCATCTAAACGCTGTGCATCCAGATTGGTTCAACCGAAGTTCGACCCTGCCGTTCGACGCTACAATTTGGCAAGCTATCGAGAATGTTGTCCGGCGTTCCTGATTTGCGCGATTATGGATTTGGCAGGAAGTGCAACTTGCCCGTCAGCAATCTGCACTGTAATGTGGTCATGGTTCTATCGAATGGCTCATCTTTGCTTGGACTCTAGGTTGTCTATCCAACGAAGTACTAAAGTCAAGTTCGCAATTCAGTACCAACTTCAGGCTGGGTTTGAAACACGTTGACAATCTAATTCAGCGTTCACCTAGCTTCTCGTTTGCCACATGGATGGCAGCTTCAAGGAGTGCGTTGTGTACGGACGCCCGAGATAGGGTTTATGACCTCCTCGGTTTTGCGTCCTCTCAGTACGCCAATCAGCTAAAGCTAGACTATCCTCTGGCTGTATATGAAGCCTTCAAACGCACACTTCTGGCTGAGTTGTGGACCTCGGACTCTATGGCTCTCCTATGCCACTGCGGAATGCACGAGCGACCGATCTATGCGCCGACGTAGGTTCCGGATTGGTCAAAGGAAAGGATCACACAGATCATAGGGGTTGATAACGGATTCTTGGGTAGCGGGCAATTCAGATCATACGCGGAGTATGTATCACCCTCAATTTTGGTAGTACAAGCTGTCATATGTGGCACTGCTGTGTCTGTCACGTCGTCATGGCAGAACGACCACTTCCTTGAGACGCTGTCGACTTGGGCACCTCCTGGTGTGCAGCCCTCACAATAAATTAGAGGTTGGTGGAGCCTTCTAGATGCGTTTCGCTCAACGCTCTGTGGTGGTCAAGTTGTGGGCCACACTGTTTGCCCTTCAGACCCGACACTGGAAGATCTTCGCTCCTCGTTTGCTGCTTGTGAAGATTGCGAATCGCTGGAAAACGGTGCTGGTATATTTGACCGCGTTCTTTCGAGGCTATCTCAGTGGTTACCAGGTAGGGTCTTTGTCATGTCACAAGAAGGAGACATTGGCCTCGCACCCTGGGTCACGCAAGTGGGCGATCTCGTGGGCGTTGCCGTGGAATGCCCGATGCCAACGGACCTGCGCCCTCTCTCGAAAGAGGGCCTGCAAGTTGTAGCAGCGACTTTTTCCACGGTCTGATGCACGGCGAAAGCATTCTAGGTCCCTTGCCCAAATCATGGGCGGTCAAGCTTGCACACACAGAGTCTGATCTCTATACCGAAAGCTCTTGCAATTACGGAACAGGAGTCATCACTTTCGATGATCCGCCACTTGAATGCTTACCATCAGAGTGGAGCATTGAGACACAGTCGACAGTCTCACTCATAAGAGTCGCAGAACCTAGACTCGTCAATCAAGTCACGGGAGAAGTACGTGAGACGGATCCAAGGCTGACTCCAGAAGCGTTTGGATAACGAGGAGTGGATCTCGGAGCCACCACCTTGATCTGAAGATGCAGTTTCCAGAGCCAAAATTGCTCCGGATAACCAGGTGTTAGACTCTCTCCATCGATTCCGCAACTCGACAGGACCTTGACCGCACGGAGTTATCGGGGCACGATACCGAGCGCCTCTCTGGCTTGACGAAGGTGCACCCGACGGACCAGGATTTAGAGTAGAACATTACTGGCAGATCTTCCATGGCGAGCTTCAAGGGCGGGAGGCAACACGACTCCTTCGATACTGTCCGATCTCGCCCTTTCGACAACCCAATGAAGGGATCTTGACCCATCCATATCGCAGATTCGTTCGTCCTTGTAGGCCACAGCCTTTCATTTGCTCTCTCATGTCATAGAAAAGAATCGGCATATGTATATGTACCGAGCCGATGTAGCCTTCAGAGCTATTATCATTTCGTAGATGGTGTAGTGGCAGACTCTGACTACGTCCCATACTTTCCGAAATTGCGATGTTCCAGCCAGTCTTGTTTGCAGATCAACATTACTGAAATGGACTTGACACGAGCTGATTGTGCCCTCCAGAGCGTCTGTCATGCGCCAAATGCTCTGGTACGAGCTTTCGTTTACCTCCTGTGGTTTTGGAAACCTACTCTCATAGCGAATCTTCCTTGCAAACGATGGTTATATTGCTGCTCGTGCTGACGAGATGATAGCATCCAACACACAAACACATGCAACCACTTGGCAAAGAACAACGAAAATTGGTCGCGTGGGAGTGGTCGAGTAAACCACTTACGTCGACTGATAAGCTTCGCCGCGGCAGTTGGACCACCACCGTTTTAAGCTTGATGCGGGGGCAGCCAAGCGAGATCGGACCGAGCCCAACCCCAACTTCACGCCTATATCCTTCACTGAAAACCATCAACTTTCGTCAATGCTGCAGCTTACCAGGTTCTGGATGCACAAAAACACTGCAGAGCTGCATGTCGAAGTCACTCCGCGGAGGTAGCCAGCAGATCGGAGCGCGCCTGCCTCCACGGACGCGGTACATCGTCGACATAGACCCCGGGGGCTAGGGTCAGTAAGATCGCCGTGACGTTGCTAGCGGGAACCTATCGCATGCGCGTGAGATAAGGGCGTTGAGGTGGCGCGCACATGTGTATCTTCTGCACCAGTTCGCGCGTGTCCAGATTTTTTCGACATGCTAGACCTGCCGTCTAGCCACACACCTTCTCTGTGATCTCCAGGGTGAAGAAAGGGAAGTTCCTGCGGCGCACTGCAATTGGACTGGAGCAATATCCAAGTGCCCTGCATCTTATCCGATACGATTTTGCGCTTCGGCGGCTTGCGGCTGTTCGAGAACGCACGACCTTTCAGCTCGTACAAGGTTGCTGATATATGGTGTCGATTGCACCTTGAACACCACCAGAGCTCGCTCCAGCTGGACATCAACTTTGTTCCTGCATTCAGGCTTGAGTTCCCACCCATTCTTACGACACAATGGGATCTCTTGACACTAAGGGCCCGGGATTCGAGGGCTATGCATCCTCCAGCGAAGTACCTGAGGCTGGACACTCCCAGCCAATCAAACGCGGACGGTGGTCCCTAGCAGTCGACCAGGAGCCCAGCAGCTTTGCTGCCACACCGAACGCTTCCAATGCCGACTTTGATCCCATTCCTCCCTCGAAGCGCACATGGGGCTCCGGCGCGTACATTGCGTACTGGATGGCAGATGCCTGGGCCGTGTCTAATTGGGAAGTTGGTGAGTTTTGCAGTCAGTAAGGGTTCTTTGAATTCAGTTGGTTAACGGTCTGTGCAGCTTCCTCCATGATTGCTGCTGGTCTGAGTTGGAGAATGGCTATTGGAGCCTGTGTTTTGGGCAACACTCTCATGGGTCTGGTCATCACTATGAATGGCCGCATTGGTGCAACCGTAAGGATCATAAATGGTGTGGAAGCAAAAGATGCTAATATGACGAAGCTCCATACGCCCTTTCCAATCCTGGCTCGCATGCCCTTCGGATACTACTTCAGCTACTTTGTCGTTGTTTCACGATGCGCGTTGGCCATTATCTGGCTTGGGTAAGTGGACCAGTGAAGACTCTCCTTTGAGTTTAGTCATGCTGATGGGTTTTCGTAGTGTGCAAACAGTCACTGGCGGACAGTGCATGGAAGTGCTCCTGACTGCAATCTGGCCGAGTTTTGCAAAAATTCCCAACCATGTGCCGGATAGCCAAGGTCTATCGACCTCCGGATTCGTCGCCTTCTTCCTGTACTTCTTGCTCCAGTTGCCATTCCTGTGTATCCCCTACACCAAGATACAGTACTTCTTCGCCTTCAAGTCGGTTATCGCGCCAATTGTCTTCCTGGCTGTCTTCGGCTCCACGCTGCACAAGGCTGGCGGCACCATCAGCCACAGCACAGTCATCACAGAAGGTGTCACGAAGCACGGCTCCGCACTTGCTTGGGCCTTCTTCTCGAACCTGAACTCAGTTCTCGGCAACTACGCTACTCTTGGTCTCAACATTGCCGATTTCTCTCGATATGCCAAAAAGCCCGCCGCGCAGAACGTCCAGGCCTTCGTCATCCCCTTCATTTTCACCATCGTCGGTCTTCTCGGTATCTTCACAGCAGCCGCTGCTGAGCCAGCAGGCTACGGTGTCGAATGGAACCCAATCAAGATCATAAACCACTGGCAGGCAGGCGGTTCTCACGGAGGCCGCGCTGCTGCCGCATTTGCCGCCATCGGTCTGCTGATTGTCACCCTCGGTATCAATATCTCCGCCAACTCCATCAGCGCAGCCAACGATCTCGTGTCATTCTGCCCTAAGTACATCAACATTCGCCGTGGTCAGATCCTCGCTGCTTTCATCGGTGCATGGGCTTGCGTTCCATGGAAGATCCTTGCATCTGCACAGAAGTTCCTCGCTTTCCTCGGTGGCTACACCATCTTCCTGGGTCCTATGACTGCGATCTTGATGACGGATTACTACATCTCTCGACGTGGCAATGTGTCTGTTCCGGACATGTACAACTTCCACGGCATGTACCGCTACTCTGCCCGGTATGCGACCAACTGGCGAAGTGTCGTTGCGCTCATCATTGGCTTTGCGCCTCCGCTGCCCGGCTTCATCAACAGCGTGTCTCTGAACACCATCGATGTCTCAGCCGGCGGTAGGAATCTGTAAGCTCGTCCTAATCCAGAGACCTCGAACTTCATTCTGACATACATGCAGGTTCGCCATTGGCTACATCTACTCCTTCATCGCTTCTGGAGTGTTTTACTGGGCTCTGATGCGCTTCTTCCCGCACCAGGAGAGTCGAATCGACACTCCCAACACTGGCGAGGACATCATTGCTGCTTCAGACGAGAAGCAGATTCTGTCTGGTGCGCGCAAGCCGCAGAGAAGCATGCGTGATACTGTGCGCGCTTTGCTGCACAAGCGAAACAATCGCAGCGATGTTTGAGTTTGTTTGTCCCGTGATATCAAGATACCTAAGGGTGGATGTTTCATATGGCAGGTGCCACAGCAGCTGCATTACCCCGCAACGCGCACCATGCGGACCATTTTTCACGTCGAGTATTATGAATCCACGTAGATCTTTTTCCAGATTTTCTCCTCAAGTGCAATCTGCCATGAGACGCCTAAAATCCGTCTAACTCTCATTCGTATAACCAGCTGACGCTGCAGCTTACAGCATGCCCCACCACGCAGCCGCGAAAGTACATAACGCTGCCTGCCCCTACGTATGCGGGCATTTGTCGACTTATGCTCGAGAACAGTATTTCTGAAGATGCGGCTCCTTGATCTTTATTCTCCGCTCCTGCTATGTGCATCATGGGGAACAGCCGCGCTTGCTCGAGTTGAGGAGCTGTTGCCAAAACTCGAACTATCCCCAACTGCCAATGTCTACCTCCTAGGAGAGAACGGGTACACACGTCTGGTCAAGAGATGGCAAATTTGGCGCTCACCAGACTTCGCAGCAGTCGTAGAAGTTGCAACATCGGAGGACGTAAAAAAGACTGTTTGTTACCACTTGCATACGATTATTTTGCAGTCAACATTCAGGGCTAAATACGTCAGGTCGCATTCTGCAACAAGCACGACATCCCATTTGGCGCGCAGTCCGGAGGCCACGGTCACAATTCAGCATCAAGCAACCTGAAAAATGGCGTGCAGATCAACCTTCGCAAACTCAACTCGGCCACCGTATCCCCAGACGGTACATTTGTTACTGTTGGCGGCGGTATTGTCAGCGATGAGCTCCGCAACTCCCTCTGGGCAGCTAACAAGCAGACTACGCATGGCTTGTGCGAATGCACCGGACTCATTGCACCTGCATTGGGAGGTGGACATGGCATTCTGCAAGGCAAGTATGGTCTGATGAGCGATCAGTTCCTTGCTCTTGACGTTGTGCTTGCCAATGGCAGCTTGATCCGTGTCGACGCCGATCAACACCAAGACCTATTCTGGGCTATGCAAGGCGCAGGGCACAACTTTGGCATCGTCACTTCGGCCGACTACAGGATCTACGATGTCCCGACCACGGAAATTGGAGGCAAGATCTGGAGCCGTGAGCTCTTCACATACGAGGCGACTAAGGAGAATATCAGGAAAGTTTATGGCTCTGCGAAAGAGTTGGTTGACACTGACCATCATCCGGAAGGCTTGACGATGTTCGGCACTATTGCGAGAGGCCCAGAACCATTACGAGCGCCAGTGATCTTGCACACCGTACGTGACTCCTGTGATGTTTAGTCAAGTCCTGTGACAAGACTGACAAAGACAGGTCACCTGGAATGGACCGCTATCGAGCATCCGCCGCTACAGTCAAGCATACCACGACCTAAAACCTCTCTCGGTCGTCTCAGACGAAGGCACATACCTCAACGTGTCGAAGTTTTCCAGTTTTCATCGTAACAGCCTAGCGTGCGGGCTGGAGCAATTTGCTCTCGGTGCAGGCATGCTCACTGTGCCCATCGACGTGGTTACTTACAACCTAGACGCTCTCGTAGAAGCCACAGCTTTCTTTTTGAACTTTACCGCAGAGCACCACGACACGTTTTCTTTGAGTTCGCTGGTAATGGAACAATACTCCACCCAAGCTGTGCGTGCTGCAGATGCCAGCAAGAGTGCAGTGCCCTATCGTCAGTCAAGGGTCGTACTGTAAGCCTTTGCCCTGATTTTCTTTTGCCCAAATGCTCAGGTCCTGACCGCGAGTAGCGCCGGAGCACTTCTATGGCTCAGCCAAGATCAGACCACAACACCACCCACGCAAATGACGAATCTCGATGACCTGGCTTGGGACTTCGGCACACGGCTCCGCAACATTTTCATTGAAGGTGCAAAAGAGACTGGCGGTCATCAGTCGTATGTCAACTACGCGTACGGCGAGGAGACGGTTGAGGAGATGTACGGCGCAGACAATCTTGGAGAGCTACGGAGGCTGAAGAAGATTTACGACCTGAAGAATCGCTTCAAGTACTATGCGCCACTCGTCGTCGACTATAATACCGATAGCCCGCATGATGAGGCTGTAAACCGAGACGAACTTTAAGAAGGTATTCTGATGAAATCTTCGAAGGGGCCGCTGATCAAGCTGAACATGCATCCTTGATACTGGCAAAACAGGAAGCACTCAGTCCTTCTCTACACGTCATTCGATCGCTAATAGACCCTCCGTTGGCTACAACAATTTTGTTGTTGTATCTGACTTTTCCTGTCATGCGAGAGATTGCCATCCTAGATCTGAACCCAACTGTCCCAAGGCACATCGAGATCAAATAGCTCGTTCCACTCAAACGCATCTTGAGAACCAGGTATGGCGGTGTCCATCGGGTAGTTCTGAGATATTCCCTGTTCAGAACGAGCTCCAGAAGCTACCCCTGTTGTACGTGCCAACATCTCTGATTCCCGACCTGACGACCATAGGCTTGCATCATGATCCCCAGCACTCAGTCTAGCGAATTTGCTCAAGACCATATCGATAGCCTTGACAGCAGTCTGTGCTTCCTTTGATACATCTCGCTGGTTCATCCAAATCGTCTTAGAAGCCTGCAGTGCCTCTTTATTCCTTTGCCTTTCCATGTTCAGCGTCACGGCGCCGGAAATCACCGCGCCGGAACAGCCGTCTCGATGCATGCGATTGAGATCGTCGTCGAGATCCAAACAAATAACCATCGTTGCGAGCAGGAACTCTGACTGTATCAACGACAAGATCTTCCACCGATCAGAGTACAGCATGCGTCCAGGTTGACACTGCTCGAAGAGGTCTCGTTGATACTGCAGCGCGCTCAGAGACGCGCTTGTACAGATGTTGTGCGAGTAGCCATATAGAGGAGTGGTCTTGGCTGCAATCATGAATTTCCGATGCAGTGTCATTTGTGCGTGATGATAGCTCATTGCAATGTACAGACGCCGAGTGATCAGGTGAGGACCATCTGCAATGGATTTTTGCATAGATTTGGGCTCGAGAACGGCGGGTTTCCCGGCGTATGCACGTTCGAGGAGGTCGTCGAGGCGCATTGCTTCGTTGTAGTCACGCTGTTTTGAAGACGTTGTGAAATCGCAGATCATGCCATAAACGGAGACTACCCTGCTCTTATAGATCAGGAACTGTGCTATGGTGTGCTCGGTCTGGGGTCGCGACGGAGGTAGGGCTGCGCTCGTTTCGTCGAAATCATCGTCCAGTAGACTATGCGGCTCTGCAGTATCGCATTGTGCTTCCTTGATAATTCGCGGTAGGCCGACCTGAGCTGCGGATGCAATGTCGAATTGTATGAGGATGTACCAGACTCGTCGCCGCATCTCCGCATCGAAGGCGGACATCTCGGGAAAATGTGAGCCATCGCGGTGATACCCCATCTTGATGGCGGTGCGGATGATGACGCCAATTAGTTGCCAGCAGCCGTATTCTACGCCCTCTCCCTGGACATACTCGATCTGCAGCAGGTAGAGCAGTGCCTCAATCGTATGTTGGGAGCCTTTGAGATAGTTGCCGAGATGCAAGCACTGCATCATCTTCTGACGCGCAGTTGCCACGATCTCCCGGTACTCTGACAGCATCTCGTCGCCCAGTGTGCCGGGATTCTGCGATGCAGCCAAGGTATAGTACGCCACTTGATACATCATACCAATCAAGATGGTCACCCATATGATTGGCGTCTCAAAGGGTCTCTCCCAGAACATCTCGTACTGCCGAAAGAACGCGTGACGATGGATGATAAGCGTGACCGGCATGTCTGCCGAACTGAAGTATCTCGCAATCATGGTATCGACGGCTGGCCGCGGTGGGATTGAAGACAGTATCTCCAACCTGGTAGCTGGCGCGTTTGCATTGAGAAGAAGATCAAGACCAGGTTGCTGTCTTCCATTGTCGGTGTCTTCGAAGTCCTCTTGGCCATTGAGCATGTCCTTGAAATCACCAAGCTCCTCGAGAATGGCCGTCCAGTGATCGCTCTCGGTGTATGAAGAGGTGCCATTCTGTAAGCTGATGCGTCCGAAGTCGCGCGAAAGTCGATCTGAAAGCTGTGATGACGTTGCGCTGGACGGAGTTGAGTGTTCCATCGAGGCTGGACTTCCCAGATCATGTGGCTTCGCAGCTAAGGAGTGAACCAGGCTCTCTAAGTGGTCAATGCGTTCTTGGAGAGCATTTCGGATAGACATGTTGACAATGCCAGTCTGTCGGGCAGGTGGGGCGTCTGAGGACTGGAAGGTGCACATTGACGCCTTCCCAAGTCGCGTGCAACTGTCGCATGGTTGCCTTCGGTCGCAGCGCAGTCTGAACGACATCAGCATCCACCGAGGAGGTAGTCAGTGATGACGTTACTTGCGTTTCCTGCAGAAGTTGCAAGATAGTTGGGGCTTATCCCGCCCTTTCATCCTCGTCAGCGCGCGTGTCGAAGACGCGGATGAAGTTGTCATGTCCGCGATCGTGGAAGGAAGTCGGCTGAGCAATTATTCACGAAAGCTGAGCTTGTCGCCGATGATTCATCTGGCGGCTGCATTATTATTGTGATGATGCAAGACGGAGCAAAGCTCACAGGTGCGTGCAGGCAGTGGAGGAAGGAGATGTGGGGGCCTGAAACGGACGTCCGCTTCGCCCTGATTGGTGCTTTCCCTCCGCCTCAAGCCGCCTCTCCTCTTCGCAGGACCATTGCTTCAAGCAGATAACATATAGATTCAGTAATTTTGATTGTCTAACATGATCCACCAACTATCTAAACTCATCAAAGTCCTAGTTACTAGTTACATCCTTCACGCCACCAAGATCGTGCGAGAAATTTACTCATATACTTTGCGCTCACCCAGTACTTTCGACACTATTACGCAAAAATGCCTACCAACCGAGCGGCATGGGCGCTGGCTGACAAGCAGCACTTCGAAGTACAAGAAGCTCCATACACAAAACCCAAGGCAGGCGAGATCATCGTCAAGAATCGCGCAGTAGCCATCAACCCAGTCGACTGGATCATGCAAACCCAAGGCACTGGCTTCGGCTTTCGATGGATCAAGTACCCTTTCATCTTCGGCAACGATGTTGCTGGGGAGGTAGTCGAAGTCGGTAGCGAGGTTACACGTTTCAAAGTTGGAGACCGCGTCGTCGGCCAGGCATACAGCAGTGATGAGAAGATCAACAATGCTGCGTACGGAGCGTTCCAGCAGTATGTCGTTCTGCTTGAGCGCACATCGTCGCCAATTCCGGGCCACTTGTCTTTCGAAGCCGCATCGGTCTTGCCCTTGGCGTTGACGACTGCTGCCGCGGGCCTGTTCGAGAAAGACCAGCTCGCCCTGGAGTACCCCAAGCTGCAAGTAAAGCCGGTCGGCAAGACAGTGCTTATTTGGGGAGGCTCGACGAGTGTAGGCTGCAACGTTATCCAACTTGCGGTGGCTGCGGGCTATGAAGTCATTTCGACCAGCTCACCAAAGAACTTCGATCTGTTGAAGTCGCTCGGTGCCACACAGGCCTTTGACTACAAAGATCCACGAGTCATCGATAAGATCGTGGATGCCATGCAGGGGAAACTTCTGGCAGGTGCCATGGCGATCGGAGATAACTCCACGTTCCGATGCCTCGACGTCCTGGGCCGCTGTCAAGGCGACAAACGCCTCGCCATGGCCACGTTCCCCATCCCTTCTCAACCAAAACGATTTGCGACACTGCAGATCATATACTACGCTGCCACGTCAATGATCTCGATCATGGCCAAGTCGAAACTACGTGGCATCAAGACAAGTATCATCTGGGGGTCAGTCGCTCATTCCCCCGTTGCCGATGTGGTCTATCGCAACTTCCTACCAGAGGCGCTTGCGAATGGTCAGTTCCGAGCAACGCCCGAACCATTGGTTGTAGGAGAAGGGCTCGAGACAATTCAAGAAGCTTTGAATGTTCAGAAGAAGGGCGTGTCGGCGAAGAAGATTGTTGTCAGCTTGTCTTGAAGGAGCATGTCCACAATTGGCTTTACGAAATGGCATGGATGGATAGACATCAGATAGATCATGGTAATTCTTAATGGTTTAAATAGAAATAGACTGGCATCATGAGTAAGGCTCAAACACTGTCGGCTCCTCCTCTGCAGTGACGCTGAACGACAATCACGCCGCCGGTGCGGCAGTTACGTTGAACTTGCCGTCGCAATCAAAGTTGCCGTTCGTCTGGAAGTTGCACAGACTTGGCACGCCACCGTCGTGAACATCGACATCATTGATGGTGATGTTCTTGCAGCTCCCGGGACCACACAGGATGTAGTAATCTCTGCCCTCCTCCGTAGCGGTTCCGGTAACGTTCCTGATCACAATGTCCTCAATGAGGACACCTGCAGTAGGGTTACCTGTTGGGCCACCGTTCAGGTAGTCCTGCTGGATGTCGATTCCGTAGATCGAGATGTTCTCAACGCGGATGTTCTCGAACAGGATGTTGTGAATGTAGCCGGTGGTGTTCTCGTTGGTCTTGATGCGGGCACCGTTCTCGGCGTTCAAGACAACAGAGTTGCTGAAGACGATGTTGGTGACGTTGTTGTTCGACTTGCCGCCAACAGAACCAATGGAAAGACCGTGACTGCCATTGCAGTACATGTTATTCACTATGATGTTGTCACCGCTCGTGACCGCAACGCAGTCATCCTGGTTGATGACGACGCTGTCGCGAACTTTGGTGTTGTTGGTGGAGGAAAGATCGAAGCCGTCACTGTTGTGCGAGGCGGGAAGTCCGTTCGAACGGTTGTTGGGTGCGTAGCCGGCACTGTTGTTGAGTGTGATGTGGTAGATATCAAGATCAGCGCTGTTGCTGACATAGAAGCAGTGAACGGGGTAGTTCTGGATGTAGATATCGTGTACTGAGCTAGATCCAAGGACCTTGCTGACCTCGATAAAGTGGTTCGGCCTGGAGCACTGTTAGCAAGGCCGGGGCATGTAAGACTCAGTCACTCACTTGGCAACACCACCGTTGCTACCAAGACCATCCCACCACGACTGGCCATTACCATCAAGAATTGCACCCTCTGCAGCGGTGATCTCAAGGTTGGTACCGCTGACCTTGATGAATGGGTAGTTGCCGTCAAAGTACTCCCAGAAGGTAGTGCCCTTGAACATGACCTTGGTGCCGGTCTTCAACTTGGTCAAATCAATGGTCTTGTTCCCAGGGACGGTGATGCCGTCGAGGACGATAGAAGTACAGGATGCCACAGCTGCCGGAATGGCCGAGTAAGCTGTGACATGGCATGCATCGGAAGGTGTACCAGTAGACACAGGTACAGTGGTTGTCGGAGAACTTGTAACAATGACCGACGGGGGGCTCGTAACGACAATTGAAGAAGCAGCTGTAGCTGTTGCTGACGAGGTAGCAGTCGTTGGGGCAGCGGTTGGCTTTCCTCCATTCAGGCAAGTACAAGCACTGGATATCTTCTCTGGTACCCTCGACCAGCGCGCAGCATACGCGGGCAAAGTGTGCGTGGGTGCTTTGGTGTAGGCTGAGCAGAACGGCTTCGCAACTACAGCGAAGAGCTCCAAGACCTCAAGACAAGCATCTTTAGTACAAGTTGCTGTTGCACGCTCCTGAATGACAGCGGACTGTCCTACAGTGGCGAGTGCCAACAGTGCTGATAGACCTATAGAAAGGTCAGCTTGCCTCTCATTACCTGAGTGAGGACGGTGCCATACCTGTCGTACGCATATCGAAAACAGTTCTTGTGGAACAGAGGGGCCTCGAGTATGTTTGGATGTTCTCAGAACCTTGAGCATCAATGACTGACCTCTGGTCTTATACTCAGACGCGTCGACAGGGGTAGTCAGATAGTCGCCCTAGAACATATGCAAGTGTCCTATCCTTCCGCCATCTCGGCCCAGAAATCCAAGCACTCCAAGCACTATGGCTAAGAGTAGTCAAGACACGCCAAGAGCGCGTCGAGATTTTGATTGCGACACGACATCTTGGGCCCGGAAATGAGCAATCATGATCCTTCGTTGACCGGGGTGAGGATGTTTCGCCCCACCATAGTCCGTGGCAAATGCAGAACGGCGAGCAGCTCGCGAGAACGAGTGTTCTCTTTGGCTCCAGGATCAGGGGAAACCGCACTAACTGAGTGTGATCTGGGGAGCCGCAGCGGGCTGTGGAGAGTTGGGGAAGGTGGAGGGTTTGGCGGTTTTTGTTGCGGAAGAATTGAATTCCGTCCAACCGTGACACCGCCGCGGAGCAAATTCAAGGGTCCACGCGGGATCCACTGGCACCATTCTATCCACCTTTCCATCCGTCTTTCCATCAGACTCGGCTCATCCAGTATAGGGCGATTGTTCTTTGGTGCATTTGACGGTCACAAAATTGGAGACGATGCGGCGGCTCTGCCATGGTGCAGGGAAGTCCTATACACGCCCCAATTCAACTCTAAAATAGGAGGAAGTCAGTGTCTTCCTATGCACCTCTTGCGATCAAACATAACGACCTCATGTCGGCTACAACGATCTCGCTGTTACGTCCGAACACAAGCACAGCTGTCGTATTGCACCTCGCGCTGTATGACTCATGAGGTCCATGTTTGACTGTGCCACCTGGACACCTACATCTTGTCAACATGGTCCGGGCCCGAACATCTGAACTGTAAATCGCAGTTTCGCAGAACATCTCGGAGCCGTCCTTTTCTCTACTGAGCTTCGCCGGTGTTCTTCCTTGCTCTGCTTGCGAGCCTGCAAGCCAGGTGAACCGCAATGCCAAACCCTGATTGCGCCAGTATGAGGGATCAGGTTGAGCGGCACCCAGGTTGCAGGGCCAGCTTCGTTCTTTGCCGCTTGACGTACTCGGATGATACGTAATGGGCACATTTCATGCAGCATCTCAATGCCTGTACTCGGCAAAGTCTCGAAGAAAGAGGTGACAGCGACTTGCTTCTTCATGTCGATTGGTATATACAAGACGGCCAAGCACTGCAAGATGCGGATGACGACGAGGTGAGTGGTCTGCACCTCGATTCAACAGAGTCTTTTCCACAAGCCTTGGTCTCTTTGATTCAACATCAGATGTAGGCGGTTTCATAAGTACCTCACTGAGCACAGCGAGCATGTCCGTGGAGAGCGCAGTGCAGCTTGTATTGCACTGACGCAGTCCCACGTGGACCTCATACTCACTAACGGTTCGATTCCTGAGAATGTCGACAGTGGAGACGACGACGCCTGGGTCGACCTGAAATCAGCCAATGCGAGTGGAGGATATCAGTCAGTCGGTTTGTCCTATTTGTTCCCGAGAGCATACTCGCTGCCGGAGCTTGTTTGGCGCCAGATCGCGGTTGGCAACGAAGACCTGTTTGCCAACTGAGTCGCATAAGCGATATGGCGAAGCTTTACATGACGCATTGGCGAATCGATGGTGGCTGGCGAGCTCAAGATGCAATCGCTGCTCTTCAATAGACACCTGTGGTATGATTGCAAATTCTGGTATGCAAGCATCACTGCCCACCAAGCCTCCACTTACCATCACCTCAGGTCCCAAAGCATTCTCGTATGTGTAAGAACCTCCTTGAAGGATCTTTTGTTAACAGTTGTAGCACTTCGAGCTTCCATTAGAGAACAACGACAACGATGCTCATGTCGTCTACTTTGCACATGATAATGTCCGAACTGGCATATAAAGTCTGCTACGTTCCGCAAAAATTTGTTTCCCACATATGGCCGTTTCTCTTTACTCAGAACACGAAGCCCGATTCTTCGTGTCTTCTTCTGTCTCTGCCGCCAAAACTACCGCTTGTCACCCAGATGTGACCAGCTAGGCGACCGTTCGAGAGTTGTCAATATACAAAATTAGTTCGCTGTTCTCACGTTTGCAAAAAGCGACGACGAAAGCAGTCATTCGTTGTGGCAATGCTGTCAAGAGCAACGAGAAACTAAGTATATGTCAAAGCAGGGAGATGTTGCGCACTAGGCTCAAGTCATTGGATCATACTGAGGACGAATACATCCAGGCTGGTGTATAAAATACTTCTGTCCATAGCGAACTCTTCTCTCTATCACGACGGTCTGTTCAATGAATCCGGAAAGGAGTGTGTAGGTTGTCATGTCCCCCTGCCTCTCTCTGCCAAAGTGGCTCTTGCACCATCGTATGTGCCTGGAAGCAACATGTTCCATAATCTCGAACACTGATATTAGATGGTAACCTGAACAAGGTACCAAACGTTTCTGTTTGCGCCTGCACCATCAAGAAGATTTGCGCGCCAGATATTTGTCAAAGGTCGAAAAGCTCGCTTGGAGCGGACATGGCCGCTCGTCCTTCCGTTGCCAGGTCAGCTGCACTGTTCTCTGTTACACTGCGCGCTTGGTCTCTGTCCAAGTTTTGAATTTTATGCTGTCATGCCGCCTGCTGTCTTTGCCACCAAGTTTACTGCAGCTACAGGGTATGTCTGTGTGCGGCGGAATTCCCAGCTTACACACATTAGGCGCTGCCAGACTTTGTAGAGTCATCAAAAGCGCGTCGACCACCACCATGTGTATTTCCGCGTCAGGCTGAAGTCTATATGCCACACTGTGATGTCTGTTGAAGTACCGGAAGCCTTGTTGACAGTGTCAATGGCTTCTCGAGCCAGGGAAGGACAGGACGATGTACCACATCCCCTTTACATGTTCGTCCTATTCCCCTCACAGATGCGATGACAGTAAGCCATAATCTTTGGACTCTCAAACGCTTGTATTGATGATTTCATGTCACCGAACGATGCCAATATGTACTACAAACCCACTCCCCTCCCTCAAACCCTCATCCATGAGCCGATCTGGGATCTGCCAAGTGTGAAACCTTCGATCAAAGCTCTTGATCCAAGCCTCAAACACATCCGAGCTCCTCAGCTGCTGCGCAATGACACACAGCGTCGGTCTCTCCTTACTATCATTGAGCTTGCAAATCGCCGCACACGTGGCGTTCAGCGGCTCAACAAGCGCGTAGTTGTATATGCAGTCGCATGCTATCAACACGTCAACGGGGCTTAAATGCGACACATCGTCTTCCTCCCAGTCCAGGACCTGCGCTGTAATGCTACCCGGACTCACATGCTTTCTTTTACCCTTACCTCCCTTCTTCAGACCTGGGAACACAGCATCGAAATTGTCAAATATATTCTGTCTCAGCAGCCTCATAGCGTAGTCCTGGTCTGTCGCAAGGAACGACGAGATTCTCACGCCCAGCGTGAGAGCCACGATGCCGGAGATGCCGGAGCCGAGTTCTATTGCACTTGAAGAGGCGGATAAGAGGCCGGAGGTGAAGAGGATGTTGGAGGGCGAGGCGAGCCAGGATGCGAAGCGGGGTGTGACGGCCCAGACGACTGCGGGGTGTTAGGGGCCTACCTGGTGTTGTGTGAAGTTTGAGGGTGGTAAGGCTGTGGGCACGACTACATTTCCGGTGAAGTACAGGTCATGTGACCTAGACTTCACGCCTTTTGGAATGCCACTACAATAAGGACGAGCCTCGAGCCAAGTATCTCAAGACCAGCCAAGTCCGGGGCAATACCGTGGCTAACATTCACGTACCTGCGCCAGTGGTGCCTGCCTTGCGATCGCTGGTCAGCAGACCTCTGCTCTGCTGGATGACCAGGTCGCGGCCTGCGACGCCGAGTTCTAAGGACTCAGCGTGAGCGTCGATGATGCCTAGCGACTGAGAGGGGAGAGCTTGCGAGAAGATGACAAAGGCCTCTGTGGCGATGTCAGTCTGACCCTTCGAGGCGAATCAGACTTTTGAGAGGGACCGAGGATGCGCACCTTCTTCAGGGTCGCTGATGGGCTCGCCGTCCAAGATTGCGGAGAGCTGCATGTTGCAGAGGTGCAGGAGGATTGCTTGGCGAATGAACTTGAGGCGGTTGACTGCCCGGTTGGGAGGTGGCGCGGACCCTGTAGCGAGGTTTGAGGGGATGCTGAGCTCTTGGTCGTGTGGACGCTTGGCCGTTGATCGTGCCCTATGCTCTTGCAACAGACAAAGATGCGAAAGGCACGATGGCAATGGTATATTAGACACACCCAGACTCGCTGAGACTTACGGTGGAGTCGCCCACTTCTTCTTGCACTGTCCAATTGTCCATAGCCAGCATCGTCATAGGATTTGCAGCGTCATAGCTTCCGTTTCGCTTGGCACAAACAGCTGCCAACACCTTGAGCTACCTGTCAACCGGCCGCCGCGCTTCTCACAAATCCGCTGCACTCCGCTGGCGACACGTTTTCTACCATCGCGCAGCGCCTTCACCCTTGTTTTCTTCGTTCTGCTTGCCGTGATACCCCCCGCTCTGCATCTGCATCTGCACCGCACCCAGAGCCCCCAACACTTTCCGCTACCCGACTCAACACCCCCCACATCTGCCACCATGACGCAGAATCTCAAGAAGCTGATGCCCCAGGCGCAGGCGACGCGCACCGGGCCGCTGACATGCGAGGTGCCCGGCGCGACAAAGCCCGATGGCGAGACGATACCGCGTCGCAACCTGGCGGCCAAGGACGGGCTCGTGATGACGCCGCAGGAGGACATCAACACGCTCTACGACGTGCTGCGCTACTCGGCAGCCAAGTACGGCAACGCGAAGGCGGTCGGCGCGCGCAAGATCGTCAACATCCACGAGGAGACGAAGAAGATCAAGAAGATGGTCGACGGGAAGGAGCAGGAGGTCGACAAGAAGTGGCAGTACTTCGAGCTCAGCCCGTACAGCTACAAGAGCTTTGTCGAGTTTGAGAAGATGGCGCTGACCGTCGGCTCTGCGCTGAACCATCTGGGCTACAAGTCCAACGACCGCCTGCACCTGTTCGCCGCCACGAGCATGCAGTGGCTGGCCTCGGCCCACGGCGCGCTGTCCCAGTCCATGGCCATTGTCACCGCATACGACACGCTCGGCGAGGAGGGCCTCACGCACAGCATGCAGCAGACGCACGCTGGCATCATGTTCACCGACCCCGAGCTGCTGCCCCGCCTCGTGAAGCCCTTCCAGAAGACCAAGGACGTCAAGGTTGTCGTCTACAGCACCAAGAACGACGCCAAGCAGAAGGACATCGATGCCCTGACCAGCGCGCACCCCGATTTGAAGGTCCTCAGCTTCGACCAGCTGCTGAGTCTCGGCAACGACCACCCTGCTGACCCCATCCCTCCCAAGGCCGACGATCTGGCCTGCATCATGTACACTTCGGGATCCACTGGCACGCCCAAGGGTGTCATGATCAAGCACCGCAACGTTGTTGCTGCAGGTAAGCTGCCCGAGCTCAAATTGATGTACCTATGCTGACAGTCCCAGTTGCTGGTGTCGATGTCATCGTTGGCAAGTATCTCGGTCCCGGCGACGTCCTCATCACCTACCTCCCCGCTGCACACATCCTCGAGTTCGTCTTCGAAAACGCTGTCCTCTACTGGGGTGGAACCATGGGATACGGTACCATCCGCACCCTGTCCGACACCTCGGTGCGCAACTGCGCCGGTGACATCCGCGAACTGAAGCCCACCGTCATGGTCGGTGTGCCCCAGGTCTGGGAGACAGTCAAGAAGGGCATCATGAGCAAGGTCGAAGCCGGCGGCGGCCTCAAGAGCAAGATGTTCTGGGGCGCTTTCGCAGCAAAGAACTTCCTGCTGGGCTCCGGTCTGCCCGGCACCGGCGTTCTGGACGCTGTCGTCTTCAACAAGGTCAAGGAGGCCACAGGTGGCAGGCTGCGCATCTGCTTGAACGGAGGCGGCCCCATCTCAAAGGAGACCCAGCGCTTCATCTCCGTCGCCATCACCCCCATGATCTCCGGCTACGGTCTCACAGAGACCTGCGCTATGGGCGCGCTCATGGACCCGCTTGCCTGGACCGACAAGGCCCTCGGCGAAATGCCCGCCTCCGTCGAAATGAAGCTCGTCGACTTCGCCGACGCAGGCTACTTCTCCACCAACACGCCCCCGCAGGGCGAGATCTGGATCCGCGGCGGCGGCGTAGTCTCAGGCTATCTCGACATGCCCGAAGAAACCGCGGAATCCTTCACAGAGGACGGCTGGTTCAAGACAGGCGACATCGGCGAATTTGACACCCAGGGCCAAGTCCGCATCATCGACCGCAAGAAGAACCTCGTCAAGACGCTAGCTGGCGAGTACATTGCGCTCGAGAAACTAGAGTCCGTCTACCGCTCCGCGCCCATCGTGCAGAACATCTGCGTCTACGCCGCCGAAGACCGCCAGAAGCCCATCGCTATCATCGTCCCTGCGGAGCCCGCGCTCAAGAAACTCGCGGGCGAGATTGGCGTCAATGGCGACCATCTCGAGGAGCTGGTGCACGATAAGAAGATCAACAGTGCGGTGCTTAAGCAGCTGCAGTCCGCGGGCCAGAAGGGCGGGCTTGCGGGCTTCGAGATGATTGAGGGTGTTGTGCTGGCCGATGAAGAGTGGACACCGCAGAATGTGAGTTTCCAATCAACATATGTTGTGACTGAACGCATTGCTAATGTTATAAATTAGGGTCTTACTACCGCTGCGCAGAAGCTCAACCGCAAGGGCATCTTGAAGCAGTACGAGAAGGAAGTTGACCGTGCCTACGGCCGCTCGTAGACACTCGTTATCCCTGCAACCTCGACTTTGCTCGTCGCACCTCAGCAACAACGAACACGGTGACAAAACGGATGGTGGTTTGGTGTACCTTTACGATAATGACGGTTCTGTGCGATGTATTTGACCTGCGTGTATTCTATATCATAGCCAGCTTTATTATCGAAGCCTTTTAGGGTATCTACATGTAGCGAATTCCCAACTTTCCACATACTTGTTTCTTTCTGTCGCGCTGCAGAAGCTTGGCCTTGTCCAAAGTCACTGCGTCAAAAGCCACAGCTCTCTTGAAATCTTCTGGCAGAAACTGGTCAACGAGGCTGGAACCCGCCCCACGCCCGGCCCTTCCAATCGGGCTCCGTGTACGTTTGGGTCGCGCACCAGGGTATATCCTTTGGACCATACGAACTGAGAGGTATGTCGTACGGCATGCGCAGGCCAACGACGATGCGCTTCTTCGTGTGTGATGGAGCGGCTTTCTGTTTGCCCTTGGAAGGCGCAGCGGCTCTTTGCATGTATTCCTCGGTCTCATCTTCGGTCTCGTCATCGTCATTAGCATCGTTATCGCTGGGAGCTTGGTCCTCGTACTGAGCGTTGGCTGGCACGGCTGTGGTGCTATCGTTGGTGTCCGGCATGTCTCTGCCAAAGGTAGGTACCATGGCAACCTCGCAGACCTGATCACTCGACTGGTCCTGGAAGAGTTCCGGCCAGACCAGCACGCCTGTCTCGTAGCTCTGGACCCTCACTTCGCCTTGCTTGTTGACTACATCGCCCCACGCCTGCTTGCTCAGATTGGCGCTCGTTACAAGCGCCCAGTCGATGCTGCTATTGGTGTCGTCTGAGAAGCGGATGTACGTTTTGATATGCGGTGCTGCTGGGCCGCGCTGTGCTTGTCCTTGGGACTCTGTAGCGCTGGTGGTTGACGCCAGGGGAGATGGGTGCTTCCAGTGACAGAGGATGGGATGCATGTATTGTAGCTGCTTTTGCTGTTGTGCAGACTGCAGCTTTACGTGGATCGATTGGCCGGACTCGTAGCCATCGAGGGAGGTACGCACCTCTTCGGCTGTAGGAAAGACAATGTTGAATTTGGGTTTCGAGATGTCAAATAGCTGCTGTGACTTACGCGAGCGAGACAGCACGGATTGGAAGTGTGAGAGCCAGGTTGGCACTGCACCCAGTGTTGCAATTGATGATACTTGCAGTATGATGTGCGGTCGTTTCTGAGCCTCTTTCTTCGGTTGAACAGGTATCCTGTTCAGAACCTGCTGCAGGCCCAGCCAACCAAACGAGGTCTGAAGCGCCGGCTTTACTTCATTGAGAATTTGCCGTGATGGAGCACTCCCCAGGAACGCAGCTCTGATGTCGGAGAAGTTATAGAGAGCCAGTTGGTCGACCAACCTTTGCAGCTTCTTCTCATATGCAAGTAGATAATTGCGTAGATCGGTGTGGAAACGCAGGCCGCTGCCAATAGGGTGCAGTTCAATTTTCAGAGGAACTGGGGAACGAGGTAGAAGTGGCGATCTCCATACTGCTTGGGTCATGTTCGTCCAGTCTTTCGAGATCATGTTGGCGGTATGGATGACGATCTGAGCGCAATCGTCATGTCTGAACAGGATGAGCATCTTGGAGTGATGGGTGCCAAATGGGTCTGGTAGGTATGCATTCACGAGCTCCATATTTGGGTATCGCTCTGCTGTCTCCTGGATACATGTCAGTTTTGGGTCTTCTCCGCGAAGTTACATTCATAGAGGCATTTTAGGTACCATCATGCTGATTCGCCGCGCATCGTCTCGCTTCCAGAAGCCATGTACAATCTTGACCTTGACGAAGTCGCGGACATCCTCATCGAACTGTTGCCTGCACACAATGAGCTCACCTTTCTTGTGATAGAATCTCGCCTGCGGACACAGCACTGAACTCACATAACAAAGTCGAGATCGAAGAGGAAGTTGAAGTTCCAGCACTCTTGGATCAAGGGGTCTCCCAGTATATTCTTGAGCTCGACGGTGTCGACATTCTGATGCGGCGCCAAATCCCGAATCTTGGTGAGCTGGAACGGCGAGGAAACACATCGAGTGCTGTCGCCAGCGACGCCCTCCTCCACATGTTTATTTTCTCCCGTATGCTGTGCAAGGCTCTGATTGGCTGGTTTTGACGATGCTGGTGGTTGGGAGGGCGGAGTCGTCAATGTTTGTTTTGGTACGTCATTGAAGCCCCAAGTCGGCGCAGGTATCAGCAGCGATGTTGAGTTCGTTGAGGTTGTTGTGACAGGTGTCGGCGATTTGCGTCTCGACAGCGGTGGACTGACGGGTCTGCTCAAGCTTGTAGATGTTGCACCTGTACCTTCAGCCTCGCCCTCATAGATGTCGTCAATCCTGCGCCGTTTCGCGGGTGGAACGTCGCTCCCGCTTGGCGGCTTCATTTTTGTAATTGCGATTATAACCGAGAACTCTGAGACGGCATCGCTGCAACATCTGAGCTGCGATGATGAGTATCCAGGGTTGTTGGTGGCGAAGGCTGTGGGTCGATATTGCTCCAAGCACAGACCTCCTCCTGTAACGGACGCAGCAGCGACGGAGATACAAGGAGGGAATCACGCTTGAGGTGCAGTCACTGGAGAGACATAAAGTAGAAGTCATAATAGTTTTCATTTCTCGGTCGATGCCGGTTGGCTTTTGCGCCATGCACTCGTAAAGAGGCTATAATCATACTCCGTCTAGATATCTAAGCAATCACACCTGTGATGCTCAAGCGAACGCTGGGAAGTGAAAATTACTATACCCAATGATTCAAAAGAAAGCCCCAACTCCGGATATCGCTTCGCTCAAATTTACATGCACACTCGCTCATGCAGCACTGGCGCTGACAGCAGGCTGAGCAACCTTAGTAACCTGGTCGCCAGCGCGGACGATGGGGTTACCAGAAGCATCCTTGGCGATGATGCCCTCCTTGTTCTCCATCTGAGCGCGCTTCCAGATCTCAACCTCGCATCCGCCACGAATGACACCAACGCGCATTGTGGAAAGTAGGTTGTGGGCAGCGTTGGAGTGGAAGTAGACGCCACCGTTGAACATGGCGGTAGCGTCTTTGCCGAGACCGCTCTTGATGAGGGTCTTACCACCGGGGTGCTCGTTGATGAAATCGGTGACGTCATGAACAACACCGGCGACGGCAACAAGACCACGGCCGTTCTTGACCTGCTCAACGTAGTCGTCCCACTCGATGACGGGAAGTTGCTCGAGAGGAACGCCCCAGTCGAGCTTGGAGCGCTTCTGATCGATCTTCTTCTGGAGCTGCTGAACACGGCCCTTCTCAATCTCGTTGGAGCGGAACTGCTTCAGATTGGAGGCAAGGCCAAGCTTGGACCACATCCAGATGGACCACTTAGTGGGGTCGTACTGGTGCCACTCGATAGCGTTGCGGTAGTCGGAAGGAAACTCGTGGTGGAAGTTGTGGTAGCCCTCACCGAGAGTGACAAGAGCGGTGATGACGTGGTCGCGAGGAGAGTTTCGGTCGTCGAAGGGCTGATCACCGAGCCAGTGGGCAAGCGAGTTAACGCAGAAGGTGGCCTGCTGAACGAAGAAGATGCGGAGGATACCAGCGTAGATGAAACCGCCCTTCCAGTCGTTCCAGAGGAGACCGGCGACGGCAGAGGGGAAGACCAGACCCATGAAGATAACGACCTTAATGTAGTTCTTGTGCTGCCAGACGACCACGGGGTCCTCGTTCAGGTCGGTGATGTCGGTACGGCCGATGCGCTTGGGGTTTTGCTTCATGACCATCCAGCCCAGGTGGGAGTATAGAAGACCCTTGCGGACGGAGTATGGGTCCTTATTGGTGTCGGTGTAGCGGTGGTGAGCACGGTGGTCACGACTCCACCAGCGGATGGAGCCCTCGACAGCACCGCCGCCAACGGCAGCGAGGAAGATGGATAGAGGGAGCGACGCATTGTAGGACTTGTGTGCCCAAAGACGATGATAGCCTGCGGTAATGCCGAGACCTGTCCAGAAGTAGTAGATGACTGCCCAGAGGGCGGTCTGCCACTTCAAAGGAGTCCAGAAAGCGGCAATGCAGCCAGCGAGGGGAATGCCGATGATGAAGACGACCTGATGACTGTGTTAGCAGGCGACAAATTGGCAATTGGAGCCGCAGAGAAGCTTACGTTCAGCCAGTTGACGTGCTTGTACCAGTTGGCCTTTGTAATGGGCGTATCGGTGATGTGAGGCTTCTTCGGGTCGTACTTGGGATTGCGGTTCGGCTCGTTGGTCGAAGCCATGGGCGACTTCTGGTCAACGAACTCAGGCTTGATGGCGAGGTCGCCAGAGACAGCCTGGGAGGAAGGCATGGTGGCGAGGTGAGGTACAATGATGTCGGGCTAAAGGCGAGAAAGCTACTCGCAGGGTGTAGGGGCTCAAAGAATTCTCGAGCTCCGATCGGTCTCCAGGAAGCACGCAGCTAAGGGCTCCGGTAGCGAAAGAATACCACACTCAAGAAGAGGGGTCGGGTGGGAAAGCAGGAGCGGGAGAGGATAAAGAAAGAGGAACACGGCAGGCTCAGCCAGATAATATAGCGTTTAGCGGTGGAATGGGAGCACTGTCTGTTGAATCCCCAACGCACTGCACGCTAAGCGAATAAACCGGGACCTTGCATGCTCCACCAGAAACCCTTCGAGACCTGCCACCGCCGTAACTTTTGTCATCGGCGGCCTAGCGCAGCAGGCGATTCGCTGGCCAGGGTCCTGCACGGTCAAGCAGACGCCGCGCGCCAATAACGGTGCGAAAAGAATTTCGTGCAATGGCGGATCGTTGCCGTAGGAAGCCAGCAGAAACGCGCTGATCTCGGTGCTCAGGATCGAAAAGGTGGCGTTGTCCGTGTTCTCGCAAGCCTGAACGGACATGGCTACGGTTCCCCAGATTCTCGAAGCCTCGCTCCAGTTCGAAAGTCGCCATCGGCAGCCTCGCGGCACCACCACGGCTGCGACATGATGTTTCAGCGCGCTCCGTCTGGCCGCGAGCGCAAAGCACTGCGCGGTTTCTGAAGCACTGCAAAAAGGTGGTCTGTTCGCGAGAGTCGCGTCCCGGCCAGCCAGCTAGAATTGCCGCTCCGGGCATAGCAGACCTCACGCCGTGGTGAGGCCACTGGGTCTCGTCATTGCTAGCCGGTCTCTTTTCGATCTCAGGCCCCGCAGAGGCCATCACCAATGACAGGTGGCAAAATCGTCGAGGTGTGCCACCCAGGCGTCAGAGACGCTGCTGTTGATATCGCAGAGACGCTACCTAGGCACTGCTGCTGCGGCTTGACGACGTGCTGCAGTCTGGCTTTGTGCATGCGCTAATACGTTGCTTGCAACTGAAGCCTCTGCTGCACTCAATTCAAGTCAATTGCATAATTACCAACTTTCTGGATGCAAGCCCCGTCCCACTGTTGGAAGAATTCGCGCCCGGACTGTGTCACCATGCTGCAGGGCTTTTGTTGCCGACTCCACGGCTGCGCATCCCGGTTCTTCGCGCTCGCAAGCTGTTCCCAATGCAGCCTAGTCAGATCTCCGTCCTTCTCAACACCAAGCTCGCAGCCACTCACGCACGTCGCGATATCACGCTGCGCAATCTGGCATCCTGATCGCAGACAACACCTCAGCATGACGCTGCAAACAGACCACCTCGGTTTCAGATGACAGATCTCTCACAAGGCATTTGCTAGCCGCGAGCAAGTTGTTGTTGTCGAGGTGCCCTCGTTCAACTCAGCCCGTGGTATATTCACACATCGATGCTGGTCGTTACCGTCACCGATGAGGCTGAGGTTGAATACCGCTTCGACAACATGCGACCGACCAGGACCTACACAGCGCTCCTTGCTGCTGTGCACTATAGTCGCGTTGCGGTCTCAGTCTAGCTCAATCCCACAACCCCAGCAATTGGTAGGCCCTCTTCCCCACACTCAACAGAACGCATGTTTGCCGGAAGGTGAGTCTGTGTGGTCGAGCTGTGACAGCTTGCTGGTGAGGATGGCGGGATTCAGACTCACATATCGTACGGGATTGCCCTTCTGCTGGAATGACTGACCTGGTAGCTTCTTCATCGTCATCGAATTGTGACATTCGTCCCGCTCCCCAAGATTCTTACTCCGTCCTGATGCGGCACACAGGTCTGGTAAGTGATCACGGCCAGTCGCAGCAGGTGGCAGATCGTGGTTCTGAAGCCGCATCCTTCCATGTATCAGGGTGGGAAAGTTAGGTATACTTTTGGTCCCTCCGACATCGGACGACTGCTATACCAACACAAGCAGTGTAATGCCACATGCGCATGTTGTACGAGAGGTTGGGAAATTCGCTGGATGCACTCCATGTTGCATTGCATTACGGTTGCTGCGAAGAGGAGCGCAGCACTCCGTGGCGCCCGGTACCCAGCGACGGACAGACACATTGGCAGCCCTCAACACCAAGACTTCTTCCATCAGACGTGGGATCTCCTCGCACCTTGCGATGCATCGTTGAAGTCCATCACTGGTGTCGGCGGGCACCGAACATGAGGTAAGCAGGTTACTCACTTTGAGCCAATCAGACACTATGCGGCTATCAGTATGATCGTAGGTTTAGCAAACCGTAGGCGGGCGCCGCCTCAGCCATCAAGCTCGCCCACATGAACGACAAGACTGCCGTGCAGAAGATATCGCATTGCCGGCGAATTACGATCTTTTTCGGCTTGCTCCATCCAGCGCATGCTGTGAGTGGCTTTTCTTGCGCAAACTAGATCCTCCAGACACGTGCGGTTGTGTATCGTGGTCTTTGCCCCAGAGATAAAGCAAATCTCATCTCGTAGATCAGTTATCACGACAAGACATAAAGTATCTGGTCTTTCCACTAGCTGTTGGACACGCCTCAACGACTTCGGAGAGCAACACCCAACATCACAATAGCCTCCACAGTGGTTTCCAGCCCTACAGCTGTTCTTCCCCGCATTATCAACCGCGCAGCATTAGCTGCCGCTAAGCCGCCCCACGCGACACAGCCTCTGGTGTAACCAAACTTTTTGATATTAGCACTCGACGTCGCTGCTCGAATTCGCAAAGTTTGATAATTCACACCTCTTCTACGAGCGACCGATATTCATTCGCAGGACACTGTCAACCAGCGACAGTACACCGAGGATCTCCAGGCCTCATAAAAAAAGAGAGTTGGCAAGTTTCGCACTACCAATCATCACAATGGCGGACCGCATTGGACCAGATCACACACCGAAGCGCAGCTTTGGAGAGAAGTGCAGACGTTTTGGAAAGGCTTTCACAACGAAGTATGAGCCTCAAGAATCGTCACATTACCCCATCGACTGACACTCTTACAGGGATGGACTCATTGGTGACTATGACTACGCCTTCCTTTTCAAGCCAAACCTTCCGTTCATGAAGAAGGTCCGTCGGGCTGCACCCTTCTTCGGCCTGCATGATCGCATGCCAGTCTTCCTTGCTCTGCTTCTGGGCTTCCAACATGCTCTCGCTATGTTAGCTGGTGTGATTACACCACCGATCATCCTATCCAATGCTGCGCACTTGAGTGGCAGCCAGCAGCGCTACCTCGTTTCGACCTCACTCATCGTCTGTGGCATTCTATCTGCCATTCAGATCACCAGGTATGGTCCACGACTTCCACATTGGCCCTTTGTACTGACTTTTCCAGGTTTCACATCTGGCGCACTCCCTACTACGTGGGCACAGGTCTGATCTCGGTCGTCGGAACGTCTTTCGCTACCATCCCCGTGGCCACTGGTGCACTCAGCCAGATGTACGCCAATGGCATGTGTCCCTCTGATGCGAATGGTACCCCCCTGCCTTGTCCCAACGGATACGGCGCGATCCTTGGAACCGCTGCCTGCTGCGCGCTTCTCGAAATCGCCATGTCGTTCACATCTCCTCGCCTGTTGAAGAGGATCTTTCCACCTCTAGTCACTGGTCCAACAGTCATGCTCATTGGCGTCAAGCTCATCCTGACCGGCTTTCAGAACTGGGCTGGTGGCAGCAGCGGATGCCAGGCGCGTCCTACTTCCGGCATCTATCAGTTGTGCCCTACAATCAACGCTCCTCGTGCTCTTCCATGGGGTTCTGCAGAGTTCATTGGCCTTGGCTTTAGTGTCTTCATCACCATCATCATCTGCGAACGCTTCGGCGCGCCCATCATGAAGTCCACCGCGGTTGTCATTGGACTGCTTGTCGGCTGTATCATCGCCGGCGCAACAGGCTACTTCGATCGCTCTGGCATCGACGCCGCGCCTGCTGCGAGCTTTATCTGGGTCGAGACCTTCAAGCTGAGCGTCTACGGCCCCATCGTACTCCCGCTGCTCGCAGTCTACATGGTGCTTGCCATGGAAGCCATCGGCGACATCACCGCCACCTGCGACGTATCGCGGCTGCAGGTCGACGGCGAGCTTTTCGACTCGCGCATCCAGGGTGGTGTGCTTGCGGACGGCCTCAATGGCATCATCGCCGCGCTCTGCACCATCACGCCCATGTCGACGTTCGCGCAGAACAACGGCGTCATCGCACTCACGCGCTGCGCTAACCGCAAGGCTGGCTACGCATGCTGTTTCTGGCTCATCGTCATGGGTGTGTTTGCCAAGTTCGCGGCCGCACTCGTCGCTATCCCGCCTGCTGTGCTCGGCGGCATGACGACATTCCTCTTTTCCGCCGTCGTTGTGAGTGGTATTGCGATCATCGCGCGCACAGAGATGACACGCCGCAACCGATTTATCCTGACTGCTGGGTTCACGCTCGGGTTTGGCGCGACCATGGTGCCCACATGGTTCAGCTATGTCTTCACGTACTCTGGCGACAACCGCGCGCTTGCGGGCTTCTACGATGCGATTGAGCTTGTACTTGAGACTGGCTTTGCGGTCGTGGCATTTGTTACGCTGATTCTTAATTTGATCCTTCCCGAGGAGATTGAGGATGAGATTCCGGAGTTGACCGCGGAGGAGCAGGAGGAGGTTGCTGATCGTCAGGAGTGGGAGCGCGTGCAGAAGATGAACAAGGAGGCTAGGGCGAGCAGTGATATTGCGCCTGCAGGGAAGGTGTAGAGTGCATGTATGATACCTGGGTTTCTGGCTTGGAATGGGGGGCAAAAGTGTGATGCTACGACTCATGCGGCGTTTGGGCTATTTCACAAAAATTTCACATCATGGTTAAACATCTGAAGTCTCCAAGAATCACATTGTGGTCGGCGCGGCAGGGACACCAGGGCATGTTGAAAGCTACTCCTCTCCTCAAACTTAGACGCCATTCGCCTCAGGCAACATGAACATGAGCGACGCGATATTTGAGGCCAATAGACAGCATCTCGTCGACTAAGGCAATTGGTATCTCGATATAAAGATCAGTGCATATGTGGAGACACAAGACAGCAGGCTATGGAGTGCAAAAGTCGTCGCCCTTCAAGGACTCGAGAGCAGCAGCGCATGCTCTCGCATGGCCACTTTAAAATCGAGCAACAGCTGAGTCACGGCTGGTCTCTGGTTTTGTTCTTGGAAGCCCAGAAGAAAGATATGGTGGTCACTTCTGTTTGTTTTTTTTCGCAATGAAGGAGACAATTCTGCAGGAAGAGAGGCCATCCCGCACTGCGAAGTGGCTTTATACGCTAAATCACATAACTTTGAAGGCGACAATGAGCCAGCCTTATCCTGCTGTACACGGTCTGGAGCATTCAGAACTGCAAAGTAGAGGTCAGACAGACAGACATGTTTCACTTCGGCGAGTTTTGTTTTTCATGCTGATTGAATCGGAACTCCAGTGTATGTTGACTTTAATCTTATCAATAGGCACAGTGATTGGTAGAGCTCAGTAGTCGCTAATTGGAGCAGACAAAACGCCCGGCTGAGGGAAGAGAGCAGACGCATCGCACTGGTGGAAGTTCGTTTCGACAGCGCAAAAAAGAAAAGACTTGCCATCATCTCCCCCTTCTTTTGGGATTAAGACGAGCAGAGATTTCGTGTAGAGACAACAGTTTCGCATTGCTGCAGACTGGATACCTCACACTGTCTCTGTGTCCAGCACGACTTGGCGCGTTCCACTCGTTTTGAGCATACAGCAATGCGATCCAGGACCGGCCAATGCAGATATGAATCAATGCATTGCAGTTTTAAATGCGGAATGATGCAATGTACGGCCTTCGTGTTCCAACAGATTTCAATCCAATGTAAATTACTTTTCGATACCAGAGGCTGGGCAAGGAACATGCCATTTTGCATTGGGAGTGTTGTTGAATTTGAAGTGTAGAGAATCAAGTCAACCATCAAGCTCTCACACAAAAAGCAGAATCCTCGGTCTTCGTCCGTTAAAGTCAAGGCATTGAAGCAGGGGCCTGTAGCTCCCAATATGGAGGATGGTGGAGCACTCTTGTAGTGGCAGAAACAGAATTCATTGCTAGTGCTTGCGCAACTTTTGGAGAAATTTCTTGTGAAAAGGGTGCGTATCAAGATATGCATATTGGTAGTAAGCTCGGTCTTGTAATCATTCAGGGGTCGAGCCTTGGTGAGCGTACATGGAAAAGACGCAGCACTGACAACGGAACATGAATCCATGGTGTTAGACTTTTGGAGAAAGATGAAAGCA
Source organism: Didymella pomorum (assembly GCA_022225945.1). NCBI lineage: Eukaryota > Fungi > Ascomycota > Dothideomycetes > Pleosporales > Didymellaceae > Didymella > Didymella pomorum. The sequence goes on along the minus strand of JAKJXN010000019.1, from coordinate 171,913 downwards.
TCAATTTGTGTCACAAAAAGCAACTCAGCTGTGGGAGAGATTTTTATATCAAATTGAATCCACGCACAAGCTTGACTGAGCAGCTGCAATCCACGTGTGACAAGCGAAAGCCCCAGGATAGGAAAAACATATACGTACCGAATAATCTTTTGGATATACTAAATTTGCAGACGTATCCTTTGGTTTCACTGTATTACTGTCCTGGCATAAACAAGCTATGAGGCACAGAATGCCATGTGTACCATTGCACAATTTTCGAAAGCAGCGACAGGAGAACATAAAGCCAATGCTCTACAGTTATAGTTTGGAGAAAGGCGATCGGAGATGAAAGGTTTTATTATACTGATTGGCAATAGTTATGCTTTCGTTGAGTTCAGGGATAGCTCGATGGAGCACTAGACATATCCATTCGATCTATGTTCGTGCGTCCCGGCGAATAGACCATTTGGATGATATTGGGTTCTGCCTAGTTTCGAAACATCTCTATTATCGTCGAGGTTACACACCTATTTGTATTCTGCGCGAAGACCTGGACTTTTCAAGCATTGCTTCGTTTTGGCTCACTGATATAGCACAAGACGGTGCAAGGACATGCCAATTGTGGAATGTTTTTGATCATTATCTATCATGATGCATTCATTACAAACTCGCTAATAACGTCAAAAGTCCCATAGATCTAGGCACTAACAACAGTGACCCTATGAGTCTCAACAATATCCCTGCTGCTGAACCCAAGGTAAAACTCAAACTCGCCCTCAGGGATGACCCACTGCTGGCTAATGATATCCCAGTAGGACAAATCACGACGCATGAGCTCGAAGCTTACAGTCTGACTCTCACCAGCCTCAAGGTACACCTTCTCGAAGCCACGAAGCTGCTTGGGAGGAGTACCAGCAGGCGTGCTGTCGGGAAACCCGACGTACAGCTGGGGCACACCGGCACCAGCCCAGGAACCGGTGTTGCTGAGCGAGATGGTGACGTTGTAGATGGAGTCCCACAGCGCGGGGTTGCCGCCGGGCATGATCTTGCGCGCCTCGGGGTGGGCGGCAATGTTGGACTCAAGAGCCTCGGCCTTGACATCGGAGATGTTGAAGGTCGTGTAGGAGAGACCGAAACCGAATTCATAGCGGACGGAAATGTTCTTGGCGTCGAAGTAGCGGTAGTCAATCTCGAGCTTCTCGTCGAACCAGGATTGCCAGTCGAAGTAGCCTGTGGTGTTGATGGCTGTCGTGGGAGGAGCGTTGTAGTCGGAGCCATTCATAGCGATGGTATAGGGCAGGTGACCGCTAGGGTTGACATCGCCGTACAGGATGTCGGTCAGCGAGTAGCCAGACTGCTCACCGGGGTAATGGGCGGCGAGGATAGCGGTGACGTTCTCGTGGTCAGCCCAGGGCAGGGTGTTGATACCAGAGGAGTGAGTGATGACGACAGTGTTGTTGCACTTGGAAGCAACGTTCTCGACAACCGCGTTGCCGTCCCAGTCAACGCTCAGGTGCTCACGGTCAGCGGCCTCCTCAGCCCAGGTCTTGAGCATGACAATGCAGACGTTGGGAAGCTCGCCGATCCAGAGGTCATCAAGGTCGCTCTCAATGATCTCGGTGTTGTTGAGGAAGTACTGAACAATCTTGGTACCGTTCTTTGCGGAGACATCCTTGATAGCCTGGAGAGGAGTGACAAGGGAAGAGACCTGACCAGTACCAGAGCCACCGCCAGCGAGGAGAGTTCCGTACTCGTAGATCTTCTGGTTAAGCTGCTTGTGGGGCTCAGAAGCATCGTTACCGAAAACGGCGATGTTGCGGGGGCTGTTGAGGGGAAGAGCACCGTTGTTCTTGAGAAGGACAGTGCCAGCAGCGCCATGCTTACGGATGAGCTTGCTGTGATCGCCACGAACATCACGGCTGGACTCGCCAGTCAGGTTGAACTCACGGGTCCAGGTGTTGACAGGAGAAAATGTGTTGAGGGCAGGAGTGCTGGGGTCGACAGTAGGGAAGTCTTTGTCCTGACCGAGCCAGTAGTAAGGAGTCATGATACGGACGATCATGTCATCAACTCGGGTAACGTCCAATGTGCCATTGTTGACAGCGAGAGTGACGTTGCCACCGAAGAAAGAGGGGGCACCGAAAGCCGTGCCGTAGGTTCCAAGACCACCGGGCATGTTCATATCGAGACCAGCCTCAATGGAAGCAACGCCGGAGTGGACCGCGCCCCAGTCGGACATGATGTAGCCCTGGAAACCAAGCTCAGTCTTAAGCAGACCGTTCTGGGTAGCAGAGTTCTGGCAGCCATATGAGCCGTTGATGCGCTGGTAGCTGCACATGAAGGAAGCAGCCTTAGCCTTGACGGCATTGGCGAAGGGCCAAAGGTAGAGTTCGTGCATGGTGCGGTCATCGAGGTTGGAGGAGATAGCAGCGATGTCAGTATCGGTGGTGGTTCCGTTCTTAGTGTAGACGGGGTTACGGGCAGTCTCCTGCTCGTTGGCAATGTAGTGCTTTGCGGTTGCCTGGACACCAGCATCCTGGTGACCTGTGATGGTCTCCTCCATAGCGACACCAGTAAGGTAGGGGTCAGCAGCGAAGCCTTCCCAGTTGCGGCCAGCATAGGCAGAGCGACCAAGAGGTCCAGCGACGGGGCTGAGAGCAATGTGAGCGCCCTTAGCCTTGAACTCCTGACCCATAGCATAACCGCGCTCGTGCATCAGGGTTCTATCCCAAGATGCGGCAGCTGAGACACCAGCGGAGAAAACGCTGGCGTAGTCGGCAACACGGATGGCCAGAGGTCCGTCCTGTAGACAGAGACCCTGGAAGCCAAGACGAGGAATGGCAACGATGTTACCAACACAAGGTCCGGCCTGACCAGTGACCATATCAGCCTTCTCCTCAATGGTGAGCTGGTCAACGAAGGCACGAGCCTTCGCGACAGCCTCCTCCCAACCACCGGTAGCATCGGCAGAGATGTTGGCTGCTTCTTGTTAGATGCTTGTAGGCGGAAAGTGGTTTGTACTACTTACGAGAAGGGTAAACAGCAGGCGAGTGGCCGCGATCACCCAAGATGGTCGTGTTCAGAGGCTGAACATACGAGAACGCATCTTCAGCCCTCGAGCCGGAGTCATATGCCTGAGCATTGACAACGGTCAGAACCGCAAGTGCTGAGAGAAGGGCAGCCATGGTGTGGAATGGACAAGTTGATAGTGCCTTGTTCTTCCAAATGATCGTCCATACCGATCCTTAAATACTTGGAGATGCAACGAAGGCACGTACACCTTTCGTCGGGTCGGCAGTCCAGCTTCCCTGGTAGTCTACATGGTAGTACCATAGCTGCCGACCCGAAGTTTGACCGTGTGGAGAGATAGAATGCTTGGAGGCTCCAAAATCGCGGCTTCTAACGTCATCCCAATGCCGGAGAAGCACTGCCAAGGCGTAAGCTCAGGTCTTGCCAACACTTCGGTAGTAGTTCATGGTGCGTGACTCGTGCCGACTTCGCTGGAAAACGTCCGAACGGGAGATCATTATGTAGGATTGAGGCACTGTGATCGAAGCGTACTGTTGAGGAAGTAGAATGACCGGCTCTGGCGAGTCGTCCTCGCTTCGTCAGCGCAACTGCTGCTTTTGCAGCAATTATTGGTGGTCCTCAATGTTCGGCAGGTGCTCATTTCGCACAAACCCATCGTCGGCCTCCTCTTTACGACTCGTGATAGCGGGGAGGCAGCGATGTCCATGACAGCCATGACAGCCAGAGCCACATCGGCAGCCGTTGACCTTGGCCTGGGACAACAAGCACCGCAAAGAAAAGCCGCGCCTGTTGCCGTGACATCGTGTGAGGTCGGTGCGCGCAGAGCCTCGTCTCGCGACCTCGTGGCTTGCAAAACTCGAGGAGCCGTCAGATGCACTAGCGCCCGTTTGAGTAGCAACTAAACCCAGACAAAGCATCACACCCGCAAATTGCACGTCACTCCGCTCGGTCCCCACAAAACTCCCCGCGATCCAATTGCCGGTATAGAGCCGTGCCCAGTGGGGTGCATGTGGGATCTCCAGACTTCCAGCTCGCTCTCTCGTGCTCGTTCTTTCGGGGCGAAAACCTTCGCAACGTGGAGGCTGGGTTGCAGCGCTTGTGTGAAATGCGGGGCGGATACCGAAATTCGACCGCTGCGATGGCAAGCCGAAAGGTAATCCCAGTTCACAAGTACACAACACCCTGGTAGTGTAGGTCCGCGACTCCCCGGTATTGCCCCGACTGACTCTTTCCTAACATGCCCAGGAATCTCCGCAATGTAGCTGACAAACATGTGCGTAAATAGGAAGCATGCGACCGACCATGGGCCGATGAAGGATTTGCCATTCCCAAGAAAGCGACTTTATCATCTCACGTACGGAGAGACGCAAGGCTGTTGTACGATTATCAAATTATGATGCGCTAAGCGGAGTATTAAAGTCTAGTATGATCAACAAAAGCAGAGTCCCACGCCCAAGATGGTGCGTGAGAGCCCGAACGAAGACAAAACGGGTCTTAGTTTTGAGCCTCAACGGCAATGACAAACCGGGAAACAAAAGGCCCCACATCTCCCACATCCTCCCATTACGCTGTGTCTTTCTCCCCAGAGCGGTTTCCAGGGTTCGCGCCTTGCCTTGCCGCTTCACTGACGCCATCTGCGGCCTTCTCCGCTGTGCCCTTTACCTTTGCGCCTTTCTTGGTCTTGTGGAACTTGGCTGTGAAGTTGCTGAGATTGACAACACGGAACAGCCAGTATGTCAGGAGAGCAAGGAAGACGTTGAAGCCAATGAAGGCAAACATGATGCCAAAGTTCCTCCAGCGTTCACTGTAGTAGATGTTGCTGCCAGCCAAGAACTGGTCGGCACTCGAAAGAGCGCAGTACTGGCACGATGCAGTTGCATCGGGGTTCTGAATAGTACCCATCGCGGCCTGAGCATAGGGACCAAGGTACTGACCGCATGTTTGGCCAGACGGTGGGTCAAAGATGGAGACTTCTGTGGAGCTGCAGGTGACCTCGCGACCTGCCAGCATAGTGGAGACGATACCACTAATCCAGTACGTGAACGGCGAAACCCGGTACATGAAAATCCAAAATCCTGGAAGGTTGCCAGGGGTTTGTAGAACACCGTTGAAGAGAATAGACATAAGAGTCAGGAGCGAAACCAATCCGGAGGCTGTCTCGGCATTTGGCAGAGCAGCAATGGTCATGGCTGCGAAAGACGAAGTGTACACCAGGAGCTGGATCGAGAACATCAGAACCAGGCCCTGGCGCGCGCTTGCCTGCCCCGCACCGACGACTGGGTAGTAGAACGATGCGAACATAAGGACACCCGCGACGATACCGTACGGCAGCTCGACCACGATGTTCGCGATCATGAACGCGATCCAAGAATAGGCTTTGCTGGGACGTTCACGACTCTCGTAAAGGTTGCGCTGAGTGATGAAGAGCGGCTGGATCTGCTGAACCAGGGAGGAGAAGATGGTGGTCAGCATGAACACACTGAAAATGATGTTCTGCATGCCAGCCTGGGTACTGTCGGCGCCGTAGAACGAGAAACCGATGAAGAGACCCGCGACGACGCAGAGGGCGATCTTGGCGAGGACGTATTCGGGCATTCTCCAATACTGCTGGAAGACGCGGTATGTGCACTCCCAGATCTGGGTCCAGAGTGGCATCGCGAATTCGGTGCCACCAGTCTCCTCGGCGATGTTGAGATCAGAGTGGCTTGTCTCTTCGTGGATCTGGTCGATCTCGCGCTGGACTTGCTTGGCCTCCTCGCTCTTCTTCCAGACCTCGAACCAGTCTTCTCCTTGATCGTTCTTTCCGGCGTTGACGATCTCCAGCATGTACTCTGCGGGGTTCTCGTCTTCTCCACACTTGCGAGCACCGCTGTTCTCAAAGTAGTGCAGGAGCTGCTTCGAATTTTCGCCAATTGGACCAAAGTAGACCTTTGGAAGATGTTAGCAGATGACACGTTTGACAAGAGTTCCAAAACTTACAGTTTTTCCACCCTTGGCCAGGAAAAGGAGGCGGTCAAACTCTTGGAAGAGGATGGCACTGGGCTGATGGATCGTACACAAGATGGCCTGACCAGCAGATGCAAGCTTGCGCAGGAATGAGACGATCGACCAAGAACTCTGACTGTCAAGGCCAGAAGTTGGCTCATCGAGGAAGAGCAGAAGCTTGGGTTTCGCTGCCAGTTCCACGCCAATGGTGAGGAGCTTGCGCTGCTCAACATTCAGCCCCTCTCCAGGTACACCAACAACCGCGTTGGCGAAGTCTTCCATGTTCAACATCTTGATGACTTCTTCAACATAGTCGTACTTCTCTTGCTTTGGCACTGCTTTCGGTTGGCGCAAAATAGCGGAGAAACGGAGGGCCTCGCGAACAGTACTGGTCTCGAGATGAAGATCCTGCTGTTGGACATAGCCTGTGGAACGTTGGAAGCTGGGATCGAGAGGCTTGCCGTTGACAAGCATGTCACCAGTGATAACGCCCATGGTCGTTCGTTGAGCGAGCGAGTCGAGCAGGGTCGTTTTACCAGCACCACTGACACCCATCAAAGCTGTCAAGCTCCCAGGCTTACAGTAACCAGAAACGTGGTCCAGCAGTCGGCGAGGTTCGCCTTTGATCTCGATGTCATAGACGACATCTCTCCATGTGAAGATGCCCTTGGACTCCTCGATGGCGCTGACATCAGTCCCTCCACCTTCGGCCTGAGCAGCGGGCTTGGCCGAAGCCTCATCGGAAGACTGCTTGCCACCTTTCTCCTGCATGTATGCGGGAACATGGCCACGCTGGAACACAAGCTGCTCAGCAGTGTTGCTGGTTGACGAGTTGACTTCGACAGCGATGAAGTAGATGACCATGAAGAAGATCAAAAAGCCGATCAGGATGCCGAAGTTGCGCCAGACATGAGAGAAGGAATACTCGTAGGCGACCGCAATGAAGTCGTCACCGGAGACGAATGTCTGTCCAGCAGTCGCACCCTGCGAGTTACAGATGAAACTATTGCCAGTCTGCGTGTAACCTGGTCCCATTGGAATGAACTGATCGCAAGGATATTGGACACCGTGGAATTCGTTGGCAACCAGAATTTCGAAAGCGTAAAACACTGGGTTGATCCATCGAATCCAGGAGAACCAGGGATGCATAGACGGAATTCGGATGACGAAACCAGTGTAGATGACGAGGAAGAGCACCAGTACACCTGCTAATGCCATGGCTTGTGATGCAGTCTTTGTCAAGGCAGCTGTCGATCGGAAAATGGCAGCCATGACGAAGGTGGCAATGTAGGTGACCAAGAAGTACAGGAAGAATTGACCGGGTGTGTACCGGAGCTGAGCGAGAAAGTAAAGGACGATATTGAACACCGTTGCCTGCAGGAATTTGACCGGGATATCTGCGACGATGCCTGCTATGGCCTCTGTAGCTGGATGATAGAACGCGTAGGAGTTGTGTTTCTCGACGATCGGCCTTTGGGCATACAGTCCACTGATTTCACCGATGGATGTCAGAGCGTTAAAGAGAACAGCCAAGAACAGAACAGCGCCACGTCCTTGGAAGGAGCTCGTGCCTTGGGAATGACCATAGTAGATGGAACCAACGATAAGAGCCATGATGAGATTGAGCCCTGCCTGGGTAGCGGTGGAGGCGAAATCGCCCCAAATGCGCTGATAGGCCCGGACAGTATTGAGCTTGACTTGCATGGGGATGCTGATGAGGTAAGGAGACTTGGGGCGGGCGTGCTTGGCCTGGATGTAGTTCTTCTTCTGGCGGAACTCGTGAAGCGTTGAGTGCTCGCCAACAGGATTTTCTTTCTCAAACTCCTGTATCTCTTTGAGCAAGCTCTGGTACTCAGGTGATTCACGCCAGTACTTCTCGAAGTCTTCAGGTGTGCGAGGGACCTTATTCTCGAAACCTTTAGCGGGTTGTCGCTCGTCGGGATTGGTAACAGCAGTCAAAAAGTCTCCGGTAGTCTGGCGAGGTGGGCAGTACCAGCCTTGACGCTCGAAGTAGCTTCGGGCTTTGTTGGCGGGACCGAAGTAGATCTGGCGGCCTTCATACAGAACTGCTGCTTTGTCGAAGCAGTCGTATACTGATTGCGAGGCTTGGTATATGGCGACAGCGGCACCACCGCCAGTCATGTCAGAACCAATGCGCAATGAGCGAACGAACTTGAGTGCAGTCGCTGAGTCCAGACCGCGAGTACTGTTGTCCCAGGACGCGAAGGGAGCACCAGCGAGCATCATTTCAGCGACAGAGACACGCTTCCTCTCTCCACCACTGACTCCGCGAACGAAGTCATTGCCTACTTTAGTGTTATAAGTATGACTTAGGCCGAGCACAGCCATAACGACTTGCGCGCTGTACTTTGCAAAATCTTTGCGAGAGGTCTCGTGGGGACGGTGGGACGGGGTACGGACGGCGGCAGCGAATTCTGGAGGGAGTCAGTGACTTAGTGTGTGAGCTTGAGAGCTTCTGAGGCTTCACCTAAAGTTTGTCCCACAGTAAGATGAGGGAAGTGCTTGTCAACCTCTTGGTTGTAGACCGTCTCTCCCTTAAATTCCTTGATTACCTTGTGCTGCTCGATGCCGTTATAGTGAATCACAGACTCGTCGATGTCGAGGCCGTGGAGTTCTCCAGTCAACGCCTTCAGCAGGGTAGAACAACCGGATCCCGGGCGACCAAGAACGACACAGAGTTCACCAGCCTTGATGATACCGTCAAAGCTGTGCAAAATCTGCTTGCGCTGCTTCTTGCCGAAGCTGAAGAACTCCTGGGGTCGAATGGGTGCCAGGAGCATGTCTGTTACTGTCTTCTGCAGCTGTAGTGCTGCGCCGGATCCGAAAACACTGAGATCCTTGTACACGACAGACAGCTGCTTCATCTCAATGCCCTCCTCCTCGAGATAGTGCCTAAAAGAGCGCAGAAACTTGGTGAGATCGAACTGATCGCTGCCAGGGTCCATGGAGGGGTCATTTGGCTCTGCAATGCTGTGACGGGTCCCTTGCCGGGACATGCTCAAGCTTGTGAGGGCACGCTGGAGGTCTCTTCTCTCCTGATTGTTTATCTCTGATTTTGTGACGGTGCGCTCCATGGGTGAGCCTTCGCTGTCATCGGTGTCTGAGACCTTGGTCCCCTTGCGAACACGCTGACCGTTGGAGCCATATCGTGTGAAAGAGGAATCGCTTGAACTCGCCGTTGCGACTTTATCAAGAGGCTCTTGATCTTCGGCGCCATTCTGAAGATACTGATCATCGGATCTCGCATCTGCGCGGATCTCCACAGTGTTAAAGAGCCCAACGCCAGCGTCAGCTCCAGCACCGGCCGCTGCTAGCCCGCCCGCAGCATTGCTGCCAGATGTGTGTGTGTCGCGCTTTTCGGTACTAGGAAATAATCCGTAGCTACCACGTGATGACGAGCGATGCACTTCTGTGTGATTAGACGATTGGTGTCCATCAGGGTAATATGTTTCGCGACCAGATTCAGTTCGCAGGATGCCATCGAAGGGGTTCGCTAATTCGCTGACTCGGGACGTATGTTCTTGTGATTGGGAGGTCGCCTCATCGTGGCGTGTCGAAGTCGTTGTGTTCTGCACCTGGCTGCTTGATGACATATTAGTGAAGTCACCGTGAGGTTGGTGATTCTGAGCCATGACAGGCAACGGCAGGTGCGAATGTCGAAGTAGCGGTCGTTGATGATCGAGATCGCAGCACTTTTTGCAGCATAATAAACATAGTTGAACCCTTCTCCGCCATTGCATCAATGCACAGGAGCCCATCTACTCGGATCGCGGATCCATGTGTTGTCCGCTATTAGCTCTTGCACCTGCAAACGGACGAATTGGGCGTCACACAGAAGCTCCATCCGATAGGGCAGATCTGAGGCCATCTTAACGCTACGGTGGGATGATCAGGACGAAAAGAGCCTGACTCTGCGCTTGGGGGCGCGTTGTTGCTCCAGACTCGCGTGCTAAAGGGTTGGTCCCTGGGCGCCGAGGTGGAACCTCGAACGTTGGAGCAGTGACGTAGTCTTAACGGAAGCTGGCGGAAACAGAAGCTCGAATTCGGCCTCAACAGCGTAGAGAAACAACCTAACTGACGCGCCACTGCAGCAATTCGCGATCTCGACCAAAGCACCGTCGCTCAAAGTCGCTGCGAGGGCTCGATGCAGTCAGATGGGAGGCCTGCGCAGATCGCCAGAAGTGTCGTGGTGGCACTTCGCTTTCGGTCTCTGCCTGCCGAAGAGGCTTGATCAAACTTGGCTCGCTCTCCGGACGACTGCTCGGAGCAGCTCAGCCTTGCTACAACATGGTTCTTATCATTCGTACGATGCGCTGTTCAGCGCTGAAATGCCGGACGAAGCACAGTGTATGCGCGCCGCGAATGTACTCGTCGATTCACTCACAGCAACATCGCCACTGAAACACGTCGTCTCACGCCCAGAGTCTTCGCGAAGCACGTTGCTTACTCCGCAGATGGATGTGCGTCGTTGCCGCTGACTCAGGCCCGTAGCCCTGCGGATGCAGCCGAGCGAGCTCTTCCTTCACCATGGCGGACGTCACCGCGCCCTTAGCCTGGGACGCCTGACTCGCAGCAGCTAGCGGCACCTTCACAAATAACGAGTCTGAACGACTATCGAGCAGCTGTCTGGCAATCTACCTTGCCCCCATTGTGCGTGCTTGCTACAGGTTACACTACTGTGTGCTGTCCCAAACTTCACGCCCAGAAAGCTAACGGTCCGACCTCGCGTTGGGGAAATTGAACGCATGCATCCACTCACATTCAAAGTTTATGAACCAAAAGTCAAGACGCGTCCATCCGTCAACTCGGCTGCTTACGTCGGCTCGACCTCGAAAGCTTTGTGGCCCTTCTCGAGAGGCAGTACAAACATCTTTGCGCACCGTATTTAACACGCAGACATCCACGGACGAATTCTTCCTCTCGCTCTCGTTCAATTACGGCAATACAATGTGGCCGCAGAACCACGCGTCCGGGCTGCCGAAAGCTCCGTGAATGACGGCAGAGGCGCACAGATGGCCGGGTACGGGTCTTTCGCGTGGGGCTGAGCAAGGCTGAGATCGAGACCGCCACCACCATCGGAACGTTGGTAGAACTTCCGGCGCGCAACGACTTTCAACGTCAAAATCGGAATGCCCACTGACATCCGATGGTAGAGCAATGGGTGTCGCGGAATAAGGCTCCAAGCTCTCCCGACGTAGAGAGGACCACACCAAATAGTAAGAGCATTGTTGCTAATAGGGGGTTATCCGCGTACGAGTGACGCGCAGAAGCTACTGACTACCTCTCACTCGTCCGGGGTTCGGGATTGTATCATGCTGTCCCCGATGTTGCAGGAGTTCGAGACGCTCCGTATCGATTCGAAGTCTCTCGGAGGCGATGGATAGGCTGCGCTGTCTGAGTCAATGTAGCTTCTCGCCTTAAAGGAGTGGTCTGACATCTCGAACATCTTGGCAACAGCGCGTCTACGAATTGTTGATGAATCGAGGCTTGTATACCAGGATGTGATCTCTATGGGCTTGGGAAGAGGGCGTTACACGCGTCCTGAATACAAAAGCGCCAGATCTCTTGGAAAACCATTGCCAACCTCTTGCTTCTCAACCGTTCGAAATCAAGTCAACGCCGTACTATGACTTTACGTCTTGCTTGGTCCGAATTCTCCACGACCGCAACAAGCTGTCTAAGATGGACTACAAAGACGCCCTCAACCAATTGCTGTTCTCTCCACACTTCCCTTTCGGTCCATCACTCCTTCTCATGGTTTCCAAAAGACCTCACAGGACACGCTATGCCTGTGCCGATCTTACTCCTCCAGAACAGTTGGCAGTTGACCTATGCCCGCGATCCGGATCTTAGTGCTCTACTCTAAGACTGGAAAGATGTTTATGACCCCTCTCATGCCCATTTTGCTAATCGCGCCCCAACCCAAATTGGGTTCTGAAGGCTACAATGACCTTGACTAGTCCTCAGTGTCATGGATCGTCATCAAGATTCCTCTTTCGCGATGCCAGCACGCTCAAAATCGAAGATCACCTTCACATGTCTGGCTTGGTGCTAGTATCACTATGAGTAAACCCGTGCTCTTGCATAAATCATGGATACTACGCCGAATGTTACATTTCTCTCTGCAAAAATTTAGTAAGGCTGATTGTGTCAAAGTACGCAACAACCCCTGCATGTCTGCGCCTTCTCCGCTGCTCAAAAATGCTGGCTCTACTACAATGTCCAAAAACTGGACGCCTTTCCTTCATGCGAAGGCAAAATCAAGACCCAAAAGAGGCATGAGGACTTTTTCCGCCTTCTGTTCCTATCAGACTTGTTACCCGCTTAATCAAGAGCCATGGAAGGCATCCAAAGAGGATATACCGCCTGGCGAAAATACGAGATCTCCTTCGGTGTGATATAGAGATCTCACCGCCTTTATCCGCTTCGTTGCTCATGCAGGATACTCTGGTAGAATCCGCGAAATCCGGAGCCAGTCTTTTCATGCTTTCCTGACTTCTCGTCTGCCAAAATGAGCTATGACGCATCATGTCCTAAACCACGGTCGCTTCATTCTATGGAGAAAAACAGAAAGCCTTGAGCGACTGCGTGATGAGTGTTGAAACCTTGGTCCTGACCATCAAAAGAGGCGATACACGCAGCATGTTTTGTGGAAGCCCGCTTCGTCAAAACATGGAAATGGCACTGTCAAAATCTCACTGTCTCTCGCCAGCAGATCTGGCTCTCGCACTTACTGCCCAGACACGACATTAATATCCTGTCTGCTGGCCATCCTTTTGTTTGCACACACTTTGCCTCTGACACCATTTCGAATTTGCAAAGCTTGTGCTTATGTCTTCCTGTCCTCTTGTGCACCACAAGTACGCGGAAGCCCATTCCATGTTTTGAGATGCAGACATTGCCCGTGCATGAGAAGACCGATATCACGAGGACTGCATTCAACGTGGGCTGGTCTCCTTGCTTTCAGTCAAAAGTTGTACCCAGTGATCTTATGGCTGGCGGACGCGTGCGTCCCGGAATGAAAAGGGGGCGTTTGCAAGACCGATCTTGCTTTGTGCAATGCCTTCAAAAGTTATCACAAAGCTGAGCATGACCGATCTGCTGCTGGGAACGCTATAAAGGCTGCACGCTCTATTACTTCTTCTTCCCGACATGCAATGGTCTGCGATCACTTTCTAAACTGCGACATCATCCGACCCATGTCTTTCTGCCCTCTCTCTCTCTGCTCAAAAGCCTGATAGTCTCATCGTATGTCCAGAGTCCCGGCAAAACCCATCCAGAAAAGAACCTTTTCAAGGTACTCGAAGACTAGCTCATGTGACTTGTGTCTGCCTCGGTGTTCACCAAAATTCTTCAAAGTACCTTATAAAGATGACCTGTCCGAGGACTGTCTCCCATCCTCGTCATATACTGAGAATACTGTCATAATGTTCGAACTGAAGCCGCATACTTCCGATGTCCCGGAAAGCAATAGTCACGCAAAGACTCAATCATGAGATCTAAAAGCTTGCATTACCCTGAACTCAAACTGCGCTTGTGCACATACGCTCGTTTAATACTTTTCCCCCTCAAGAATCGGCCTCGCCTCCTCACTCTTCCACCAACTAACCCCCTCCTTCCCCGGGTACTCAAACTTGTCCATGGAGTCCGGCTTCATCTCGACACTATACCCCGGCTCCGTTGGCGTGACATAATACCCCTTCTCGATCCTACTCGGGTTGAAGAAGTGCTCATGCAAATGGTCCACGTACTCGAGCACACTCTTCTTGCCCGAGACCACCACGTAGTCGATGGTGCTGAGGTGCTGGGTGTACTCGGGTAGGCCGACGCCGCCGCTGTGCGGCACAATGGGCACACCGAACTTGGCGGCCATGAGTAAGACGGCGATGACTTCGTTCACTCCGCCGAGTCGGCAGGCGTCGATTTGACAGATGTCGATGGCGCCTGAGGCGAGGAATTGCTTGAACATGACGCGGTTTTGGCACATTTCGCCTGTGGCGACGCCGATGCCGTACGGCTTGAGGGCCTCGCGGATAGCTTTGTGGCCGAGAACTGTGGTGGTCAGCACGATTCGCATAGGTACTGGGTTCTCGCAAGAGTTTTCGTAGAAAGATAAAGTTGGAAGAGACAGGGAAGGTCAGGGTAAGGAAAGAACATACCATCATCAGGACTTGTAGGCTCCTCGATGAACCACGGCTTGAACTCCGCCAGCTGCTTCATATACTCGATGGCCTCGGGGACGCTCCACACCTGGTTCGCATCGACCATGAGCACATTGCCCTTGTCGTAGCCAATCACGTCTCGCGCGATGGACAACCGGTGCTTGTCCTGCGCTACATCGCTCCCCACCTTGAGCTTGAAGTGTCGGTATCCCTTACTCAGCGTCTCCTGCAGCAGCCCCTTCATCTTGTCCTCGCCGTAGCCCAGCCAGCCGGCGCTAGTCGTGTACGCGGGAACCGCCTGGGAGTCGAGGGCTTCCTGCAGGCGCTCCTTCTTGCCCTGCTCCGCTTTGGTGAGAATATCGAGCGCCTCTTGCGGCGTCAGCGCGTCCGTGATGTATCTGAAATCAATCAGGTCTACGATTTGCGCAGGTGTCATGTCAGCGACGATGCGCCAGACGGGTTTCCCGAGTGTTTTGGCCCACAGGTCCCAGATCGCGTTCACGACGGCGCCCAGCGCGAGGTGGATGACACCCTTCTCTGGGCCGATCCAGCGCAGTTGCGAGTCGTTGACGAGGTGGCGCCATGTCTGGCCCCAGTTGGAGACGAGCGAGTCGAGTGTGCGGCCTTTGACGCGGTCGGCGAGGTGCGCGATGGCGGAGCAGACGATTTCATTGCCGCGGCCGATTGTGAAGGTCTGGATACATGTCAGCGCTGCTGTAATGCTAAAAGATTGACCTTGTTGGTGGCTGGCAGGGCATTTGGAGTGTATTGACTGGAGCTCCTGAGTTGTACTGAGGCGTGACGTGAATGCATGAAGAGGGGACCGAGTATGCGTAGATAGAAAATCAATCTCAACTCACCATACCATGCCCTGAGAATTCCGAATCCGTGCTCAATATGCAGTAAGCCGAGGAGTAATCACCCGCAGCATTCATAGCATCCGAGCCAGTCTTGTCGAGGGACGTCTGTCGTAGTCAGTAAGGTTTTGTATGTGATTTATTGCTGTGCAATTAGAACATACCGGAAACCGCACATCCCTCGTCTCAACGCCTGTGATAGTGACCATTGTGGTTTGTTGCGTTATATACAGGTCGTTGTTGTATTGGTGTCGTTCCGAAGCTTCGGAATTCGGTATCGTACCCCGCGGCTCTCTTGCAGTCCTCGAAAGCAGACGATTGGGTATCAAAAGATAAGTAAGAGTGCAGAGAAGCGTGGAAAGCGGAGAGGAGAGTGTTGCAGCAGTCAATTGCCCTTACCGCGGCATTTGACACACTTTATACATCCAGCAACGCGTCCGACGACATCCCACTAACCCCCACATTAGTTGGCCAAGGTGGATCAGTTTTCCAGACAACCCCAGGACAGCCCCGCTAGCACCGCTCCAGTGTCGCCCATTCGTGGAACATCTAAAACCGCAGCCACAACTGGCGGGCTGGTGAGGCCCCGACTTTCAGCCGCGTGAGCGCGTGTGAGCGGTTTACCGGCATTCGAGGTGTTTGGACGTCACGCGTGAGCATGAGATCGCGGGCAAGACCCCGCAGTATGAAAGCGGTAATTTGAGTGAGGCTCTGAAAGCTTGCGTTGTTGGCGAAGCTTGATGTGGTTGTTGCAGAAGAAGCGAGCACGTGGAGGATGAAGCATGATGAAGAGGATGAGAACGTGCAATGATTTGCGGAGGATTCAAAAGGCAACTCCTTTATGGGTACCAGAATTTGACACTGTTGCTCTGCTAAAAGCTGGAATAGTCACGGCCGTGGAGCATAATCAAGTGGAAATATATGTTCCTGACTTGGAGCATGGTACTCCGCGCATCGTCCCGCGAATCACAGCAAGCTGAAATTTAGCGTCTCTTCCCTTTGGAGGACCATCGTCGCATTATGAACCTTAAGCTTCTCCGCACACACAATGTCTGTGTAGGGCAGCGATTTTCGGTGAGGTAACTTTGGTATTCGGCGAGGCGCGCAGCAGGAAGCAAAAGACTTGTAGCCGCCAGAGATGCTGTAGGCTTATACGATATTAGCATGCGCTGCTTGAGCACCTCCCTTTATTCCTCTATCTTTCCTGTTCTAAATTCTTGGAATAGGTTTGTCCTTTCGAGGATACTGAAGATAGGTCAAGGGTTCGTCTGCCTCATCGAGTATCAAGGTTGCCTCTGCGGGTATCGTCGCCCTCTCTCTAGCTCGCATTACTTGCTGCACCTTGAGGTATACTCCATGCCCATGGCGGGATCTCTACATCAACTCAACTTCTCCTAATGCAGGTTCCAAGCCGCATCCGATACTCAGCTCTTACCTCCAACACCATTTTCACTATACTCCCGGATCTTACACAAGCCTCAAGATTCAGTTTTCAAGCATCGGAATGTCCATTCCACATAGATCCGCTGGACAGAACCAGAGACTTCGCTTCAAGGACAATGCCCCTTAGCCTCTTCTGCCTCCCTCATCAACACCACACCTCATGCTACCCACCAGCGAAGAAAACCTTCCACCCAGGCCCACCCACCCCCGTCGCTCGCCTCGCTCTTCCACCTTCAGCTCGACCCCCCTACTCCCTCATTCCCGGATCGCCCCCTCCACCCCCCACCATCCCTACAACCCTCGCGCACTCCAGCGGACTGTTGTGGACGTCAAATTATCAAGCTGCTTCACGCATACTGCATCACTAGTCATTGTGTCTGTCCTCAAGTGCAGTCGTACTACTTTTCCACGCTTTCTTAGCTTGAGCTTCTTATCGAGCTTGTAAGAGAGGCTCTCATCCGCTCAACAGATGGATTGCCATGCCATCTCATCCACCTCTCTCACTCACTTGATGCCCCTCTTCTCCGTCTCACTGTAATAAATCACCATCCTCCAAAGCTTCCTAACCAGCGCCTCAGCCTCATCATCAAGCGCCACCTCCAGATTCTCCACCAGCGCCTGCGGGCCCCCTCGGCTCTTCAAATGCTCCACAATCGCATCAACCAGCATGTCCTCCTGCAAGCCCATAAGCTCCAACACCTTGTTGGCCGCCCAGTCCTTGATATCCTTGTCGATGTTCTTCTCCGGCAGATGCTCCCAGGACACGGGCCAGCGCCACAGGCCGTCTTTGTCGTTCGGGATATCGCGGGCGAGCTGGCGCTGGGCATCTTCGACTTCTTCCTGAGTGAGGTTTGCGCGGACGGCGGCGTCGAAGTTGATGGGGATGAGTGCGCGTTTCTTGGCCGCGCCCGAGTCCGTGACTTCCTCGTCTTCGAGCAGGTTTTCGACGTCGGCGGCGGTGCGGCGCGGGGCCGCGGCGGTTTCGAGTTTCTTTGCTGCGGCGCCCAGCGAGATCTTGAAGTGCTGCGGCTCGCGCTGGCGCGTTTGGGAGAGCTCGTCGGCTTGCTGGTCGAGGAAGGCGTCGGCTTGGCCGCGGGCGTGGTCGCGTTGCTTTTGCTGCGAGGCGAGCTCGCGCTGTTCTTGGGCGCGGTCCTGGGCGTCTTCGCGGGCTTCGCGCTCGCGGACCTTTTCGCGCTCGCGCATGTATTCGCCGCGGTCGCGGTAGTAGAGATGGCGCCTGGTTGAAGCTTCTTGGTCGTCGTCGAACTCCTTGAGCTGCTTGGCTTGCGCATCGCGCGCGGTTTGCTGCTCTGCTTCCTGGTTCTTCATGCGATCGCTTGTGCGTTCCAATGAAGACACGCTTCTGCTCTCATGCTTGAGCCACTTAGACAATTGCCTCTGGTATTCGTTCTCCTGCTCCTCGTCCCGCTTCTTCTTGCGTCGTCGCTCGATCTCAGAGTCGCTGGCAGAATCGTCGTCGTCCTCTCGGCTGAAATAAGTGCCGTTGGCGAGGGATCCTCCGTTCGTGAAGTTGACGCCGCCCTGGTAGTCCTTGGGGAACTGAGAGCCTCGGGGCCCGCTTGGAGCGCCTTGAACACCGCGATCTGCCTTGGGTCCAACTGGGACGCCGTTAGCTCCGCCGGGACCCGTAGGAGCAGTTGACGGTGGTGAGCGTCTACCGCTACGGCGGCGCTCTGCCTCCTCCAATTCCTCCTCTCTTCGAAGTCGTTCGCGGTCACGCTGGTTTGAGCGGTCACGGAAGGCGGCAATTTCGGCAGCCACGATCTCGCGCATGTCCGCTGGAATATCCGCAAGCTCGTCCTCGGCGTTTGTCAGGTTGACGAAAGCGACCTCGACGCCGTCGCCATCCTGTGACGGCATGTCCTGCATCATAACGTCTCCGCTGTAGTCCATCTGCGGCATGTTCGGCGGGTTGAACAAGCTTGCAAGGACGCCTGTCAGAGCCTCCTTTGCGCTGTCGATTCGGAACTGGACTGTAGCCTCGTCTTCGTTGCGCGTCTTGCTCCACTCCTCTGCGTACTTGATCGAGGCATCGTCGACCATGACGTGCAGCTGACTTGTCTCCACCTCCTCATCTTCTTCCTTCTTCTCCTGGCCCGGCTTCTGTCGCTTTGTGGGAACCTTGACCTCCTTGAAGATCTCCGCGGCTGTCTCGAGGCTCTGTGCGTCCGCAAACTCGGCAAATCCAAACGTCTGGGGCTTGTTGTTGGCGTCGGTCGCCCGAGTCCATCGCACCAGTTTCCCAGCGGTCTCCAGAATGCGCTCCATGCCGTCATCGCCGCCCACGCCGTCTGGGATGTTACCGACAAAGATGGTGCGGGCAATCTCCTCGCGCGTAGGCGGTATGACTTGCTGCGGGCCGTCTCTGCGGTCGCCGTCGCGGTCCATGCCCAGGCCTCGTCGAGCAGGCATGGCGCCGCCTTCCTTGCGCCCGCCCACAGGGCTGTCGGCAGCTCCACCGCGGCCTGGCTGTGTCCCAAGGCGGATGACGGGCGCATTGAAGTTGAAGTTGGGCATGTTCGCCGGCGGCTGCCAGTTCGAGGGCAGCGGGCGCGGGCCGCCGAGCTGGGGAGGGCCTTGTGTTTGCGCAACACCGGGGGGAGCGACGCCTGGGGGAGCAGCGCCAGGGGGGCCTTGGAACCATGTTAGCTTGCATCGTGTTGTTCTTGAGGCGGTCGTACCCATTCCCGGCGGCGCCATGCCAGGTGGAGAGCCAGCATAGCGCGGAGGGCCGCTAAACCCTGGGGCTCCTGGATAATTGTACATCTCGTCGGTCGCGACTACAAGGAAAGCGGGCTGTCGCGACTGCGCAGAAGTGCAGACGACAAAAGCAAAGTTGTCGCGTGGTGAAGCAATAGCCGGAGCTCAAGCTGCCATGTAGATTTCGCATTTCGCGCTAGTCTCACGCTAAGGAAATGTCGACGAGCACCTCTCCGACCCAGCAGCACCATTGAATAACAGCCGCGCCGCACCGACACCCAATTGCGGTCTCAACCACATCTCTCGTCCTTCAAAGCGTCGCCCGAACATCGACGCTTCTGCACACACCCGTCACAATGGGCTCCCGCGCCTTCGGCGAGCTGCTGCTCCGCCCTCGCACCTTCACCCGCCTCACACCTGCGCTGGCACCTCGCTGGCCAGCACGCTTGATCTCGAACACACCCTCTCTGTCCGCCGCGGTCCCCCCAGAGAACCCCGAGACCGCCACAACCCCCGAAGTCGCCGCGCAGTCGCCCAGTCGATCGTCTCAAAATGAAGCCAACGCAGCCATCGAGTCGCTCTTCCCCACACCCTCTAGCAACGCCGCGCAGCCTTCGAACCCGATGGACCGCGTCTTTGGCTCGTCGTTCAGCAAGCCAGGTGCGCGGCGCAGGGCGCCCCCCCGCCTTGAGTTCAGCGAGATGAACTTCGGCAGCGACGCGATGCAGAACCCCAGTCTATCCAACAAACCCACCACGTCGCTCGAAGACCAGCAGAAAGCCACTTTCGAATCGTACCCGCGCTTGAACCCGGAGTTCGGACGGACTGTGAAGCTGGATGCGGCGCGCGGACGGGATATTGTGAGGGGCATTGGTATGTTGGGGAGTCTGATGTCGAGGAATAAGGTTAAGAGCGATTTCAACAAGCAGAGGTTTCATGAGAGAGGGGGACTGAAGAGGAAGAGGCTGAATAGTGAGAGGTGGAGGGCGCGGTTTAAGACAGGGTTTCAGCAGGTGACGGGGCGCGTTATGGAGTTGACTAGGAAGGGGTGGTAGATGTTCGACTGTATCACTGAGCCGAGCGTGAGAGTCTGAAAGAAGCGTAGAGATTGTACGATTTGTTGCCAGCCGGTAGATATGTACCATAGAAGAGGCTTGGAAGCCGCGGGCAGAAGGCGTCGGAGAGGATACACTAGCATTGCTCTGTACAAAGAATTTGAACCCTGACTTCATCATCGTGCGTAGTCATCTCGTTGGGCAGAAGCTCTTGGCAAGATGGCGGACATACTTCTGCTCCACGACGAGATTGTCTTCTATACTGTTAGTGATGTCAAGATCGTAGATTATGCCATTGCTCGACAGCACATCTTAGCCATGAAACTTATTTACTCATTTTGCGGACGCATATCCAGAAGCTGCACAACTAATCCTTCTTCCCTAAACTACTGCCTCCGTATCCATAACCCCCTAAGCCGTATCCGCTCCCCGTCCTGTTAAGTCCCCCGTTGGGTATTGGCAGACCATACGAACTACCGCCACCCATTCCTCCTCCCATGCCGAACCTGCTACTGCCATTCATCTTATCTCTGGCGTACAACCTCAGTCTCCTTGGGAGCTCGACTCCACGGAAATACGCGACGCAGATGGCCGCGCTCGCGCCCGCGGACAACAAACAGTACAATAGCGTGCTCTTGTATATATGCCCCCCGTAGCCCGACCAGCCCGGCGGAAGCGTGGTGCTGGGGTACCACCTCACGCTGAACTGCAGCGTAAGCGGGTCGCCGATGGTCACCTTGACGTTCCGCGTATGGCTCGCAATGCTATACGCAGTCGCCGCATCCACCGTCCCGGGACTTGTCTTCCTATCCGCCGCATGCAGCAGCAGATTCAGACTATTCCCGACATGCAGATGGCTGAGCTGCAGCGTCCCGGCTAAGCCAACAACAAGCGGCGTATACATCGTGCTCTGCGTTCCCAACGCACCCTCCTGCGTGACTTCATCGCTGACTCTGTACTGCTGTTCGAGCACGCTCGGGGGAAGGGGTTTGGACGGGATGCGGCAGGTGAGGGGCGCGTCGTTGTGGATGTAGAATTCGAGGAGGTGGAAGAATTCGTCGGTTACGAAATCAATCGTGCAATTCATTTCTTTCTCCACGCCGAAGAAGAGTTCAAAGGGCCGGCCGGTCTCGTTGCATGTTGGGAATGGGATGTATTGCAGTTGCCCGTTGGTGTCGACGATGTGCTCGCCCGTTTCGCTGAAGAGTCTTAGCCGGGGTTTGGAGTAGGCGAAGCAGAAGCAAAGACGTACATTGTCCGGTTCAGACAGCTTACGGGGATGGGTTCGCCGGCGTTGTAGCCTCGTGCTTCTTGAAGCGACTTGAGTGGTTCTTGACCGCTCACGGCGCTGGCGAGGGAGGTCCAGAAGGAACACAGCGCCAGCAGCGAGAGCCAGGCATTGGAACCCATTGTGGTGCGCAAACTGCAGACTCCAGATGTATAAGAAACGATGCTAGCAGAGGCTACCACAACACCTGCGATGCGTTGTTGGGTGCGCTAGGAGTTGGTCCATCTGTCAACTTGCACATGCACATCGAAGTCAATTCGGTGGTCAATGCGGAACCTCCGCCTTGAACTCCGCAGATCTCGAGTCCAACACTTATATGAACAACTTTGTAGGTCATATTCATTCGTTGAATCACATTGACTATCGAACTTGCTAGATACTTTTGCTCTAATCATGATCTCGTAATCATTACCCATCTCCAACCCCAATTTACAACTTCACATCCTTGGCCTGCTGGAGCTTGGCCTTGAAAGCGTTGATGAGACCGCTTGTGCTGGCATCGTGCGACTTGGACTCCTCCTTGTCGTCGAGCTCAGATTGAATCTTCTTGGCCAGGCTCTTGCCGAGCTCGACACCCCACTGGTCAAAGCTGTTGATGTTCCAGATAGCGCCCTCGGTGAAGGTGAGGTGCTCGTAGTAGACGATCAAAGCACCAAGAGTGGCGGGGGTGATCTTGTCAGCCAAGATGGAGGTGGTGGGGCGGTTGCCAAGGAAGGTCTTGTGCGACACAAGGTTGTCGGGAGCGCCCTCAGCCTTGACCTGGTCAGGGGTCTTGCCGACCATCAGAGCCTCAGCCTGAGCGAAGAAGTTGGAGGCCAGCATCTTCTGGTGCTTGTTGTTCTGAACAGGGTTGTGGCTGTTGGCGGCCAAGATGAAGTCGGTGGGGATGAGCTTGGTGCCCTGGTGGAGCAGCTGGTAGAATGAGTGCTGAGCGTTGGTGGCGGGCTCACCGAACAGGATGGGGCCGGTGGTGTACTTGACGTAGTCGCCGCTGCGGGTGATGGCCTTGCCGTTGGACTCCATGGAAAGCTGCTGGAGGTAGGCAGGGAACCTGTGGAGGTACTGGTCGAAACTACGAATTGTCAGTTGAGGCATTCTATGTGGCGGGAGCATCTTACGGAGAGACAAGGTGGGTCTGGGCACCAAAGAAGTCAGAGTACCACACACTGAGGAGACCACCGAGAACGGGGATGTTCTTCTCAAGGGGGGTGTTCCTGAAGTGCTGGTCCATGGAGTGAGCACCCTCAAGGAACTTCTTGAAGTTGTCGAAGCCAATGTACAGAGCAACGCTGGTGCCAATGGCAGACCAGACACTGTAACGGCCACCAACCCAGTCAGAGAAACCGAACATGTTCTTCTTGTCGATACCGAACTTGGTGACCTCCTCCTCGTTTGTGGAAAGAGCGACGAAGTGCTTCGCGATGTCCGCCTCCTTAGCCTCCTCCAGGAACCATGACTTGGCGGTGTTGGCGTTTGTGGTGGTCTCGGCTGTGGTGAAGGTCTTGGAGGCGATCAAGAAGAGAGTGGTCTCGCGGTTGGAGTCCCTCAATGCCTCAGCAATGTGTGTTCCGTCAATGTTGGAGACGAAGTGAGTCTTGAGGTTGCGGTCTGCGTAAGGCTTGAGGGCCTCAGTGACCATGACAGGGCCGCTAGAATTTGTCAGCTTCACTCTCATATACATTCAGACGCGGGCGCCACCTACAGATCGGAACCACCAATGCCAATGTTGACGATGGTGTCAATCTTCTTGCCTGTGTAGCCCTTCCACTCGCCGCTGCGGACCTGCTCTGTGAACTCCTTGATGTGATCGAGAACCTCGTTGACACCCTCAACGACGCTCTTTCCGTCGACCTCCATCTTCTCATTGGAGGTGTTGCGAAGGGCGACGTGGTAGACAGCGCGGTCCTCTGTGAAGTTGATCTTCTTACCAGCGAACATGTCATCGCGCAGCTGCTCGAGGCCGGCCTCCTTGGCAAGCTCGACGAGGAGCTTTACGGTTTCCTCAGTGATGAAGTTCTTCGAGAAGTCGAAGAGGATCTCAGAGTTCTCGGCATCGTTCTTGAAGACATGGCTGAACTTCTCAAAACGCTGCAAGATGTCAGCGGAACGTCATGATATCAAACGCAGTGGCGCATACCTGGGGGTCGTTCTTGAAGTACTCCTTCAGGACGATGTCCTTTCCGAGCTTCTGGTGGTGGTCCTGGAGGGACGACCAGGCGTTCAGGTCTGATGCTTGCGCGAAGCCGGGCATGTTGTGTTACGGAACTGGCGGGGTTAACAAAACAATGCTTCGATCAGGTTTGGTGACTTACAATTGGAGATTGGGGTATCAAAAGGGAAATGCAAAGCCAATTGAGCAGAGAGCAGTGTCAGAAGTGTTGGGTAAAGGTGAGAGAAGACGATCGATGGCGTGTTGAGGTAGCTGCATCTTGGAGCTGTGGAAGGCGCGGCCGAGAAGCCCCCACTATGCCCCGCTGTGCTCTCGGATACGTCACAGCTTTACAACAGGTGGTTAAATCGTGACTGCAAACTTCTCCGGTTGGTTAGTAAAGCAGCATACAAATGCTCACTAATTGTCGTGCGCTACCATGTGGCTGGGCTGTCAATGTCAACTATTCCAGACTTTGTAGAGTGGGATATCATCTTGCATTGCCTATCTGGGCGTGTTCCAAGCACAAAATGCTGCCCCCATACGCCGATGCCGTTGCAGAACCAAAGTAGCCAAAAGCGCTGAGAGTTCCCACCAATCACGCGCTCATCTATGTATGCTCCAAAGCCCGACAACAACAGTATCAAAAGTTGCGAAGGCGACGGTCCGATCGCCGAACCAGCCGGCTATTGGCCGAGCTGAGCTCAGTCACCGTGTCTGGACCAGGGATGACCTTATTTCCTATCCGCGACACCCTCGAAAGATGGGTCCTTTACGGAGCCACCAGCATCTCCAAGACCAGCAACCGGCCGGTTGTAAGACCAGCCAGCAAATTGTTCCTGCATAGTCTGCGACAGCATCGGCCCGTCGACGTACGAATCTGTAGGTGCTTCTGAGGTGAATTCGCGGTCGAAGTTGGCGGTGTCCTTGGCGTCGACCTGAAGTGTTATTAGCAAGCAAATCAGTCGAACTGCAGAAGTTTCAACATACCACATTGGGCTTGAAACTTGGCTCGTACTTTCTCTCCAGAAGCTTGCGCCAGTCAATGCTGTGGAAGAAGTAGTGTGCCTTGATCTCAGCTGCGCCCTTAGCTCCCAGACGCTTCTCGGCGTTGCGGTCGAGCAGGCGGGTCAGAAGATCGCGTGCAGCAGGAGGAACGATCTCAGGGCCAGGGAAGTGGAGCGGCTCGGTGAGAATCTTGCGGTACATGTCGTTGGTGTTCTCGTCGTAGAAGGGAGGCAGACCTGTCAACATCTCGTAGAGGAGGACACCGAGTGTCCACCAATCCACCGATTTTGTGTAACCGCCGCCAGTGAGGAGTTCAGGAGCAAGGTACTCAGGTGTTCCGCAGAATGCTAGATGACGGTCAGTCACAGTCAATGCCCGGCTATTTTGTTATACTCACTATTTGTGCGGTCCTCGTCCTTCATGTCAAGCTTGCATAGACCGAAATCGCACAGCGCAATGTGGCCCGTGTAGTCGAGCAGGATGTTTTCGGGCTTCAAGTCACGGTAAATGACGTTGAAGCCATGCAGGCACTCTAGCGCGCACAGCAGCTCCGCAGCATAGAATCGTGCACGATTAATGTCGAACCTTTGCTCTTTCTGCAGATGGTGGAACAGCTCGCCTCCATTAACGAAAGCCAAGACAAGGTAAAGCTTCTCTGGCGACTGGAAGGAGAACTTCAGCGGTACAATGAAGGGGTTGTTGATCTGTGCCAGAACTGATCGCTCGGCGAGGGTATGTGCGACTTCGGACCGAGAGATGATGTGGGCTTTGCGAATGGTCTTCAAGGCGTAGATTCGGTGTGTGTCCTTCTTCCTGTATCTTAGTTAGAATGGAGAAATATTGTCGAAGGTAATCTTCACGTACTGCACCTGCATGACCTTGCCGAAACTACCCTTTCCGACGACCTTGAGCAGATCGAAATCGTCGATAGTCAATCGGTCTTGTCGGTTCTCAACGAAGTTAACGCCAACCTTCATCTGACCACTGCCAAACTGCACGTTGATCCAATCAGCACCCGCCTGGCCAGCAGCAATGTTCTCGCCCTTCTTGTCCTTGCCATCGCGCTGTTCCTCGAAGCGAGGGTTGATCTTTAGAGTACCAATAAAAATGTCCTCGTTTCGACCAGCGTTGGGAGGCGCGGTTGGGTTGCGGATGTAGAGGGAGACGGTCAAATCGGTCATTCTGGAAACATCGAACTTGTACTGTGTGTTGCCGCCAGCCCACAATGGGTTCTCTGGTGTGCCGGAGACGGCGTTGATGAAGACTTGCTGCTTGTCGAAATCGACCAGGGCATAAGGCAGATGCTTCGAGGAGTAGCGGCCGTGGATGGTGGGTGCTGCGTTGATACTACCAGCGGCAGACTGTGGGCGGCCATGACCGGTGTACGAGCCAACGACGGGATTCCGCGACGACCCTGGACGCATCGAGCCCGCTACAGAGAAGCCACCACCTTGCGAGAGGGAGCCCTGGTGATGTGAGCCGCCGCTGAAGGCTGCTTCGGCGCCCGGCGGCAGAGAGAAGCCCTTGCCCTCATGGAGTGTGACTATCAGAATACCAGGGCGGAGGGGCGCTGGCGGCGGGGCTGCGTTCGCTTCTGAAGCAGCTGCGAACAATTAGCTGTGTCTCAGCGCAGGCCATACAAGAACGCACCGATGCCGTTGGGGTCTGCGAGCGTCGCATTGCTGTTGCCGGGGCTTGTTGCGGCCTTCGGTGTCTGCTGGTCAACAATGGTGCTGGTGGACGACGAGCGACTAAACGTGTTGGCGAGCGGCGCCAGATGCGTCTCCTTGAGCTCTGCGGGATGTGTCAGAACGCACAATGGGACAACGGGCGCCTGCATAGGGCTGTAGGGCTACACACTCTTGGTGAGCTTCCAAGACATGGTGGCAGCGGCTCAACGGTCTCGTGGTGCTATGCTATGGAAGCAGTGCCGGTGTGTGGGCGGTGGAGACGGGAGGCCAGCGGGAGCGGGGAGGAGCCAGGCAAGCCAACGTCGTCGGTGAGGTGATGGGAGAGGCGGCAGAGAGAGGAAGCGCGGTGCAGAAGCGCAGAGGGCCGGAGGTATAGGGGCTGGACAAGTGGCGAGTGACTGTCGAGATGCCCAAGGAGTGTGCACTGGGCACGGGTGTTTGAGAGACGTTATGCTAGCTGCGACCTTGGTGATCGCGGGCCCGCCAGATGCGCCTCCTGGCTCGGGCTCCCCATTTCCACCCCTTGAGCCCCACGACGAGTGAATTGCGCGTCGCCATTGCCTCTGCCGCCCGCGCTTTGATGACGATGCCCCCGCGGTGAATCCACGCGCACAGCAGCCGATAGTCAACAGCCGCGTGCGTGCTTCACTCCAGGGCTGCCTCGGCTGCACCTGCCGCCAACGAGGACCCTCTCCACAACGCGACTGTCCGTGACTGTCGACCTTGGTACACAGCGCGCCCACCGCGAATCCACGATACATTCTCCTGCGCACTGCAGCGCGACACAGCACACCGCTTTGGGCTGTTGGGCGCCACTCCCCGTTTGCACACCCGCACAGCCACGCTGCTGTTGCGCCGACCTCACCTCCGAGCGCCGATCGTCGACCGCCTTCACTTGCGAATAAGACCTTCCAAGCCGAGCCATGGGTGTCATCAAGAAGAAGACGGGAACGCGGGGCACCGAGGGTGGCATCAAATATGTCTGCGACGTGTGCTCATCTGATATCACATCAACCGTATGTACCCGGCTTCTGGCGCGAGCTCAATGCCAAGAGCCTCCTGTTGACATGCATAGGTGCGCATACGATGCGCGAACGACGCTACCTGCAACGAATATGACCTCTGCGTGCCGTGCTTCTCGGACGGCAAGGCTTCTCGCGACCACGATCCTGCTACTCACTCCTTCAAAGTTGTTGAGCAGCATTCAATACCGATCTATACCGAGGACTGGGGCGCAGATGAGGAATTGGCATTGCTCGAGGGTGCCGAGACGTATGGCTTGGGCTCATGGGCGGACATCGCAGACCACATTGGAGGCTTCAGAGAACGCGACGAGGTCCGCGACCACTACATCGACACATACGTGAAGAGCTCCAAGTTCCCTCTGCCAGAGCACGCCAGCAAAGACGACACTGTGCTCAGTGAGCGCATACCCCGGGCTGAGTTCCAAGCGAGGAAAAAGAGGAGGATAGAGGACAAGAAGGAAGAGGCCAAGAATGCAGCACCTGCAACACCAAAGCAGAAGCCCACTGCCAGTGTGCCGTCGTGTCACGAGGTTCAAGGATACATGCCAGGTCGATTGGAATTTGAGACGGAGTACTTCAACGAAGCCGAAGAGGCGGTCCAGCACATGACATTCGAACCCGGTGATGGCATCAACCCCAGGACCGGTGAGATGGAGCCTGAGATGGAGTTGAAGATGACGATCATGGACATCTACAACTCGCGGTTGGACGCTCGTGTAGAACGAAAGAAAATTATCTTCGAACACAAGCTCCTGGAGTATAGGAAGAACCAAGCGGCCGACAAGAAGCGCACGAAAGAGGAGAAAGATCTATTGAACAAGGCGAAACCTTTTGCGCGGATGATGAAACACGAAGACTTTGAGACTTTCTGTAAAGATCTCGAGTATGAGCACAACCTGCGCCAAGCCATCACTCAGCTGCAGGAGTGGAGGAATATGCAGATCACGAACCTGAAAGCTGGTGAGAAGTACGAACAGGAGAAGCAGACACGGCAGTCTCGGGCCCCACCACTTGGCCAGTTCGACCGCCTGGCTTCCAGCAGAATCGGCAAACCAACACCGCCGTTTGAACAACCATCTGCTGCAACAGCATTGATTGGCTCCGAGTTACCGCTCCACATCAAGCAGAAAAGCGGCCTCACCACACCACCTCCAGACAAGACCACGAACGGAACTAATGGCGTCCTGACTCCACAACACGCTAAGACGAAGTTCCCGGTCAAGCCTCTCCCAGGCACAGTGCCCTTGAAGTTTGGGAAAGAATCTGCAGCGGACCTCCAGCTATTGACACCAGAAGAGCGGGAGATATGCAGTGTCCTGCGCATCATGCCCAAGCCGTACAATGCTCTGAAGGAGAAGATGGTGCGCGCGGCATTGAACAATAACGGAGCTCTCAGTAAGAAGGAGGCATTGGAACTTCTTACCATCGACCAAAAGAAGTCGAAGATCTTGTACGAGTACTTTGTGCACAGCGGATGGATTGCAAGGGCGTAAGAACCCTGTCAGGTTGGATTTGAGTCTGGTTCTGAAAATGGCGTTCTGAGATCACTGTAGAATACCCATGACGGCGTTTGGGGGTTCCGTGTAGATCTCAGCGGCTTCGGCACTCTTGTTGATATTCGAAATTGAGTATACCATCATCTGTGGAAATCTCACCTCAGAGTTGTGTCGTTCGAGAGGTGCCAAGCCATGACGCGCATGGATGGTTGCTGCGGTAGCTGCGGGAGCGCTCCTTCCAAACAATAGTTCGGTACCGAGAGACCAACTCGTGGAGAAGTCTACAGATCTCCGCATCACCACTTACCGCCTTTAACATGTACCTTTGACTGCTATTACTGGAGTCTAGGTAGTTTCGACGCCTTGCGAACTTCCATCTGTACCTTTAGCATAGCGAATAGCGGCAGGCTTTCACTTTGACCCCTTCTCTATACCCCTGGCCGCAGGCAGCCTCTACCTTCCACACCACGACACACACC
Organism: Didymella pomorum; assembly: GCA_022225945.1. Classification (NCBI taxonomy): domain Eukaryota; kingdom Fungi; phylum Ascomycota; class Dothideomycetes; order Pleosporales; family Didymellaceae; genus Didymella; species Didymella pomorum. Next base: position 142,524 of record JAKJXN010000019.1, on the reverse strand, counting down.
ACGACTCGAGCGACATGCCTGTCTTCCATGCATCCCGTGCGAGCACAAGCTCCGGCGCGAGCTACAACGACGCGGCGTCGCGGTTTTCCTTCACATCTGAAACATCGAGGCAGGTGATTGACGCGGACAATCACGAGACCCGTAAACGGCGAAATGGCGACTACGAGATACGCGGCTTCACAGCGCAGCCATGGACTGGCACTTCGTCAGCTTTCTCACATTTCGAGAGCCCTGCGCCGCTTGCGCATGACCGATACACACTGGCAGGAGGGAGCATGGAGGGCACAAACAGATTCACGCGGCAGAACGGGAACTACGACGACTACTTCAACCTCCAGACGCAGCGCGGAATGTGGTCATCTCCGACGAGTCCCTCGTTGCAGCCTATGACACTCGACCGGGTTGCCTCGACGCCGAATGCGCCCAGCTCCTGGATGGTCGACTCGCTTTTCAACCTCGTTGGTGGAGTCGCAGGCACGCTGTTCAAGTTCTGCACGGTCCCATTCCGCGGCTTCCAAGCAGGCGGCGGCCAAAGCTACGACGCGGACGCGCAGATCAAGATAGCCTCAAAACTCGGTCTACACGACGAGCCCGAGCCCAGCGAACCAGCCGCACCAGTCCAACAGATCAAGTTCGACGGGCGGCCCAGCCCCAGCGACGACTACGGAGTCCGCTCAATCGAGTCTGTCGATACAGAGCGCCCGCGGCCCAAACGACTCCGCACAGAAGACGCCTGGGTCATGGTCGGTACCGACGAAGAAACAACACCCATAAGCCCCACAATCACTCCACGCGTATCCGAGCGCCGCATGCCCGCACCACCGTTATACACGCCCTCCCCGTCACAGATCCCCCGCCCCCTGTCGCGAATGAGCGCAACACCCGTATCCAAGCGGCCCTCGCTGATCCCCGTATCGCGGCGCTCAGGCGGCACACGAACACCGCTCTACTCAAACAGCATCTCCGCCTCGAAAACCCACGGTAAACAAGGAAGCCACAGCAGGCAGAGGAGCTACAGTCGTTTGAGCTTCGGCAGCCCGGCGCAGCAGGGGACGGGACATCAAGGCAAGCCGGACGAGAAGAAGAAGATTAGTCCGCTGCCGCCAGACAGCGCGCGGCTGGTCAGCAAGTTGAGGAGGGAGGAGATGGAGGATGATGCAAGGATGAGGAGGATGAGCAGTCAGATGAGCGCTATGCTTAGGGAGGCTAGGGAGGCGCTGGGGAGTAAGGTTGAGATTGAGGATGATGATGATGATTTGATGTCGTGATCGACGTGAGTGCGTGGAGTGCAGCACAAAGGAAACAAGCGGCACTTCCAACGGTGTTTTGGCATCTTGATTCTTGTATATGTTGGTTCTTTTCAGCGTTTGGGGGCGTCAAGGAAGGCGCTATGGTGCGATATATACCCGGTGTGGCAACGGCCGCTTTGCATTTGCACATAGCCAAGCGAAAGACTATGAATTGAACAAGACACACAGCAATCTCGTCATCTGTTGCCTTTGCGCTTGCCTTCTTGTGCTCAACCCGTGGGCTACAGCCGCAATGAGGTATGTAAGCTCTCCGAAGGCCACTGCATCATTCTTCTGCATTCCGCACCTGGCTCATTTCTCTTCAAAATTGTTCCAGCAACACGTTATGTTTGCTGCCTCTTTCTGCCTCTGGAACGGCGCATGGATCAAAAAGGACGATAAAAACAGCGATGTGTGCCGTCCTCTGCCTCAAAAATACCATCATCCCCGTACGATGTCTGATCGTCGCTTCCTCCACAAAAATATATGGCGGGCATCATCCTTCGCCTTCACATTATTATTCATTCTCCAAAATCTGCTGGGTAGCGTCGCATGTCTATCGGCCTCGTCCGCTCTCAAAAGCCGAGAACGTGTGCGGGATGACTGTTGCTTTCCGCCAACCGATTTGATTGTTGCTCAGAAGAATGTCTACTTTGTCTGTTTCCACTTGGATTGCTTCCACCACTACCACTTGTGCTGGAATTGCTCGAAGACTCTGTATATGAACGAGGTCGCCTACTCTCCTCTCCTCTCTGCACTGACTGGTTCGGTCAATAGCATCTCCTCTGAGGCCTCGAAATGTACGCACACAGGATTGATGTCTCGGCCTGTCTCTGCTGCTCCAAATCTGAGAGGACTTGTCTCTCTCCTTCACCATGTCTGCTTTCTCGTGACAGAGCGGCAAGCTCCTGTGCTGATCTCAGAGTTCCCTCGATGCAAGTATTGAAATGTGTTCCCGTAATCTGCTTGGTGTGGCTTTGTGTTTATCGATCAAAGGCGTCGCGGTCGCGGTCATGTGCGGTGACTCGTTCCGTAGGACCGTGTGGACATTATTCTTGTCGCGAAACCTTGACTAATGTATGAGCTGTGCCCATTCGCGTGACTCGCGCCGCGGCGCAGTCGACCGCAATGGCGGACCTGTAGCCTCCAGGAGCTATCCCGGGTTTCAGATTTCCCTTGGATAGCTTCTAAGTGTCTCATCAATGCTTGTGGGCGTCTTGCGAAAAGCCAAACGTGCATGCCATCCGAAGACGTAGTCCTCTATGACCCACCCAACATCCGCGCCAGTCCTCCAACACCAAAGCTGATACTCAGACTCAACTTCAGGCCCTTAGATTGGGCAGTGAATTGTTGCTTATGGTCGCTCCATTCCCGCTTGATCCGTGCTCTTTCTTGCAATGCACTTGGCCGTCGTTGCATGCTCTCGCGGTCACTCTCTCTTCTCTGCACCGACGTCCTTGCAGGACGTTCCTTCTCTTTGATGCGCTCGGTATCTCTCATAATCGGCTCAATCATACTTGTCATCCCTGGGATCTGATGGGGAGGCAGGTTGCCGTGCAGCAAAGCGCCGCTTTTCGACTGCGCAACATAGCACCCATACCGATAAGCATGCAAGACGATGCTGTGTGTGTCGGCGATCCCGCGATCCTGGGTGCGTGCAAATTCCAGCATATCCGACACTGTGTTGTAATTCTCCAGATCCCAAATTGCCACATTCTTCTCTGTGATCAGTAGGAAGTTATCATCAGCGCCAAGTGCAACGACGCGCGGTTTGTCGACCCAGGACCCGTTCTTGATGCGCGATTGGAGTGCTTGAAGTAGGCCGTCTGGAATGCTCATCCACAGGTATGCGGACGAGTCGTTGATGAAGAACGAGCTGTTGTACGGCCCCAGAACGCAGTGTATGGCGGGGATGTTCCGGATGAGTTGGCCTTGAAGATTCTTGGCGTATAGGAAGTCTGTGAGTTCGTCTGGTAGCCCGAGACTGTTGATGTGATCCAGTCCAGAGCGGTCGCGCCACGTGATGAGGAAGCTGTCGTGAAAGCCGAGTGCAATGTGGTAGACCTGTTGGAGTTGGGCTGAGGAAAGGAAGGCTGACAATTTTGCGGGAAGACGAGTGCTGCAAGTTTGTTAGGGATTTTAGATTTGGAGCTGATGGAAGCAACGAACGTCTCGCGCCGCGATGGGCATTGGAAGAAGTGGCTTCCTCTTTGGCCGAATGTGAAGGTTGCGTCGCACATGATCGCTACTTCTTCGCTCGAGTCGTTTCTCCTTAAACAGTCAAGACCTTTATTGTCTAGCTGACGTATAACGAGACTTCAGAAGACCTCCCAGGAGGCTGTGAAAGACATGTGAAAGTCTGGTAGTGAGGTGGTCGAACGATCGTGGTGTAAACAACGTTGCCGCGCCAAGCGAGATCATCTCCAGGTTTAGAGCAGGGAAATTGTTGCTTCACATTTCGGCCAACTTCGTACCGAGCAATTCGGTCGCCTCACCAACAGGTCGAGATGATTACAATCATGCAACAACATGCATGACAGAGTTACATCTACCCCAGAGGCCTCAGTCACAAGAAGGAGCGTTGCAAAGTTGCGAATCTACAGGTGACGTCATAGCATTCTCCGACCAATAACAGCCCACCATGGCGGCTTTATCAGCCTCCTTCCTATCTTTTGGGAGGAACGATAGTTTCATCGCAAAGAGCTTCCAGGGGATCAGGCAGTACGTACATCCTCGTTACCATGAGCTACGCTGACACACTATTCAAGTCGCAATCTCCCCACTTCCCTTTTGTCTCTTATTTCGACTGCCACGGAGGTTCACTGGGCATCCCTAGGCCCCGTTCCCGAATCATGGCTTCTCAGCTTCAAAGACGCCTCTGGTCGAAGTAGCATACGATGGGGTGCGCTACTGCCAGATCGCCTGAAGACCGTCCTGGCGAAAACGTGGCACTCTCCCCATCTGCGATTTTTCCTTGGGCCCAATGACTCTTTTATTGTCTGGCATCCTGAACTGATCAGGTGGGCGTACTTACCACCAAGTCTCGAGGATTCCCTACAGTCATGGCTCACGCCGTCGGGCTGGCGCGTAGGCCCTCCTCGTATCGTGACGTGGGGGCCCGAGGGTGCTTTCTTCGCAATGAGCGAATATGGGGATGTGGTGTATCGACTCGGCGACGGAGATAGCTGGCAAATATACAAAGAAACAGTCGATGAGTGGAAGGCCGAGAAGGGCTTCTCATGGAGCGAGCTTGCATTCATTGCGCTCGACCCAACTACCTCTGACCAGTTCATCGCCGTCCGCAACGATGGCACATGGGCAGGCAGCATCGACGACATCAACGAAGACGCCCTGGAAGACTTCGCGCTGAACTTCTTCATCAAAGCAAAGAAGACTCGACACAAGAGCCAGTCTGGCCAACAGAACGGGAACGGAACAGCATCTCCCTCTGCACCACTGAGCAGCGCCAAGCCCGACGCCGCGACCCAAGCTCTTTACGAGCGCTGGTCTAAAGACACAGCAAGCAGGCTCGCCTCAGCATTGGCCGCGATCGGCACGCCGACAAGTCCACCGCCATCGAGTCCGTCGAGCGAAATTCCGCTTCGCCCGAAACCTCGCAAGCTGCAAGTCCGATCCCAGTCAACTTCGATACCGACGACAACTCCAGAGCCAGTCACCCTGCTGGTTGCTTTCCCATATCTACCTCCAGCGGTGACGATATGCGCACTTCCGTCATGCGAGTTGCTCAAAGCGGAGCCTCTGGGTATCAAAGCATGCAGACACGATGTCGAGATACTTATGCGCGCAAGTGGGCTATACAGTTACGAGTGGCTCAGGCAAGAAAGGTTGAGATGGCATCCGGATCGATTTGGGCGGCTTTGCGATGAAGCGTGGAGGGAAGAGGGAAAGAAGATGGCGGAGGAGATGTTCAAGATCATTGATGCGCTCATGGAAGATTTGAAAGCTGCTGGAATCTAAGTGGCAAGGACTTGCAGAAGCGCACTGTGGGCGACGAAGCAAGCCTTTAATACGCTTTACATATTCAATAAGCCGGGCTGTATAGATGAAAAGAAACGCATTTGAGTGCTGATAGCAAGGCAGATAGATCATCGAAAGAAATGCTGCATTTTGATTTCATCAAGGCATGGAGCTCCTCCTACAGAGACTTGAAATGACAAGCGCTCCACCTCTAGGCTCTGCACCCGCGCTTCAGACATAGGTTGTTCGCCTGACCACTTTAGGTCACATCAAAGAAGTAGTTGTAGAAAGAAAGCAAACAGTGGAAGACCCCAAGTCCAGGCAGTTCTTGCCAGTTGCATATAATTCGCAGACGACGCAAGCTGCTCGCAGACATGTGCAGCCCATAGGACGTGGCCACGAGGCAGTATTCCTTGGCTCTTAACTGTGCGCAAAGAAAGCTTGCCCCAGCTCGAGAGGGCACGGCTCTCGGCTTCTAAACGGCTACATGGCTGTCACCTTGAGAACGAACACATTCGTAGCACTCTTGGTCATTTTGAGTTTACTACAGATTTTTAGGCACGACATTTCCTTGAGCATTCCTTGCAGAGAAGAAGCAGAGACATTAAATAGGTCGTTGCACGTTTGTATGAGGGACCGCAAGTGGTCACTCCAAGGCACTCCCCCACAGGAACCGCAGATTTATGCACGAGGATGGACAGCTAATTTCAAGGCGGATGAGATCTTAACACACATTGAGACACATCTTCACCCTAGACTTGCAGCAATACCATGTTGCGGGGAGTGCCTAGGTACTGTAGGTTTCGAAAGAAGCAGTCTCAAGATCTCACATGCTTGAAACTGGAGGAATTTGATAGATCAGTAGGGAGGCCGAAAGCGATATGAGGTCTAACTGGCATATTTCTGAACATTTCCATCGATGTCGTTGAAGGGTGCTTTTGACATGGCATGATTCCTCGTGCTTTTGAGCAGGGAAGACCGGACGGAGGACATTGTATATCATGTGCGCCAAGAAGGACATGCTAGAGCACGACGATGCCGTTTGCGCTGCTCTCTCTTACTCTTACCGCAGCCAATCTCTACTTTCATGTGCGCTGCTGCCTCCACCTGGTGTCAATTGAACAATCCCACTAGCACTGCCGTACCCACTCCTCTCACGACAATCCATAACACAACCTCAACCACTTCGAAAATTGCTCCTTTCCTCAACCGAAAAGCTTATCAAGGCCTGCACCCAGCACATGCTCGAAATTACATATCGCTGACAATGTGTAGTCTACACCATGCCTTTCATTCCAGACGAGCTCTGCACTCCCGAGAACTAGCAGTGCGTCAAAGACACCATGGCGTTCATCCGGTCGAACGTACTCAACTTCCTCCCGTTCGGTCCGAACCCTGCGCTCATCGGCGATGTTCAGCGCGCGGGCACCATGTGCGTGGTCAACCAGGACTTCTTCTTCATGGATCTTGAGTACAAGAAGGGCATGCAGGGTCAGTTGCTGGCGCTCCACACTGACAAAGAGGGCAACGAATGGGCGCGGATCGTGGTCGAAGGTGTCACGACAGACAAGTACATCAAGCACGGCTTCATCTGGGTCGAGAAAGCCAACGTCGAGGTCACTACCTCGCTAGTTCAGGCTAGGCTTTAAGTAGCTATGAGCTGCGCGCTTTCCAGTGTGGCTTGACGGGCCACAGTGACACGAGGTTCTCCCGAGAAAGCATCCAGTCGACATTTGCCGGCGCTTAAACGAGCGAAGTCTGGCACGAATGCGGTGCAAAGGGTAATTCGGATAATTCCTCAAAGCTCCGTGTAGTGTTGTATATCGAGACCTGCCTCACGGCTCTATCCTCTAAAGCAAACTACATTATAGTACATCTATCATGTGCCAAAGCACGGGGTATCAATGAAAGGGACATACGAAAGACAACATAGGAAACATCTATATGCTCGCTGAATGCAGAAATAGCCATGTCATGGTCGTGAACATCGCTAGTTGTGGGTCGTGAACATGTGGAGCTGGTCCTGCATCTGGGCAGGATTGCGGAAGTGCTGAGGCTGTGGGTGCGCGAGGGTTTGTTGTTGTTGATGCACGTGTTGTTGCTGGAAGTTTTGTTGCTGTTGATGTTGCTGCATCTGCTGCACCTGCTGTTGCTGCTGTTGCACTTGTTGCTGTGGCTGAATGTTTGCGTGGAGATTGCGCATGCTTAGCGCCGCCACAGGGTTCTGTATGCCGAAATCGACGTTGATGTCGCCGGGATTCTGCTCTACTTGCGAGTTGGGTCGAGAGTTGTTTCTTGACGTGCTCAGACGGTTACCAATCTTGTGCAGCGGCTTGGCGATCATCTGTCCAAGTGATGGACGATCGTAGTATTGAGACTCCTCGAATTGCGGTGCCGCATCGAAGTAGTTGGGGTAGTACCAACCCAGCGGATTCGGCGAACCCTTCGTCTGGTCCATGTAGTCGTTGTGCTGCTGCTGCATAGGCTGTCCGTTATCAGTCACAGGAGTGTGGATCTGAGGGGCGCTCATGCTCAAGTGCATGTCTGGTATGGCAGGTTGGGCAACGTCTAGATATTCGCCTGGATCGATGTCCATGTAGCTGATACGACGCTCGGTTGTATCGATAGTAGGTGAATTGGACTCGCCGAACGGCGACGAGCCGCAATGGTAGTTTGGTGTGTGCGTCGTGACGCCAAGGAGAGCAGCATTCAGTGTCGCCAGCCTGGTTCGAGACAGCTGCACATTCGAGTGACCGATCAGTATCTGCATGCGCTGCTCGCGTGTTAACTTATCGACGTTTGGCACCGAGTCCCTGCTGGGTGTAACAAAGCCGACTGGTACTTGCTGGTGAACTGGATCAACCACAATATCAGAGCGTAGACTCAACGCTGTTATGAGCACCTCCTCTCGACTAGGCCTCAGATCGCAGCATTGCAGCTTCTGGCGCAAGACCCTGGTGTTATCCGGACACCAGCTGATCTGCGCACGGTTCTCCTTCAGACGCTCGTCTAGACAAGCGACTATCTCCTTCCAGGTCTCGTGGAGCGCTTCTTGACGGATCAAGTTTCGTATCACGTTCGAATACTTCCAGGACTCAGATGTCGCGCCGTTTTTCATGTGCTTCGCAACGTGGTCACAACGCTCGTCCCAGCCGATGCTGACCTCCTTGCACTTGTCAAAGCCACAACCAAAAACTCTTCTGGGAAGAAGGCTGATGCCGATATCCGACAAAGGTGGCAATTGTCGACCGGAGTGGTAGCGTTGGTGGTGTTTGATGAAGTCTTTCTGTCGATCAAAGATGCGGCTACATCCGACCACTACACACCCCCAGTCTTCACCGGTCTCGTGCATCCTCGCTTCGTGCTTCTTCCAGTCTGACTTTGCCTTGAAGGTCTTGAGAGACTTCTGTTCCGCACAGTAAGTACAAAACATGTACGACTCGCCAGCCTGGCCTTGGCCCTTCTCGTCCGGGAATAAGATAGGCGAGGCAACGCTGATATCGTCTGTAGGCGTGACAGTGTGCTCGGTCTGGCTGTCGAGCGGGCTGCTAATGTCAGATGCAGGCGTCAACATAGCAGGCACAGGTCGCGTAGGGTCTAGCCCGGCCGGGTATGAACGAGGCTCGGCCCTTCTCATCTTGAAGCGTGAAGACGCTGACGACGCAACGGAAGACGCGCCGTCGCTGCGACCAGTGGACGATGAGAATGTCGAAGCTATCGATAATCGAGATCGCCATGACGAGCCTGATGATGAAGTTGAGCTTGTTGCTGTAGTATTTGTAGATGCAAGAGACGATATGGAGTTGCGACCTAGTGAAATTTAGCAGTTTGCAATGTGAATGTTACGTGAGACCTACGGGATTCAAGCGTCTGCGAGAACATCCTTTGTATCATCTGTGGCGGATGCCTCGCCAGTAGCGCTTCGATGTGTCGCATCGACTCCTGCGGGATGTCCACATGATCCTCCATCTTAGCAAAGAACCAAGTTGACTAGCAGGTTCCAGAGCTACAACAAACACCTCTTGACATGCCGAGGATACTGTTCATGCGATCCAACACTGTTGAGCTTCGAATGACACCTTCAAATAGTAAAGGGTCACGCATTCACAGCTAAAGGAGAGTGAAGAAGGGTATCCAGGCAGCGGCAACGAACTCGAGGGGGCAAGGAGTGGACGAACGTGTTGCCGGACAAGCATCAGCTGGTGTTGGTGCGACGAGGATGTTATATCACATCATCAGATTGCAGCGGGGAGCGCGGGTTGGGAATTGTTCTGGAAAAGCCGTGGAAGAAGCTAAATTGGAGGGTTGGTCGCAGAGGTGCTCGAGCCCCGGCCTTAGCACGCCCACATCCTGGTCACGAACCCAAAGTTGGGGCAAGGCTGAGGTTGCGACAGCGCGCCAAGACGTAAAGCGTGTAACTTGTTTGATGCGCGCAGGGTGGTACACGGCCAAAGAAATCACGAACGACAGATCTCGTGAGTGCGATGTCGATTTGCTTTGGTTGCACGCGACTCCGTGCGTTGTGAGAGCCGTTCAAGGCGTTGGAGAACCGGGTTTCAGGCAAGCGTCTTTGAGGCCTGCGGGCAGACCGGTGCGAAGCGAACGATCAGCACGGGCCCGTGATAGAGAGCGTTCACCTATCATAGCCGCACAACGTGCAGTTACGAACGCACATGGCGTGCCAGGCCCTTGTAAGGGGTCATGCAGCCGGTTCCTGGATGACGCATCGAAGGATCAGCTTGTCGAAGCGTAGAACGCCGTTGTGGATGATCTGGAGATGTCACTGCACCGACTTCGGCATTGCGGACCACCGGGTTGACTATTGGACTCCACAAAGCAAGTGTTCGGTGAAGCTACCCACAAGCGCACTCTTTTCCGCAAAGCGTACGCGGTAGTTGTGCTCGTAGTGGCAGATAAGGTACCAGAAGAAGGTACCAAAGCGAGCTTGTCGTTGACACGAGCGACTCGTCACTGTGGCGCACCTCCATTGGATAGCGAGACCGGGAGATCCAGCGCGATATTCGCAAGGTTGCACAGCAATGCTGAGCACTGATCGTATTGACAATTGCCCGCTTAGATGCGCCACGGATCAACATGAGACGATGTGTAAGGAGTATTGTCCCAAGAGAGGAAGGAGGATAAGACAGCCGTTTTCGCACATTAATCGAAATTGCTAGATACCGAGCAATAGGCTAGCGCGTTTCGCGTCATGGAGTACTGCTTCTCGTCTCTTCCTTGTAAAGAGCAGCTCGACTGGGATCCACGACGTGACGGGTTACGTTCTTGCGTTCGCGCTCACGGCCTGACTGGGAATAAGAGGCTGGGCAATGTGGCGTGGTCAGGAGGTGGTGAGGTAACGCGACGGATACGCTGACAGCAGAGATTGTTGCAAAGCTCCAGAAGATAACGGTTGAGGTCTTGAGTCGAGTCAAGATGGACAGGCGACGCGATCTGGGGTGACGTGATGAGAGAAAGGCAATTATTGACTCTGCATTAGCGCGCTGAGGGTCCCAGGAAGGCGTGACCTGACCCTATGTCAACTCAGCACCGGGACACAGAACATTGCAGCAGCACGACATGGCACTCACAAATGCTTCAACAGATTTTAATTAACAAGGGGTCTATTAATGGGGGTATCTTAATTGTAGAAGAAAAAGCAACATTTGTGAAGAGAAGGGAAGAAATAAGGATACATGACTGCGCTCGTGCAGCTCATTTGACAGAGAAGGCTGTCAGCAGGATCTTGTCCATGCTGAACTTGCGAATCACGAAGCTGGTGACTAGAGCGCTGCCGGAGATCGCTGTGACGAAGATGAAGACAGCATGGAAACCGTGCCTGTAGGACTCAAGCACCGCGGTCTTTTGTGCACCCTCAGCCATTGTTCGAAGAACAAAGACATATTGCTCAGAGTCATGCGCGATCTGCGTAGGGAGTCCAAGCGCAGACAGCTTACTTGACATCGCGTTCTGGAAGACAGTACCGGACAGCTGACAATGTTAGACTAGTAGTGGATAGCGCGACTTGGGCTGACTTACTGCGACACCGATGGGCATACCGAGGCTACGGAAGAATCCATACATCGACGCGGCCATGGCGCAGTCTTCGACCTTTGAGATGGCCTGGATGCCAACGTTGACGCTGGTCAACACCATGCCAGATCCGATACCAAAGAGAGCAAGAGCCACAGCAATGACAATCAGCCTGGTATGGAGGTCGAAGATGATGAAGAGGCCGCAGGCGGTTGTTGTGATAGCCCAACCAAGCCAGATCGCCCATCGAAATCGTCCAAGCCTCGCCGTCAAGGCGGCGACAACGATAGAGCCTGGGATAAGGAAACATACAGCAGGAAACAGGTCGATACCTGCTTTGGTCGGCGACTGAGCGCGAACAGACATGAAGAAAAAGGGTACGTAGTAGAGAGCTGTGAAGAGCTACGACGAATCAGCATACTTTCCTCGAAAAGTTAGGCTTTCATCATGGAAAAGAAGCCAAAAGGAGACTAGCACTTACGACAAGGCCGTTGATCATGGCGTTGTAGAATGCGGCGATAGCTGACCAGTTGTAGAAGATCGACATTGGCAGCAGACTGTGGGGCTTCCTGTATACCTGCCAACCAAGGAAGACGCCAATGCCCGCAGCACCCACGATCAAAGGTACAAGCGTAGCAGCAGATGTCCAAGGATGCTGTACGCCTCCAAAGGAGAGACCGATGAGGAAGCTGGTGAAGCTCCCAATGAAGAGTAAGGCGCCGATCCAGTCAGTCTGCTTGAGCTTCTGCGCAAATGTGAGCTCAGTTGTTGCGTTCATGCGGACGAAGCAGGCCGCGACAATGAATCCAATGCCGCAAAACGGGTAGTTGATGTGGAAGCACCTGGTGCAACGTGTCAGCATAGCTTGGGGCATGCGCAAGCTTCTGAAGGTACTCACCAGCGCCACGAGGCATGCTCCACCAATGAGCCTCCCACAACCGGACCAACTATACTTCCTATGGACCAGGCACCGAGAACCATAGCGAAGTACTTCGGTCGCTGCCTCAAGGGGATGATGTCGCAGAAGATGACCTGGGTAACGGTGATGATGCCACCGCCGCCAATACCCTGGACGGAGCGGCCGGTAAGTAGCACAGTGAAGTTGTGAGCGACAGAACAAAGGATGGTGCCAACAGTGAACTAGCGATATTAGTCTGGTAAGGACCAGTCGCAGAAGCTGAGTACTCACGAAGACCAAGGAAAGCAACAGCATCTGCTGGCGACCAAAGTTCTTGGAGATCGAAGCAATAACAGGTTGAAAGATCGCAGATGTCAAGAGGCTATGATGGCGATTAGAACCGCTCTGCTGGCTACTGCGAGCTTTGGAGGTGCTCACTATGATGTGCCTGCCCAGAAGGCTTCTGCTGAAGTTCCGTTCAGCGAGTGCGCAATCTCTGGCAGCACGGTAACGAGAACAGTCGCGTCGAGAGCGACCATGAGCGAGATGAAGCTCAAGCTGATCATGACTAGCAACTCTTTTCTGGAATGCTTCCACTCAGTGGGCTCCGCAGCCTCGGCCTTGGCCTCGAGATCAAGGTCCATAGTTGAAGTAAACGACAGATAGGATGATACTGGACGTTTGCAACGCGGGGTCCGAGGTGTCGTAGGTAAACTCGACGGCAGAACAGGGTGGGCGGCCAGGGCTTCTCTCCCAGAAGGCGTTGCGGGTCTTTCTACGTCACCAGGTGAAGGCGAAGCATCCTCGACTGTGAACACCGGTGAGCAACAAAACGAACGCCAGTTAAGTAAGACATGCATACCTTCCATGTTGTTGACTGATGGAATCTTCTCTGATGAGGAGTTGCAGGGCGGCAAATCCGTCACACCCAGGTGCCACTTCTCTGTGTCGCTCCACGTGTGACCATTATCAGGATCCATTGTCTGTGACCCAACCGTTTGTTGCGGCCTGAAAGGCTGGACGGGACATTCAATGTGCGCTGACGACATGAAGACAGTGGGGGCCGAAATGTTGTAGCAACAGGACAGTCACTTGAACTTCACAGCCCGGAGGGAGTCAAAGGCGTCTTGCAGTGATCCACGCGTTCTTGTTCGACCACGCGCTCAATCATATAGCAACCGCTGTGGCACCACCAATCCAAGAACGGGGACGTTCTCACGGAACCGCCGTACCTCCTGTGTACTGTTCACATAGCAACTGACACTATCAAACGCAGCTCAGCCTCGCCTTTGACAGACCACAAAGACACACCGTTCTGCGCCCGTGGCTTACAATAGGTGAGCTGTACGCGGATTGCCCGATGAAGACAGTGCGCATATCATGGCCATTGGTGATTCTGGAAGCCCACACCCACTCCACACTCAACATGCATAAGTCCACAACATGCAGATGGACAGCTTTGAAAGCTGACGTGGTAGACGATTGGGCTTGAAGCCGGTACAAAAGTCCGCAGCTGTCAGCTCAGCCTTAAGATCTTGGTCGCCAATCAGGGGTGGTGCTTTCCTTGATCGGGAATTGCGACCCACTTTTCGGCCTCCGGGCTTGCGCTCGTTCACCGAAACTGTGCGCCTCTCAGCTCTCAAAATATTCCCACCATTCTGCACATCTCCCGCTCAGCTGTACTAACTCCACGTGCAGAGTGCGATTGCGAGCAAACCAACGATCGAAATGCCTGTGCGCAAGCCTCTTCGACGGCCGGCTCCTGCAAGTCGACCCGAGCACCAAGAACCACGCTGTAGCGCTATCGCGTAGGATTGGTAGCCGCGCGCTATGCTTCTTTCACATGTCGGAGTCCCCGTAGAGAGGACGCTCCGTGGAGGTTGAGGCTCTTTCGCAGCAGACAAAGGCTTGTTTTTCCTCTCGATCGAGACAACCAGTACCAGAAGCGGTGCCCGCTAGCGAGCTTAAGGGAAACTGTGGGTACAATGGCCAATTGATACATGCAATCTAGCACAACATCAGGAGAGACACGAGCGCCATCAGTCGACCAAGACAGCACCGCGGACAGCCTCGCCATGATCGAGACTTCCTTTTCATTGTCGGCGGTGCCGCGAGATTGTACGTATGGCTAGGGTTCAGCTTATCGATTCCGAAACCTGCGAGCCGTCTCTGTGCTTTCCAAGCTGAGTGCGGTGTCTAGACGTGGTGGGTTGACGTGGGAATAAACATGACTTCTACATAAGCGCATATCTTGGAAGCCATCAGAGGTACGAGGTACAACATCAACACATCTAATTCCGTCTTATTCCCTAAGGGGCTTTGAGCAGAACCCACTGGCTTCTATACACTCGTTCGATCTTCTTGTCCTTCGTCTACATTCCCTCACCATGATCAACAACAAGATGGCACACGATGCCATCCCAGGCTTCGAACTCATTGCGCCGACGATATGGGACCGCATTCCTTCCACACCTGCCTCGACACCTGCCGTGGACATCTCAGCACCGTCTCTGATCCTACTCATGACATGGACTGGTGCTCACGGTCGCCATATTTCTAAGTACACCACAGAATACGCGAACATGTTTCCTTTTTCACACATCATGGTCATCACCACATCTTCAGCCGACTTCCTCTTCAGAAGTTCGAAGCGGAAACAACATCGTCTTCAACCCGCCGTCAAATACATTTCCAACCTCCAGCACATTCCCTGTGCCAACACTGGTGGCATTCTCATGCATGTCTTCTCTGAAGGCGGAAGCAACAAGGCTTGTGAGCTCGCATCAGCTTATCAGCGCTCTACTGGGTCACGCATGCCTATCTCAGCTCTGTACCTCGACAGCACCCCAGGTCATCCACGAT
The DNA here is from genome assembly GCA_022225945.1 of Didymella pomorum. NCBI lineage: Eukaryota > Fungi > Ascomycota > Dothideomycetes > Pleosporales > Didymellaceae > Didymella > Didymella pomorum. The sequence goes on along the minus strand of JAKJXN010000019.1, from coordinate 127,467 downwards.
ACTTGCGCCTCTGCTCCGCACTGGCAAAGTCCTTCCCGCCCATTCCAGTCCTCAAGCAGCTTGCGCTCGTCGTCGCGGCTATTCTTCTCGGTTTTGTCTGGGTGCTATACCACGGCTTTAAGGGTTATGAGAACAACGTCGTCTCCAAGTCTCGAAGACAATTGCTTGATCCAACACTGTTCGACTTGAAAGTGCCTCGATGCTACTTGTATTCCAAGAAGGATGCACTCATCGCGTGGCAAGATGTCTACGAACATGCCGGCGAATCAATGGAGCACAGCGGCTCGGTCACAGAAGTCATCTTCGAGGAGTCCGGCCATGTCGACCACGCACGCAAGGAGCCAGCCAGATACTGGGACGCCATCACAACAGTTTGGCGCCAGTCACAAGAGAAAGACGACCATGAGAAGGGTACACGAGCTACATGCACACTGCGCGAGTCCCAACTGCCTGAGTTTGACTTCGAAGATGGTGTTACAGACATCTCGATCCGCATGCCTAGCAAGGCATACATCAAGAAGAGCAGGTGGAGTAGTGGCGCTGATAGTGAGCTCACGCTGCTACCATCTTTACCGACGACACCCACTATCGAGAAGATGATGGCGAAAGAGCAGCGCCTGTACAGGGATGGGTTCATTTGAGCCTCATCTTTCCCTTCATTCTCATCTCGTAGATTTCAAGATACCCCGGCTTTGATGCCTTTGCCTTGCTCAAAACTAAATACAATACAAACTTACCTCATACCAACCTAGCGTCCATTCATTGCACAAGGCTATACACCACGTCCCACAATTGTCGCACTTGGGCCCAAAATACCTTCGCCGCTATGCACATGCAGCAAGTTCTACAATCCATCAATTGCATTAGCTTGTGACTTAGCACTAGTTTCCTGCAAGATTACTTGGAAGTCGACACAAGCTCGGCACAGCCTCATCACTTGCATGACAGTAAGCAGCCCTATCACGGACCCACTTAGCGAGCATGCCACGACAGACACGTCGGCGACCGAACATGCAGCCATTTCTACCAAAGAGGCTCCGCTGGACGAACCAGATTCCCTGAAATCTACAACGGTCCGTCTGCACCGTCCGTAAGCAGCCCTACCGTCATACCGATCAGATTTCCACAACTCATAGGCTGAGATATCAGATCTACATACCAAGCCTCATGTGCAGCCCAAAGGGCAACGGTCTGGCATTAATAGCATCAGGCCTTCCATCGACACCTCGCCGGTTTATGTACTATCAAGTGTGATAAGATTCCAGGACCACAGCAGGTCCAGTATTGGTGGAAGATGCTCTCACAGACCGCTCCGAAGTGAGACAAAAACACGCATTGATACGCTGTAGTCTCCAACCCAATCATACACGTGCCTCTAGGCCTTTAGTCGATGGTTTGACTGACGCCTCCCGAGCGCAGCCAAGTGTGTCTCCGCCGACCATACTCTGGAGCTTGGCAATCTTGTTGGAGTATACGGGGCTTCCTGCCGTGTTAACAATGCCTCGCAAGCTAGAGTGTATCTCGCCAGGAGAGCAAGAGCGTTCACAAGCCAAGGAGCTTCGCGAAAGGTGGGAGGTAGTCAGTGTCGATATACTCACTGTACTGATGCGGATAGACGCTCCGTAGGGTACATCATCTCGCTCTGAAGTCAAATTGTCTCTTACCGGTATATCGCTACGAACCATAGCCCACGGCATACTGTAAACAGACAGAGCTTCTGAGAACTACAATCGCTAGTCTCATCATCGGGAAACTGGGATGGGCAAAGACGAACACTTTGCCTGTCCATCAAGAGGACGTTGGGTGAATTCAGCCTTCATAGACGGCTCGCTAGCACAGCACAGCACGCCACTTGGGCACTCAAATTCAGGTGAACGTTTTCATTGATGCAAGGAGATACGTCTAGAAACTCCCGCTTGCTACATGGGAAACTACATGACAGATAGATGGTACCACGTTAACACTCTCGCGATCTAGGACGAAGAAGAGTGACAGAGGCGGCTTGGGGTGTGCACGTTAACCTGCAGACGCAGGACAGAGGTGACTTTTGTGTGCGAAAAAGAAAGGCGGGACTCAGTCCTCGGTGGCAGGAGCCACAGCCGGCAGATCCTCAGCCGCGCTCGACAGGTTTAGCGCGCTGAAGCCTTCAGGCGTGATGTTGACGGCGCCGGCCTGGACAAGCTATGTATGGTCAGCAATATATCCAAGAAAGGATTGCAAGATAGTGAGGAGACTTACAGCACGACTCAGATCATCAATCAGATCATCCGCGTCCTCAATGCCGACACACAGCCTGATGATGTCCTCGGGCATATTCCTCTCGCGCCGTGTCTTCTCGTCAATACTCGCGTGGCTCATGCGACACGGCATCGAAATCAGACTGTTCACACAGCCAAAACTCACGCTAATAGCCCACAACTTCGCGCTCTCAACAATACGCTCCGACACGCCAACATCGCCCGTCTCGAAAGACAGCACCGCGCCGGCGCCACGCGCCATGCTCCAATGCAGGTCGTATTGAGGGTGCGATTTCAAGCCTGGGTAGCGCACCTTGAACCCGTGGCGCTCGAGGAACTCGGCGATGCGCTGCGTGTTGGCTTGCTGTTTCTCCATGCGCACGCCCAGCGTCTTGACGCCGCGCAGCAGCAGCCAGCTATCGAACGGACTCAGCCCGCAGCCCGAGGCGTTGATGGTGAAGTACAGACGGTCCGAGAGCGCAGAGTCGTTGACAGCGATTACGCCGGCCATCAGGTCGTGGTGCCCGGAGAGGTACTTGGTGCCGCTTTCGTACACGATATCGGCCCCCAGATCGAGCGGGTTCATCAGCATCGGCGACATCATTGTGTTGTCGACGCAGACTACGGCGGCGGGGTTGGCGTCGTGCGCGGAGCGAGCGATGGTGGGGATGTCGCAGATCTTGATGAGTGGGTTTGTCGGCGTCTCCAGCAACACCAAGCTCGTCTTGCTGTTGACGACCTTGCTCACAGCCTCGGGGTTCGTGGTGTCGACGTGGTGCACGATGATGCCGCCGTGGGTAGACAGGTACTTGAGCAGCCTGTTTGTGCCGCCGTACAGGTCGTCACCGGTCACGACTTCGTCGCCGGGACGCAGCAGCCGCGTTATGACGTCGAGGGCGCCCATGCCAGAGCCGACGACGAGCGCGCGATTGGCGTTCATGATCTTTGCGAGGTGTCGCTCGAGATGTGTGCGCGTTGGGTTGCCGGAGCGGGTGTAGTCGTATTCGCCGCCGCCGCCGCTGGCGCTGGTTTGCTTGAAGGTTGCGGACTAGAGAACAGTGTTAGCCGCGAGTATATCCCTCGAGTATCTAGTATGTGACCATTGACAACGCACCTGGTAGATGGGCACAGAGCTGGCATTGTACTGGTCGGAGCTCTCCGTGTACACCAGCTCTGTTGCGAGGGCATACTTCCTGCCTGCGCTGCGGGGCGTGCTGGGTGCTGGCGAGGGAGGCAGGTTGTGACCGTCAATGTCGAGCACGGGGCCCTTGCTCTTGGAGGATTCGCCAGCCATTGTTGTTATGGTGCGTCCGGTGAGGGACGTCTGAGATTGACGTGTGGCGGTCGATCAATTAGAAGTCCGCTATCGGTGGTGATGCAATCAATTCGCCGCGAGCGTCAATGCGAAAGCGAAATGTAAAGCTCAAATGTACAATCAATTGAGAATCAGGAGAGTGTAGAGAACGAAGGATACATGTGCGAAGTAGCAAAACTCCAGCGCGGTACATTAGCGTAGGCGTGCTTGACGTGCGACGTGGGGAGTCACCGCTGCAATTGCGCCATCATCTTGGACGCTGGTTCGTCGCGGCAGTTGTTCGTCCACTCAGCGACGTTCCGATCCCGACCACCGGCGCGTCAGAGCACTGTGAGCTTTACCCCAGATTCGCCCGCCAACCCCGAGCCAGGTCCTCGAAACGAGCGAAGCTTTGCCATTTTGTGAATTGCACATGAGTTACTGCTGCTGGCTGCAATTGTCATTCAAACACAACAATATATGATGTTACCAATAAATTGAGCATTATGCTTGTGACACGTGAGTGTGGGGATATACATACTCTCCCCTTTTGTACAGCAACAAAGAACACACAACAGAACCAGCCCAATATCACACTGTACGCCAAGGCTTGCAATCCAAATGCCGTCCTCGCACGCCAACAAAAAGAAGTAGAATACCAGTTGAAGAAGTGAAGGCCTCAACGAGGCGCAACCGCCGGAAACCCCTTCCTCGCATGCAAATTCATCTTGAACTCAAAAATTCCCTCTTCGGTCCCACAATACAGCGTTCTCCCATCCTGACTCATCGCAAGCCCAGCCGTGCGCACGCCTTGGCCGGGATCATGCGTGCTGCGGCTCACTCTTCTTAGGCCAACGCTGAACTCGTATGCTTCCGTCGACAGCTGGCTCGCGCGTTCGGTGCGCAGCCGTTCACGGACTTGCGTGAGCTGCCGCAGGCGTCGCAGCTCGCTGCGCAGTTCGGGCGCGGTGGGCTGGCTGCTGCCAGCTGGGTTCGAGGTCGCGCTTCGTGCGGCGTTGCTGGCTTGGCTGGCGAGCGCGGCTTGGATGGTTCGCCAGGCGTTGTCTGTGGAGGATATGATTTCGCTGCGTGTGTAGGGGTTGATTCGTGCGTTGATCATGTTTGGCGAGCGTGTGGTGGCGGAGTCTGTGATGTTGGGTTGTGCGTGGGGCGGCGCGTTGACGGTGTCTTCGTTGATGGATATCACGATCGAGGCTTGACGTCGAGGTGCCGCGCGCTCGCCGAGGGCGCGGTTTGTCGGCCGTAGGCTTTCCGAGAGCAGGTCGTCGAATAGGTCAGAAGGCATGTCTCGGGCAGCGGCAGCCCGTTCCCTGAACAAAGTGTCAGCTCGCGAGCCAAATCTCGTACGCTCTGGCGCGGCAATACCTTGCAGCTTCTACATGCCCCGCTGTTGTGTAGTTGATGCTCCTAGGCCTGATTCCACCCGGTTGCCGTGCTTCCAAAGTATGCCGTGATGTTCGCAAAGTCTCCAAGATTCTTCGCTCTTCAGATGATAGCCCATGTGGATCATCGTCAGATTCGACTACGCCAAGGCGTCGCAGAGCCCTCTGTCGTTCAGAGTCTGCCTCGAAGTACTCATTTGCTGCATCGACCGCTGCCTGGGTCCCTTCCGCGTCAAGAGTACGACGATATCTGCGGATGAAATCCGCTTCCCTGCGTAAGTCTGAGATCTCCGGGGGCAAGCTCAAGTCGAAGTCCGCGATCTCGATCCTTTCGATGTCTTCCTCTTTCGGGTCCAGGGTCAGAATCTGCTTCACTTTGAGCCCAGACCGTAAGTCCGCGACACACACCCGGCCCTGATCTTCGCTCCAAATCAAAAAGTCCCAAGGCGCTGGGGAGAATTGCATGGTCCGTACAGCGCCCGCCCCCGTGCACACATCTGGCCGTGTCGAGCTGATCACGCCCAGGATAGCATCTTCCCCGTACTCAGCAACCTTCAGGTGATCCATATCAAAGACAGTGATGTAGCCACATTCGGAGCCAACAGCGCAAAGACGGCCAGACGGCGACCAAGCTGTTGTAAAGTATCCTTCTGCACACTGATTCGATGGAACATACAAGGTCACTTCTTCGAAGAGCTCCCACTCTGACGGCACGGAGTTCAGTCGATCGCTAGGTTCCTTCCCGCTGCTTGGTCTTTCGGGTCCAGGGAGATCCCTCTTGAAGAAGAAGCCAGTCTGCTGGTCGCCAACGGCAATCAGGAAGTTCCCATCCGGCGATATCGTCGCGTGGTTCATCGCAATGGGCAGGTCTATACAGCAGAGTTCGAGGTTGTCCACCAGCGAATAAAGGCGCACCGACTTGTCGTTGTTGGTGAGAACAGCGACGACATCGTCACGACCCTCGCTGGTTGCAGCGGGGAACTTGTGTATCGAGATTGAGTTGACAATGTCTTCGCCAATCTTCTCGAGATGTACGTGGCGCGCTGTGCTAAGCAGCGGTGGGCGGGAGAGGCGGCTCTCGAAGTCGAGCGGAAGCGAAGCGTCTACGTCGGAATCGTCGACTGGAGGGGAGCCGGCGACCTCGATGGCAGCGAAGTTGCCGTGATCAGCGCCGCCCACGCACACATAGCCGTAGCCAGAGGCAGTGCAGCGGGCCTCGAATGGCAGTGTCGTGACGAGGGCCTGCGTCTGTGTGGCCGCATTGAGGCAGTAGATATCGTTGCCGCTCGCATAGTAGATGAGGTTCTGCTCCGGGGAGCTTATGAAGTGTCGCAGCTGGTAGTGTGCGATAGGGATCTTGGTGGGATAGTACGACTTGGAGGGCAACACGAAGGCGTCTGTGTCTCGACTCCTGCTGCCGTTAGTGCGCTGTGCAGTGCAGACGAAGCAAAGGAATGTACAAGAAGTCGTCGACGGCCATGTTTCGCGGTCAGGTGGGCAGCTGCATGTCTCTGCCGTCGTGGGCGCAGACCTGAGATCTCTCACAGTCCGGTCGAAGATGAGCTGTACGTCACACGCGGAACGCTAGGTTGCAGACGGTAGCTGGCGCGGAAGAAAGCAGAAACTGGTGTATACAGACGGTTCTGTGTAGGCTACCTAGGTACAGGTACAGGTGAGATAGGATGTGGCGAGGCTTGCTGCGCAGGGTGTAGGGCGAGGTGCAGTCACTTCATGTCGCGCTCGAGCTGCCAGCTGCTGCGACGCCCCCAATTGAAGCATTTCCCCACACGCGACCGAGAGCTTCAGGCGATGCGCCGCGCTGCCTTTGCATTGCAGCGCGCCATCATCAGTGTTATACTTCATCAACAGCCATCTGCAGTGGCGAGTCCAACTGCGGATCACTATGAAATTCCAACGTGACAGCTGACGTGCCTCGCTTTGACACAACATCATCCCGAGGTCGCGCTGCTCTGAGAGCACAGACGACGCTAGCGGAAGGCCTCGCGACGGAGAAGGTTCGAGCATCCTTGCTTGGCGACTTTTTTCCTCGCCGTCAAAGCTCTCCATCATCATCATATAACCTCATCACCCATCCATTGCGCCCCTTCCGCATTCCCTCACTTGTTGCTTTCATCTCATTTAGCAGCGCCTCACACACACACACCATGCTGTCTTCAAGATTATCAAGGACTGTAAGTACACCCGCGCCTGCAGCTGTCTGAGCACTCTCTGACCTCATCACCAGTTCGCGCCGCGCGTGGCCTCTGCTGCCCGTCGCACTCCCATCAGCGCGCGTCCCTTCAGCTCCACATTCGCACGCTATGAGGAGGAGAAGGTGAAGGGCTCCGTCATTGGTATCGATTTGGGTACAACCAACTCGGCCGTTGCCGTCATGGAGGGCAAAGTCCCGCGCATCATCGAAAACTCTGAGGGTACGTGATCCATCGATCCATCGAGAGCCAGCGAGTCCATCAGCTAACGCCATCTGCAGGTGGCCGCACAACACCTTCCGTCGTCGGTTTCACAAAGGAGGGCGAGCGCCTCGTCGGTATCGCCGCCAAGCGCCAGGCCGTCGTCAACCCTGAGAACACCCTCTTCGCTACCAAGCGTCTCATCGGTCGCAAGTTCACCGACAGCGAGGTCCAGAAGGACATCCAGCAGGTCCCCTACAAGATCGTCCAGCACACCAACGGTGATGCCTGGCTCGAGGCCCAGGGCCAGAAGTACTCGCCTTCTCAGGTTGGTGGCTTCGTCCTCGGCAAGATGAAGGAGACCGCCGAGTCCTACATGGGCAAGAACGTCAAGAACGCCGTCGTCACCGTCCCCGCCTACTTCAACGACTCCCAGCGTCAGGCTACCAAGGACGCCGGTCAGATCGCTGGTCTCAACGTCCTCCGTGTCGTCAACGAGCCCACTGCTGCCGCCCTTGCCTACGGTCTTGACAAGGCCACCGACAATGTCGTCGCTGTCTACGATCTTGGTGGTGGTACATTCGATATCTCCATCCTCGAGATCCAGAACGGTGTCTTCGAGGTCAAGTCCACCAACGGTGATACTCACCTCGGTGGTGAGGACTTCGACATCACCCTCGTCCGCCACCTCGTCCAGCAGTTCAAGAAGGAGCAGAACATCGACCTCAACAACGACCGCATGGCTATCCAGCGTATCCGTGAGGCCGCTGAGAAGGCCAAGATTGAGCTGTCTTCCTCCTCGCAGACCGACATCAACCTGCCCTTCATCACTGCTGACGCATCTGGCCCTAAGCACATCAACCAGAAGCTCACCCGTGCTCAGCTCGAGAAGATGATGGACCCCCTCATCTCTAAGACCATTGAGCCCGTCCGCAAGGCCCTCAAGGACGCCAACTTGTCTGCCAAGGAGATCTCCGAGGTCATCCTTGTTGGTGGTATGACCCGTATGCCCAAGGTCACCGAGTCCGTCAAGAGCATCTTCGGCCGCGACCCCGCCAAGTCTGTCAACCCTGACGAGGCTGTCGCCATCGGTGCTGCTATCCAGGGTGCCGTTCTTGCTGGTGAGGTCACTGACCTTCTCCTCCTCGATGTCACTCCCCTCTCTCTCGGTATCGAGACCCTCGGTGGTGTTTTCACCCGTCTGATCAACCGCAACACCACCATCCCCACCAAGAAGTCCCAGGTCTTCTCTACTGCTGCTGACTTCCAGTCGGCTGTCGAGATCAAGGTCTACCAGGGTGAGCGCGAGCTTGTCCGTGACAACAAGCTCCTCGGCAACTTCCAGCTTGTCGGTATCCCTCCTGCCCACCGTGGTGTTCCCCAGGTCGAGGTCACCTTCGACATCGACGCTGACTCCATTGTCCACGTTCACGCCAAGGACAAGTCCACCAACAAGGACCAGTCCATCACCATCGCCTCCGGCTCTGGTCTTTCCGACTCTGAGATCGAGTCCATGGTCCAGGACTCCGAGCGCTACGCCGAGCAGGACAAGGAGCGCAAGAACGCCATCGAGGCCGCCAACCGCGCTGACTCTGTCGTCAACGATACCGAGAAGGCCCTGAAGGAGTTCGAGGACCGTCTTGACAAGACCGAGGCCGAGAAGATCAAGGAGAAGATCACTGCTATGCGCGAGTTCATCGCTCAGTCCCAGTCTGGCGAGGGCACCGCCACCGCCGCTGAGATCAAGGAGAAGACCGACGAGCTCCAGAACGCCTCCCTGAGCCTCTTTGACCAGATGCACAAGGCCCGCAACGAGAGCCAGAACCAGGGCGAGCAGCAGCAGCAGCAGCCCGAGGGTGAGGGCGAGAAGAAGCAGTAAATGCTCTGATCGCTAGGTCCTCGTTTCGTCTTCCTTCATTTATGCGGCAAAAGCAGGCGTCTTGCATCCGGTCACGGTCGGTCGGGGTTGGGTCTCTCTAGACTTGTACATTTCCCTCATGTGTTTGAACATCTTGTACCTATACCTCTTCGGTTTCTCTTCTCTCAGCGTTTGTTTTACTACCTTGTACTACCCTTTATTCGACACTTGGGTCATGTCCTGTAACGAGATCCATATCATGGGTGGGAAAAGCCACTGTGGACGCTGTAATAGCAGAGATGATTGTACAACATAGCATAGAGCCGCGAGAGTATCTCCGCTCTAGCAAACCAGTTTGAACTACAGCAGAGCCTCCACTTGCATATGCATTGTGACTTGTTGAACCGATTGGCCATGATGCCGTCCCTACTGCGAAGCCTCGGCACATCGATATGTAAGTGGATCATACGTCACAAGATGACTTCATCTTCCGCGCGTTCCCTACCTCTGAGCAACACGGACTACACATCAATCTGGAATCTGCCAATTGCGACTCAGACTCACGTTCATGAAGCTGTCAGTGTCCAGACAAATTCGAGCTGCAGCAACTTCCTCACATCTTCCCGCGCGCGGACCCGGCAATTGCAGGATATTTTTGACTAGCATAAGCCGCTCTACACAGATTACAAGGCCGCAAATTTCCAACAACTTCAGCAATCATCAGACACGATTTGCTTCAACGAAGTCCAAAACGAAGCCAAAAATGACAGACGCAACCAACAATCCCCTTTCCGGCCTGTGGATGCCGACCCAGCTCCAGCGCCTACATTACGGCAGCAGCTCAGTCTCCAAGCACCTCCTCGACTGCCTTCCAAACTCGAACAGCAAAGCCTTCATCATCACCGGAAACTCGCTGGCCACCAAGACTCCCCTGGTACAAGACGTCGAGAAGCTTCTTGGTTCGAAGCACGCGGGCACATTCTCCAAGATCGGGGAGCACGCGCCCGTCGCGCAACTCGACGAGGCAACCAAACTCGTCGAAGATGATAGCTCCGTCGATACTGTTATCTCTATCGGTGGCGGCTCCCCCATCGACAGCTCCAAAGCAATCTCCTACCGTCTGCATGAGAAGAGCGGGAGGTGGCTGCACCACATCGCCATCCCGACGACGCTCAGTGCGTCGGAATGCACGCTCATGGCGGGCTACACCGAATCCAACGGCGTGAAAACCGGCGTCCGGGCGCCGGAACTCGTGCCCCACGTTGTCCTGTATGACGCTTCGTTTGCCCTGCATACACCTGAGCGGCTGTGGACCAGCACCGGTCTACGTGCAATGGACCACGCGCTCGAATTGCTGTACCACCCCACCGCATCGGAGATGCCGGGGCGCTGGCTGTGTCTGCAGGCCGCTGCGAGCTTGTTCCGCTACCTACCGGAATATAAGAAGAACCCTAAGGATGAGGATGTCATCACCAAGCTGCAACTCGCTGCCTTCGGATCCCTGGGGTTTCTGGGGTATAATATCAAGGGCGGCTTGGGGCTGAGTCACGCCCTGGGGTATGCGCTGGGCTCTCCATACGGGATCCCGCACGGTATCACTTCCTGCCTGACACTTGGTCATGTCGTCAAGCTGAAAGCTCAAGATCCTGAGGCGGCCAAGCAGATTGCGCGGTTGCTGCCGTTCATCAATGAGACTGCATCTGGAGATGCGAAGAAGGATGCTGAGAAAGTGGGCGACAGGGTGTTGCAGTTGGTCAAGGAGCTGGGGCTTGATGCCGATTTGAAGAACTATAAGGTCGAGAGGAGTGAGATCCCGGTTATTACGCAAAGAGCTACGGGTGGGATGGAGAGCGGGCCGGTGTATGATGCTGTGGAGGGGCTTGTAAGGGGGTTGTTTCCGTGACTGGAGGGTGGGGCTAGGCTGTGAAGTGTTCGCTATGGTAGATGCAGCACAATAACGAAATTGTTGTAGTGAAAAGAGCGTGCGCACGAGAACAGTGCGTATATTGAGCTTGACTACCTCCCCTATTTCTCGACATCTGACTTTGGACCGTGACCAGCAAAAGCACTTGGATCGTGACGTTGTATCTGGATCACGATCTTCGGTACCGAAAGCGACAGGAGGTGTCTAGTGCCTATCCTTGAATTAGTCTATATATACCGACGCTCTGTTGGCTACAATGAAAATGCCGCTGTGCAATGCGATCCGTATTCTCTGTAACTTGAGAGCCTGAGATACGATGAAGCGGTCAGTAATGAATTAGGTCTCATCATCGTTGTGCAGCTGGTCTTACGGATCAGCCTGGAGACCTTGGAACATACATTGCACTGTACGGTGGAAAGTCCTCCCCGGGAGTTAATGTCCACTTCGCACATCATCGGATCTGTACTCAGGAGGAACCCAGAGGTATTTCCGCCTTCCTTAGAACTGCAGCCACTGACACATTCCTAGAAACCCCGTCGACATCACTGGGTAAGCAAAGCTTCGCCTTAATGAGAAGTCAAGATACCAAGCAAATGCGGACGTTCACACATTCTCCTGTTCACAGAAAGCATAAGAAGAGTAGTTGTGAAAGCAAAGCGAACCATCGTTGGGATCAATTATGCACTCGAGAAAGTCTATATGCATTTAGGAGGATGAAGGAGGGTGAGCTTCTCAGAGGCGGGCACCACCTCGATACATGACCCCGGTGAGCCAGCCTAGAGTGTGCAAAAGAATTAGAACAGTAGCGGCACTGCCAATAGGCCCGGCAGCGCCGAACACTGTCGAAACCACCGCCAGCACCAACACCCGGTCGAACTTCTTATCGATGGCCTTGAAGCCTTCCGACGACACCGAGGTGTCATGATCTGGCGACCTCGTCGGCTTGTAGCCATCGGAGGCGGGCAGACAGTCGCGGAAGTCGGGGTAGCCGACGTTGACGTCGACACCGGAGCGGATATCGCGGCGGAACTACCTCGCGGTAGCACAGGCGGCGCGGGCGTCTTCTTCGTGGCCTTGAATGCCTCCGCAGAGGACTTTGGCCGCGAGGGCGAGGAGGCAGAGGGTGATGTTAGAGAACTCCGTGGTGGGGGTAGTGATGTGTGGTGTGCTGTTGGAGTGATTTGTGATCCATAATATGGCTAGCAATGTCTAGCATACAGTGATCGACGCTCAGGGTAATACTCACCTCACGGCTACGGGCCTACTGCCGGGTTGAAGAAAAGAAATGGGAGAAACGAGAGCGGTCGACTTGTTTATATGAACAGACCAGTTCGGCGGTCACTGCTACGTTGTCGCAAAGCAGTTGCATGTTCGAATACACTGCAGTCGTATCCAGCATAGTTACTACCTCCACGCACATGGATTGAGGCTGTGCTGTTGCCAGGAAAAGGAGCGTCGTTGTCGGATGGAGAGGAGAGGAGGAAGACCAGAAGGAAGGATCGATTGTACCCAGCCTCCTCTACAACATCAAACCCAGATGAATGTTCACTGACCATGACTACTTCGAGGCTCAATTTGGTGCAAGCCGGCGCGGAGATCTCAAGGCCATCCAACACCGCAACCCTCCGGATTATGCGAGTCACAACCAAGCCACGGTAATCCCATCGCTGTCCTCTCACTATAAAAGATGTATTGGAACACGTCGCCTCAGTCGTAGAGTTGCTTGAGATAGTGATCGCCGATGGTATTCCAAGGTGGAGTTGGCTTCCAGTCGTCGCTACAGAAGAGGCGACGGGTCTCGCGGTGCCAGAAAGACTCGGCGACTCTCATGATATGTCAGTGTTGGCTCTGTTCAGAAGGTCATAGAAGGCGCGCTCCAGATCATGTAGCTCGTCGCAAATTTCTCAGACCGGTTCGCACACAAGAACGCGCGCTACTAGAAGTAGTCCCAACCCTGCTCGACTAGTGCTTTCCCTTCGTCACCGCAGTAACACTCTGCTTTGCGGCAGACAAAGGGATTCGTCCAGTCTAGAAGTGAACGTTGATACACTTTGCTTCGGCGCTTCTATCCGGCCAGAATTTGGCATCACATGAGGTTATGGCTTTGGCCTGTTTGGCAGTGAGTACATGGATGAGTAGGAAGAGGGGGCACGTACAACACAGCTTACAGCTTCTGCGGCATTGACGACAAGTATTAGACTTGCGAGACCTATCGCGGAAATCTTCATATCGCGGCTTGAAGTCTTGTATTGAAGGAGAAGGTATCATTTGTGGAGGAGGAAAGATGCTCGCTTAAGAGAGCAGTGTCGTTAAAGACCATTTATTATGACGGACACACTGCACCCTGAAGGCAGTCGGAATTGTCCAAATCAATATTCAGGGTCCACAGACAAGACTACAGACTTAATGAGAAGCGAGGGCCAACTTTTGAACATATAACGTCTGACTTGCAATCACGATTTTGTGCAAGTTCGCTGGCTGTCTTCGGGGTTGTATCTTGAGCATCAGCTTTGGTACCGAAAATGATCGGCAGACCTGCAGTTGCATGCACCAGTGGGCAGCCTCGAGGCATTCATGTTCAGGGTGCGCCAAAGTGAGGCCTAGAGATAGTCATGGTGTATCGTCACCTTGGTCTTATACTTAGTACTGTCACAGTCCGCCTGGGTTTGATGTTGCAGGAGAGGCTGGATGAAGGGCCTAGACATAAGATCTTACCAACACTCAAGGTCGATAGTGATCTAAGTGAGGAGGCCTCCGGCCGCCTCATTTTAGTCTACCACTTGAGTTAAATTCAATAAGATCTCCGCTCTATGGCTGTGTCCCGCGCGCTTGTCTACATCATTTGGGCAGCGGAGCTTGGTGAGACTGCCCAGGTGTTCAACCCACTCTTACTCACCTGCACTGACGACCTTGCCGAATTCTTCGTCGACCTCGAGTCCCGTCTCCCCCCTGAAGTGGTGGACGTTGGAAAAGCTTTTCACTGGATTACCCCCACGATGACGTTCTTGAACATGGCACTGGATCAGGGCATGACCCGCATAATGTGGCAGATGAAGAAAGACACTCGCAGCATCAACGATACCCTTGCTGTTCCCCGGGAGGCCACTCGCTCTGGCGACGGCTACGAATTCATAAGGCCGGACAATCAGGAAACTCTGGCGTCTAGGGAGCATGCCGTGGACATCGAGAAGGACGTCGATTTCGGCCGGTAGCTCGCTGATGGTTACATTAGGCTGAACGGCTGGCCACAACAAGAATGAAGGATCGAGAACCTAGTATCTTATATTACAACCTAGTGATATGTGAGCTGAAGAGAAATGCAGAAACCGGGTATCTCATCCTCGCCATGCCATAAACGCCAAGAAGATGTAACTTATCACATTAGGAAAGTCTCAAGGACTCCCTCAACCCGCCCCTCCCAATCCCTTTTCTCAGCTCCAAAAACGCCTTTCCTCTTCCCCTTCCCAACCTCATTCTTCAACCCCTTCTGCGCGCTCTCGCCCTGACTCTCCCACCATTCCGCTTCAGCAGCCTCCTTCGCCCTCTTCATCACCCGCTCCTCATCCTCAACACGATACAAGTCGCACTTACTGCACTCCCTGCACGTCTCGCCCGGTCTCTCACGAAAGTGCTGACAAAAGTGGTGATATCCCTCTTCAGCCAGGCCCTGGCGGCAGACATAGCACATGGAGTACCCGCACAGACAGACGAGCTTGTTGCAGCCCTCTGACTTGACGAAGCCGAGATTGCACTGCGGACAGGTGCGTTTCACCGCATCGGTCGTCGCGCGCTCGAGCGTCAGGCGGAGAGATGTGAGTTGCGAGGAGTAGCAGGTATGAGGATCGTGCCAGGGTGCGGAGCAGGAGAGGCAGGATAAGCGGCTGCAGGTTGGCGAGAGACATTGGAAGCGCAGGCCTCGGCGCTTGAGGTGGATGCGTCGCAGGGCTGCTTGGAAGGGCGTGATGATGGGAACGCGGAAGAAGAGGGCGATGGAGGCGTAAAGGAGGACGAGGAGGAAGACGACGACCTGCGTGGCTTTAAAGCAAAGTAGCTCGAGGAGCGGAATGGACGCAATCGATGCAAGAGCGATGGGCCGAGGCTTGGGCCGAAGTGTTGCAAGCAGCTCTGTATTCGCAAGGGCAAAGTCGTCCAGTTCAGCGTATGAGCAGAACGGACAGCGAGCTAGTGGGAGCTGCGACTTGATCAGTGCCTCATTGTTGAAGCGTTCGTGAAGCTTGGTGAGGTTATCCTCCCCGTCTTTCTCTTCCAACAACGCACGGCGAACGAAGCTCAGCGGTATGCAGCCCTGACAATCACCATCAGTCGTAGGTGCTATGCATTTAAGGGTGCATAGCTCCGTGTTGATGTTGCGTGCCCAACCCTGATCGTACAGCGCAGCGCTGATGGCGTGTCGAATGCAGCGGAAGCAGATGTAGTGGCCATCAATGTCACAGGTGGACATCTGCTCCAGCGTGTTCGGTATAAAACAGCACTCGCAGTCGTACATCTCGCCTTCTCGCTCGGCCTCCTCTTCATGCAATCTCCAGGCCAAGTCCAAGTCCTGTCGCAGCTGCTCGCTTCGCTGCCTAGCTAACTCAGGCGCTATGAGGTTTTCGTAGAGCTCACGGTTCAGCTCGTCATCTTTGGTCTTAACAAGTAGCGGTGTGCGTAAACGTCCCGTCCTGGCGTCTGTAGCTGTCCATAATATCAACGGGTGGTCTTTCGCAGACGGCGCTTTTCGGCGCATGAGGAAGTTCGTGATACTCGACCTCCAGCTCTTGCTTGACAAGTCCAGGAGAGTAGGCCTTGCCTGTGTATAGCTCCAATTGAACTCAGCCAACACGGCCCTGATTGTCGAATGGTTCAGGCCCTTGAACTCCTGATAAAGTGCCTGCTTTGCAGCTTCCTTGTAGTGCTTCGAGCGAAAGGTATCCTCAAGCACTAGAGGCTTGCCACGTGTATCTTTCCCCGTGTCTCGCTCGCGGTACTTGTACTTTTGCACCGTCTCCCTTTGCTCTTCCTGCTCTGCTGGCATCCTGTAGCGCCCTCGAACCCACTTGTCCCCATGTTTCAGCAACGCCTCTGTTACGACCTGCAGTCTACTTTCTTCGCTGAAGGAAGCCAGCATTTCCCGGAAGACCTCGGGCTGCACATCTGGGAAGATGTGTGCAAGCGCTTGCAAAGAGGCGTTGAGATTGCGCAAGTCGGTCTCTTCTGCAGCGTCTTTGCGATACAATGGCGGCGAGCCTGTTGCTACGTGCGGATCGGTCGAAGGGCGTCGCAATATTGCAGGGCGTACGAGGGAGGAGAAGACGGTGGCCATTGTGCTGTGAGCGTCGTCAACGCTCCACAAGCAAGTTTGTTTGGTCGTGCATTAGAGTGCAGGTACGAAAGACAACCACTTTTAGCGTCGTAGAAGTGAATTAAACATTACAAAATGTATAAATAGGTACGCAGGGAAGGGGAAAGTGGTGTGGAGGTGGGTCAGGAACATTCAATGATCGACACGCCCCAAATGACGCGTCTTCGCCGCTACACACGTGATGAACTCCTGAAATCCAACACCACGATCCAATCAGGATTACCAGCATATCACTTGGGCATAAAGATGAGCCTTGAGATCAAGCCATGTTCACGTTAAGTCATGAACTCATTACCATACTACATAAGATACGTACGTCAATCTATGATCAGCCAGATGACCCTGTACCGCCGTTTTGCCCAGTAAACCTACAATGCAGAAGCGCCAAATCCAAAAATTCACCACCCAGTAAACAAAAATCAGCCTGTTGACCCAGCTGCTTATCTTTTTGAGTCTCCAAGTCGCCTCATCCGCATAACGAAGCTTAAAGGGTACCTTGTTCGTACTTCAGGACCGCTTCTCTGTCGACGATAGGTCCCGTGTAGCTCTTCCTCGCATAAAGAACGTAGTAGACGACCGAGAATGTTGCGACACCGCCAGTGACAACCACGGCCCAATTCATCAGCTCGGCCGAAGGGTTAATCTGAGTTGGCCAAAAGCTGAAGAAGATGATGAGCAGCAAGTAGCAAATAGCCACCGCATTGTTCGCAACGCCAAGCTTGCCCTTGAGACGCCAAGGTCCCCAGGTGAGGCTGCGATCGTAGCACTCGGGGTGGTAGGGCGACGAGTTGAAGACGTTGAGCTCGTCGTTGTGGTTGTCGAGATCGCCGCGGACGCGGCGCCAAAAGAGCAGCCCGATGGCTAGCAGATAGGAGAGGTAGAAACCCTCGAGAACGAGCGATATCGTGCCGTTGAAGGCGGCGCTATTGCCGATGTTGATGAGGGAAAGGAGGGCGGCGAAGATGGTGACAACGCAGATAGCAACAACAGGGATGGTACTGCGCCCGTCGATCTACAGAGAATTAGGATTGCCCCAGTATGAGTGTACGACGATAAGTACTTACAATACTCAATGCCTTAGAGAAGGGAAGGCCCTTGTCACGCGCAAAGGACCAAGTCATGCGAGATGCTGCAGCTAGACAACCCATGGCGCTGCAGAACTCCAGGGCAATGATGATGCTCACCATGATGGTGGTGCCGACTTTCGAGCCGACAGATTGCTGGAAAATCCGGATGAAGGGCGACAGAGGTGAGTCCAGGTCGAGAAGCAAATCCTCTAGGCCAGTGGCACTGAAGAGCACAGCGATAAGCAGCCCAATAGCGAGAGTTCCATTGATGCCCAAACTCATGAGCATTGAGCGTGGAACATCAGTGCTGGCGTTCTTGACCTCCTCCGACATCTGCCAAAAGTCAGTCGTGGTCTAGGTGCTGGAAGTGACGTGACTTACGTGCACAACAGAATCTGTACCGACAAAGGCCAGTGCGTTGCCTTGCAGTCCAACAAAGAAGGCCAATGCTTGCGTCGGCCATTGTCCCTTATTGTTGAAAGTGGTGAAGACAGCCTTAGCAGTGTTATGGTATGGCGACAGGTAAACCAACGGCACCAAGATCCCGAAGAAGCCAAGAACATGCATGATCAGGACGACTACTTCGATGGTCGGCAGTGCACCGCTGATGAACACGTTGATGACGACGCACAGCATCAACACAGCCCACAAAAGCAACGTTGCATGCCAATTCTCTCGCACGTAGGTGTCTGGATTGTTGAGAGTTGCCAGCTGCAGAACCAAGTCCGAGACGAAAAAGCACACTGAGGTCAAAGCTGCGATCCAGCCGATGACGGTCAGCCAACCTACGGCTATTAGTTCAAGGCCTTCTGGTCTCTGGAAGATCTCGAGTGGACCGTACCTGTGATATAACTGAAGAATCGCTTGTTCGAGCGTGGTGCGAGCAAGGACACCCAGTGGTATTGACCTCCTGCCTGACAACGGTCAGTATGTCTAGGTCGCTCACTGTGCATGGGGCTCTTACTGTTGGCACAGCACTTGCAAGTTCACCGATGCAGATGAAGACCGAGAAGTTGCCAAGCCAGATGAGTATAAAACCGTAGATAAGGCCAGCAGGCCCGCCACTATTGAAGTCAATAAGCTGCTGGGTGGTATGGGCAGATTCCACTCACTTTTGGAATCCGGTCAAGAAGATGCTGCGTGAATGTCAGAGATGTTGAATCAGATCAGGAGTCTATCTTACACAAGGAGACTTTCCCATGTGCACATCAAACCACAGGAAAGACCCGTCATGGACACCAGGCCGAAGCGACGCTGTGGACATCAGTCTGGGAACGAGATCGGAATACATTATGCCATACCTTCAGGACCTGCTCCTTACCCACTCTCGCTAGCTCATACCGGTCACGATCGAAGTCTGCACCCTTTACCTCCGAGATTGAGTCCTTGTCCCGACGATTCCGTAGCCCATCATTGTTGAAGGCTGCGAGTTCGACATGCTTCTCCATTTTTGAGGGTTTGTCGAATGACAAGCTGCAGTGTTTGAGAGACTCAAGGCCAGATAAAGGGTACGTCAATGAGATTGACGTCCAGGGCCGAAGGAGGGCGGGCCAGCAGTATGGGAAAGGAAAGACGGTACTGGAAGGAAGATCGTGATACGGGACACATGCAATGCAAGTCAATCTTGATATTTATCCCCTTCGGAGGTAACGTGAGCCATGTGTTCCGGCAAGAACGGTAGACGATGAGGACTAGGCGGTATGGCTCGGCACTGCACTGAAGCGTTGAGCAAGCAAGCCGCTAAGACAATACACGGTGCAGCTGAAGCGTTTGTAGGCTCGCTGCAGTGACGGCGGCATCTCGACATATTGCACCGCATTCGTAGCTTGACGAGCAGCTCGAGGATGAGCATTGATTCGTTTCTTGCGTCGCACAGCTGGGCTTGGGTGAGCTGCGCAAAGCGGTGGCATGCATCGGAGCGTTGCCCCTTGCTCCCATGTCTTCCCAGGTGGCAGCCATGGATGATGTTCCTGCCTGATTACGTTCTGACCTCTTTCTCAGACCCGCTGTCCATGCATGGGAGGCTGTTTGCGTGCTCGTCCGAGATGCAAGATCTCCCAATTCGAACAGCGGGCTTCCTCAGCCAAACTCATCAAGTTTGAAGGCGCGGTTGGCTTTTCTCCGAGGAGAGCGGAATGACGGAAGGGGCTCACTCAGGCTGTCAATAGTGAGATCCGCGTCGCACGGAACTCAGCTATAGAGTAGCATCGTTGAACGGGCGGCATGCTGATGGAGATGAGGACATGGATCAAGTGGCAACAGAAACGGCTGCCAGTCCATTTTGATTAGATGAGTGGGCTCCCCGCAGAGAGATTGTGGGACGAACCAGGGCGATATCCTGGACGGAGGTGGTTGGGGAGGAGAATGAAGGGATGGTGCAACCCTGTGGAACGCGATTGCTCTGGACCACGTGGGCTTTCTGCATCAATCGATCCTTTTCAGCTTCACCGACATGCTCAACGGCTTACGATGGCATTTTCTGGTAGAGAGGCGTTCGTACCTCGATCAGTGGAGATCAGATCGAAATCTAGCCTGCGGAGGCAAGGCTGGAGGCAAGCAAAGAGCAAACGGCCGGTGACCGGTTCTCGGCTCGGCTCTGCCCAGATTTCTCCGTCTGCATCGCCACCTGCACGTTGCAGCGTCATTTGCGAGCACTACAGCGTTCGGCTACCTGCGACAACGTTCATCGCGTGTGCAGCAAAGTTTGAAGGCATGTTCGGCTCCATGCTTGCATCTGGAAACGTGCAGCCAATGGCTTGTTCGTGCCCGACTCTACGTGTCACTCCTGAGACCCCTACTTACACACTGCACGAGGTACAACGCCCAAGCGGCGCACACGGTATTGGACAGCAGCAAGCGCTTTCTGCATACGTGCAGCGGACGCGCGCTGATCGTTTACCGTGTACCTGTCAATGTCATGCCTAGCACGGGAAAAGCAGCGTAAACGACATCTCACTGTGCGCTGCGAGCCCAGGAAATCCATTGGCCCCTGCGGCCGTCTCCAGCTCGAGACACATTCAGCGCTCAGGACTGGCTTGCTCAAGCCGCTGCAATTTGCTTGACACCACGGCCCCGATACCGCCTTGCGTTGACATCACAGCATCAAGGTCGCTCACTGCTTACATGTTGTGAGCTTTTTCAGAGAACGCACGTCGTGGAGAAGCACGTAGAAGGGCATGATCACTGGCGGCGTCGGGTGATAAAGGGTTGTATTGCTAGAAGTCAAGAATCTAGCTCATCGCAGTACTTTGATCTCGTCCTCCGAAGCCTCTCGACTTTGCCGTTGCGCCTCTTCCCACTCAGCGCTGACAACTGTGGTCTTCAAGATTTTGGAATTGCTACCTATGCTGTCGGTCTCCCACTTCTTGTCTTTCTCGGCCTTGTTTCTCGTGGCTGTGATTTCGACGTCTATCCGTCCGTCTAACCGGCGCGGACCACCTGGTACCCCAGAAGCCGAATTTGAGTGTGTCGTTCTGTCCTGCGAAAGCATGGGCAAGAAGCGTTTCATACCGCTCTCATTGCGACTCTTCCTACTCTGCGGTCTGCTTCGCGGACTGGTACCTTCTGTCTTCGAGTCCGTACTGCTGAGCTGGTATGATCCTCCCTTCCTGCGCGAGTACCCTACTTCAGATGGTGTGCCACGGCGGCGTATCTCATCAGAGCCGTAGAGCCCAGATGGGATCGACTCGAGGAGTGGGCGGAGGTAAGGAACGCAAGAAGTGAGGATGGTGATGCATTCAATGATCTGGGTGACAAGCGTCCACTTCCACAGATCTCGAGTTGGGTTCGCGGAAGAGAAACCGTCAATGTAAGCCATTTGGATTGCGGTCGCAACGACGTCTCTGACTTCTGTCAGCTTTGAGTGTCTGAGAAACAGGGATGGACGACCTACAATGACCGCGCGCCAAAGAACGTAAGTATAGTGACCTTTTTCGCCATGCTCATCTGGAGTGTAACAATGACATGGACAGGGAACAGAATCAGAGCCAGATCGGTTAGCATGTTGATGACGCTCATGCCTTGCCAGAAGGCGATCTGCGTTGCGATCAGCCATGCGCTGGAAAATGGACTGCTTGCGTCAGAACTTACAAAATCAATACACTGGCTGTCGCGATCGCTCGTGCGCCATGGATATATGCTGCCGCACTGAAACGATGTCGCGATTACCGATACGATACCCCAAAGCGCAATGAAGCCGGTAAGTCCAAGCCCCAGATGTCGATGTCTGTCTGATGCAGTGATATTCATAAGCAATGATATTATCGACAGCTTCGCAAGGGCTAAGGTCGCAATGTACAATATTTTGTTTGCATATTCGGCCTACGGAACAAGAAATTAGTCACTGTGATCGACGCAGCATCAACGCAAATGCGCGCGGCAACTTACCTTCAGGTAGGCTTCTACCTCCTTCTCAATCAACGTTGAAAACTCGCGGCCTAAGCCATTCGCAACTTGAAGACTGACAGAAGCTCCAGATCCGATGCTGGTGATCTGCGCGCTGATCGTCAGCTGGGTATGCATGGCAGCATAGCGGGTCTACTTACCAAGGCAAGAAGGACAAACGCATCATCAATATCGACTCGTCGCTTCAATGCGCGCTTCGTGATGAGTCTGGTCACAACTGCCAACGCAGATGTAATAAGTAGAATCCAAGTGACAACATTCAAGAAGGGTCCCAAGTTATCCCTAGACCCCGGCTGCCGCGGAATGGGATGATGAGAAGAAACAAAAATGGCTGTCATCGCATCATTTGTTGAGTGTTCGCCAATAAACAATACAGATGCAGCGAGATAGGTGTACGGGACGCCAAAACGTAAGAATTGAAACGGCCAGTGCAGAGGACGTTGTTGATGGAGGCGTCCGCAGCCAACTTCAGGCGCATCGCTCGAGAAATGTAAGGTTTCGCCAGGCAAAACGCCTAAGAAACAAACGACAGTATCCTTATCCGCCCTGGTTTGTCGGACAAGTCAAATACGCGCTTCGTAACATCAAGCTGGGTGGAGGGGTAGACGAGCTCGGGGTCGGGGGACGCCGTTGTACGTGGTTGTGCAGTGGACGATGCAAGGTCTCCCGACCAAAGTCGATCAACGGTGATGCTTCCACATGTAGCACTGTTTGTACCACTGTTAAGGCCTCGAATGTGGGCCTGAACCTGTGCGCTTGCAATGTAAGTACGACAAGTAACGGCGATAGCAGTGTAGCCTGACGACAACTTCGCTTCGACAGCGACCCATAGTTTGTCTCAGCTGAGACTGATCGTCATTGCGCCATCATTAGCAGGACTCTAGTCTGGCTGACGGTCCGCGAGGGCTGGTGCGACCTTGTAACACATCACTTCTGGCGCGGTAGTACAACATCTGTCGAATGAGATTGGCAGAAGCGGTTTCCCAGTCACCGTGAAACATATGCCAACGCACGTACGGAGGTAATGCCTGATCAGGAAGCGAGATGAAATTCAGTGGTCGCAGCACAGAGCCGTCATATGATGTTGGGTCAAACCTGCTATTGAGCACCAAACTTCAAACAGCATCACAGGACCGGCATCGCCAGACCCATGAGAAATGTCTTCACCAAAGTAAATACTACGGCAGCAATATATTTGTAAAGTTTGACATAACATTGAAGTTGATTGATTGGTCTAGTGTAGACAAAAGAACC
The DNA here is from genome assembly GCA_022225945.1 of Didymella pomorum. Lineage (NCBI taxonomy): Eukaryota > Fungi > Ascomycota > Dothideomycetes > Pleosporales > Didymellaceae > Didymella > Didymella pomorum. The sequence goes on along the minus strand of JAKJXN010000019.1, from coordinate 104,253 downwards.
GGGCTGAACCTGCGCAGAGCTGGAAGCGAGCATTCGTGATACCTGGAACTCGTCAGCATAGACAATGGTTGATGAGGCTGCGTTGACCGTACAACTTAACAATCGATCCTTTGCAAGAGTTCCGCTTCTAGCGTTATATCAGGAACAGCTCTTGTATTGACTCTCTGAGGGTCTGGAATCGGCAGTTTGGGGTCGAGCAGCCCCTTGGGCTTCCAGTCAGGCCTCTCTGGCTTCCCTGGCTTCCATCCATTGCATTTGGGCGTTGGCGCAGCCAGAACGCTGCTGACCAGAGCCAACAAGGGGAGGAAAATCAAGGTGGATCGCATAGTGATGGAGCTTGGCTGCTATTGGCGTGGCGTCAGTTACACGCATCCCTTGGGGCAATATTCTGCGACATACCTTTGTGAGAGATGCGAATGAAAGGATTGATGAGCTAAATTCTTGCGATCGATGCTGTTTTCGAGTCGCTCACAAGCCCCTCATATACCTCTGAGATGAGGCTGAGCAGCAGTTCTGTTGACGCTTTTAGATGCTGTAACCCACCATGAGACTCGACGTCCCGAAGTTCAGCTGATGCGCATTCTCGCTACATTCTACGTTGGGGGCGTAATGAGCCGCTCTCAGCCTTACCTTCGATACCTGACCAGTGCGCAAGCAAGGGCGAGTGACCTCGCCGCGCGGCGGAAGCCTTGCGATGGAGTAAGTAATCTATTTCCTGACACTTGGCTATGGTTGAGAGCTTGGTGTTGCGTCCGATTGGCGAGACGATCGGGAATGAGCCTTCCGAGCGCGCAGACTTGACGTCTGATCGCCGACAATGTGTATGTCGTGTTCCTTCAACATACCGTGTTTGGCTGGAAAGTCGATAATCTATTGAGTGCGTCCCGAGAATGAGCACCTGGGACACAATGGTCGCCATTGAGCCGAGAAATAGTTTGGTAGATTGGATTTAGGTTTGAGACAGAAGACACACATGTATCGGCCGAACAAGTTGAGCGCTCCTAGAAAAGTTCAACTTCATCGTCATCGTCCTTGACTTCATACGGATCTTTGTGGCCATGGTAGTCAAAGTAGGCTTGTTGAACGGATTGATAAGGCGACCCGGATGGACAGAAGGCGAATTGTTCCAGCGTATTGGTGGCCTCACGATAATCGTCCAGCTTAAAGCAAGCATTGCGGTCCAGTTGTGTGGCCCACCCTATCATCTTGCCCCAGTCACGACACTTCCGAGTCTGACCGGCACCAATATGTTCAGCCAGAGCCGGCATTGGGGTATCATCTGCTGCGCACATTACTGTTGAGACAGTCAGCCTAGCTCGGATACGGTACAAGGCAGACTCACTGTCTTGACGTAAGCCATTGAGGCAATGGTTGATGTGGTGAAAGTCGAAGGTCTGGTTGCCGCCGTAGTGCTTCACCGCGATAGCCTTGCGGATATACTTCACACAGTGGAGGTCATGGATGCCTTTTAGATAGTATATGCTGCGCTCAGTGTCCCAAGGGAAGCGGCCAGACGGAGGTAGCCCCAATTTTCGAACGAAGTCGTCATGAAGAGCGACTGCAACGGGATTCGTGTCGATAGCATCCCATGCTGCATCCATATCCTGAGCGGTGCTGTTTGGATTCCAGAAAGGTGAAATGGGCTCATAGGTGACCGGTGTGTCGAACGAAAGCCCACTATAGCGAGTCTTGCCGGCGTTGTGGGTTAAGATTCGAAGTTTCGCGTTGTCCATAACTAACAGTACGTTCGCCGATAGTGAGAGTAGTAGCAGCGACATGAATGCAACAAAGCTGACCGTGTTTGTTGGGATAATCTCCGTAGAGTTGTTGTTCCATGCGATGCCATCCTTCTCTTCTTCAAGTTGCCTCGCAATCTCCTCATCATCGTCGGCGCTCACAGGCATATACTGAGGTGGTCGCTCCATGGCTTTAGTGATATTGTTCTAGCGGAGTTAGGAAGGCAGGAACAGCCGCGGCAGAAGAGGGTCGCATCTCCGGTGTAACCATATCACGTTCTGCTGTTGCCAATGTGGCTCAGTACGCGCTTTACGCTCAGCCATGTTTGCGCTCCGAAGCTCGGTCCAGTGATGGGTGCGAACACGTTCCAACCGCGCTTGCTCTGTATTGTTGCCGAGCGGGCGGGTGCCTTAGCTCCGGGCAAAGCAAGGAAGGTCACAGGCTGACCAACACGACATTGGTGATACGCGTGCAACCAAGATGCTGGAAGACGAGGGGGCTATCAGGTGTTTTGTTGGTGAGCGAGTGCGACTTTGCCAAATGCTGGTTTGTTGCGCCGAGGCGCGCTAGGGTACCAGCCTTAACCACAATAGCTCCTTCCTGATTGGGGAGTTTGACCAAACACGGCAATTTACTCACATCCAATCCTGATGCTTTTGTGTATCTCCGACTCCGCTGTAGTCCTCACAAGACGGCAGGTCAGTAACTCGACAACCTACTTCAGGACGCCGATGTCGCCATGGTTGGTATCGAAGAGCAGTTCCCGACAGACATGAACGATCGGTACGTTGTCCGGGAGGTGAACACAAAGCAGGAGTTGGACGAGGTACTCGACGTGATCTGGGCAGCGAACTACACACCATACGAACCATTTATCCAGCTGTTCTTTCCGGTCCTTGGCTTTACCTCTGCGCACCGCAAGGCTGCAGTTGCCGAATCGAAAGAGAGGTTCTGGAGACAACACACCACAGACCCGTCCAGCCACTGGCTTTACGCCTTCGATACAGTCACCGGGAAGGCAGTGGGCTGCGCGCAGTGGGTTGTGTCAACGACGAACCCCTTCGCCAAGGGCGTACTCAGATTGGAAGCACCATGGTGGCCAGAGGGTGAATGTCGAAAATTCTGCGAATCGATCTTAAACCAGGTTTACAGGCCGCGGGCCAACTGGATGACGCGCCCTCATTGTGGTAAGTGCAGATCATCAAGATAGTATTTGACTCTACGTGATCTATAGAGATCCTTCTCTTCATTACCATTAGCACTCCGACACCGCAAAGAAAACCGGATACATGCTAACGTAGTGCCAGCACTAAATTGGATGGCGGTCCATCCCGCACATCGTCTGTGCGGTATCGGCTCGCGACTAATGAAAGCGGGTATAAAGAAAGCTGACAATCTGGACCTTGAATGCTGGCTGGAGGGATCGGACATGGGCAAGCCGTTGTACGAGAAGTTTGGATTCCAGACTCTTCTCAAGGTGGCCTTCGACACTGATGTATCTGGTGCGACTGATGAATGGCGGAGATGTGCACACGAGATGACGCCAGCGGCTGTTTTCGCGATGTGGAGACCCAGGCAAGGTGTGTGGAGGCTCGAGGACGGACAGAATGTGGGGCTGCCATGGACTCTGGGTTCTCAGCCAGCATTGAATGGTGCCTCCCACTGAGATGTTGAAGGCTCCAGGGAGAGATCGTCGAGGATAGCTGGTACTGAACAAGTAGTAATGTGAATACCCAAGGATTATACAGTTGTGAGGTGTCAAGAAGCGTGCTGCGTCGGGCGCTCTTCGGTGTGAAAGCCTTAGTCCCACATCTGGTAATCCGGGAAGAACTTTCTATGGACTCTCCTGGCGTACTCGACGGTGTTGGGAAACTTCGTCTTAAGAAGATTCCTACTCCAGGGCGCAGAGTCGCTGACGAGGTTGGCGACAACGAAACCGAAGACCGTAGTGTCAGCCTCAGACGGCTCGTTTCCTCCCAAAATCCAGAAGCACTCCTCCTTCTCCGGCTTCTTCTCCATGCTGGCTTCGACAAGACCATTGATAGCGTCCCAGACCTCTTCAGTAAATATGGATATTTCTGCATCACTGAAGCGTCCAGTTCCTTGTTCGTGGAGCCGCTGGATGATGCCCCGGTACGCCAGATTTCCTGCAATGAATCTTGCTGGGTATGGTAGCTTGCACATGGCATGGTCTCGCATGACGTAGTAGTTCTTGACCCAACGCTCATGTGTGTCGTAGAATGCGAGCTTGTCTTCCATCAATGCTCGAATCGCAAGATCATGGCCCTTCTCGACAGGACTCAGATTTGCGTTTAGATCACGCAGCAGACCCTTGTTGACAAAGTCCTTCGCGATCAGAGTCGAGTCCGAAAGCCATACTGGTGACTGCCCTGGGAGAGTAACTTCCACGTACGGTATCTTCCCCTTGGGCCCGGACGGGGCAAAGCCAATCTCGCAGATGTACTTAAGACCTGATAAACGACAACGGAGCTCGAGCTTCGAAACGAAAGGGCTCCAGGTGTATTGGCTAGGTAGGTCGGCACCCCGGTAGATCGCAATACGTTGGTCAGTCTTGAGATCCATTGCGACTATTGCGAGTAGGTGTTTGAAGCCGGGAAAGGAAAATGAAGATTTGAAGATACAAGCGATTGTAGATATGGCGAGGCTCCTTTTCAAGTTGTGGACACCGATCGGCTAGAAGTCTAGACTTAATGGATGTTACGGAACGAAAAAGCACAGCGTCTACCTGCGCTACACTCCCTCGAGACGGATGTATAAGTACCCTGACTTCTGCAGCTCAAGATCCAGCTTCAAGATCATTGGACCTGATAGGTTATTCTTGGTGAGAACGGAGGAGGGGTACCGCCCATTCTGACTATCGATTACTTTCTTGGCCGTAAGCATCTCGAAAGCTTACCTCTTCAGGGCTGGGTAGGCGAGGAGGATACGAGGCTTGACGGATAAGGCGCACCGGTGTCTCGCATGCCGCAAGATAGAAAAGCACTCAAGCTGTCGATGGGTTCAGGCTTAAGGATCGAGCTATGCGCGGCATCGTTATTCCCAGCGGACTACGCGGCTGCTCCCCTCTCCATCGAAAACTTGCAACGTCGACACTGAGCCGTTCAACCTATCGGGCTCATTGAGAGTCCGAAGGTGGCGAGCATATCTGAGATGATCTCACTCTGCGAGGCGATGCAGCGTGAGCTGTGCAAGTGAGGAATGTGCGCATGATCAGGCGAGCTGAAGCAGGTTGGCTGTATCGAGCGGTAGAGCTGCAAGTCAGTGTGCAGCTCGGCCCCACTTTCGGCATGCTGTGGTCACGTGACACCGCGTAGAATTCTTGCAAGGCTGACAGGCGCTTCTCCCTTTTGAACATACAGATTGAGCGTAGCAATCGAGATATTACCTCAATAAGGTGTTTGAGATTCAATCTGAATAGGCGAATGCAACATTTGTTGTTGCCATCACCTTCTCAACGCTCTCGTAAACTACGTCATTGACGTCTCCGTACGCGAAGGTTCGCGCTCAGCTCTGGGCAATTCTATCGACCACCGCCACCGATCACTCAACACGCGCCTCCTTTGATAACAGCATGCATGAAAGATGCCCTTGAAAGCCGCGTCGGTCTCGAACCAGGTCGTACGGAAGCGCAAGCGAAAGGCGCAAGACGAACATGCAGAACATGCCCAGCATTCTGCTGAGTCTATGCCAGCGCCTGACGGCGATGACCGAGATCATTTGAGCGCTGCAGCAAATGAGAGCACAACGACCACAAGTCTTCCTACCAAGACCCATGACGGCGGCAAGAAGCCACGACGAACAACGAAAGCGAAGAAGCCCGCTCTAGTACGGCGCTCCTCTTCGACATTGGTCGAAACAACAATACCATGGCCGGAGCACTTCACCAAATTGCAGCAAGTGCATCGAGCGCTCAATCTCGTCTATACTTTCTGCTGCACGCGCAAGCAGCTCGCCACGACCCTCGACAACCTGAGAGCGACTGTCGAAGGACACATCAAGCGCGAACTCCTCGTTGAAGATGTAGCGCAGATCACGGCTTTGATACCGCGGGCTATCAATTTCGCCTACGTCGATGAAGCTATGCTACAAATCAACTTGATGGGCCAGGAAGACAACATGAAAGGAAGGAGAGCGCAGGACTTCCTTATCATGCAGCCTGAGCCGGACAAGGGTGAACACCGAGAGGTACTACTTTTCGAGTTCATCGATGGAGATCTGAAGCGCCAAGTTCAGAATCCAAAAACAGGCGAACCCACGAGAGCATTTCAAAGGCTGCGCCACGAGGAGCTCAAGATGCCCGTGTTCAGCCAAAAGCAGATGATGAACCTCATTGAAAAGAGAAATGTGAAGTTTAGCTCGGCCATCAACGCATTCCTGAATCAGTGCGCCGAAGAAGGGCGTAACGCCGTGGAGAAAATCAAAGAGGCATCTTTGATGTTCATACCTCAGCCCACAGAAAGCCGCGACTCTACTCCAGGGCCTCAGGTTTCGAAGTTGCCGACGTCTATACCGACTGAGCGAAAGAGTATACCCGAGATCGTGGATGAAATGAAGACCCTGGAATGGTACTCTGGTCAGATCGTACCAGACGGTCACCGAGTTTTTGACCCACAGCCTCCCATCTACGGCGACCTCAATTTCGCTATGTCTCAAAGTCTCGTCAATGCATTGTACAATAGAAGTAACATCACACAGCTGTATGCACATCAAGCTGAGGCTATCAACAATCTTTACGAGGGAAACAATGTCATTGTGTCAACGTCAACAAGCTCGGGCAAGTCCCTGATCTATCAGATTCCAGTCCTTCATCAATTGGAACAGGAGCTCGAGACACGCGCAATGTATATCTTTCCTACAAAAGCGCTGGCACAGGACCAAAGAAAGAGTATGAAAGAGTTGCTGCGCTATATGGACGGCTTGCAAGACGTCATCGTGGAGACCTTCGATGGAGATACAGCCATGTCAGATCGTGACTATATCAGAGACGAGGGCCGAATTATCTTCACGAATCCGGACATGCTTCATCTGACAATCCTGCCACAGGAAGAGGCATGGCGAACCTTTCTGCAGAATCTGCGTTTCGTTGTCGTGGACGAGCTGCACGTTTACAATGGCCTTTTCGGGGCTCACGTTGCAATGATAATGCGACGGCTGCGCAGGATATGCGCTGCACTGGGCAATCGACATGTCAAATTCATATCGTGCTCGGCGACAGTTGCGAATCCCGAAGCCCACATGAAGACGATCTTCGGGGTTGAAGAAGTCAAATTGACCGACTTCGACGGCTCACCGTCTGGTCGTAAAGAGTTTCTGTGCTGGAACACTCCCTTCAAGGATCCAGGGGATCCTACGTCAGGCCGCGGTGACTGTAACGCTGAAACGGCGAAGCTCTTCTGCCAGCTAATCTTGAGGGGCGTGAGGGTCATAGCATTCTGTCGAGTCCGAAAGCAATGCGAGGCCTTACAGGCGGCCATCAAGACAGAGCTAACAAATCTCGAGCGCACAGAGGTTATTGGACGAGTAATGTCGTACCGTGGCGGTTACACACCGCAAGACAGACGGCAGATCGAGCGAGAGATGTTTGATGGCAAGCTGCTGGGTATCGTAGCGACCACAGCTCTCGAGCTAGGTGTCGACATTGGCTCTTTAGATTGTGTGCTCACAGTCGGCTTTCCGTACACCATTGCGAATCTCCGTCAACAGAGTGGACGTGCTGGACGACGAAACAAGGACTCTCTGTCCGTTCTGGTTGGCGATTGTTTCCCAACAGATCAGTACTACATGCAGAATCCGGATGAGATCTTCACGAAACCGAACTGCGAGCTCCAGGTCGATCTGGAAAATATGCTGGTGCTTGAGGGTCACGTTCAGTGCGCCGCACATGAGATGCCCATCAGCGTTGAGGCAGACACAGCATACTTTGGGCCACGCCTGCCCAAGATTGCCAAAGAACATATGCGCAAAGATGCCAGCGGCTTCTATCATTGCAACGAGCGCTTCTTACCACAGCCTTCTCGTTCAGTAGCTATTCGAGATACCGAAGACACCCATTTCGCGATCATCGACGTCACTCATGGCAAGAACACAGTACTGGAGGAGCTGGAAGCTTCACGTGCTTTCTTTACAATTTATGACGGCGGAATTTTTTTGCACCAGGGTAACACGTATCTGGTGAAGGAATTCAGTCAGGAGCGTATGATTGCGAAGGTAGAATACGTCAAGGTAGACTGGACCACGCAGCAGCGCGACTACACCGACATCGATCCAGTCGAGACAGAAGCCATTCGCAGGATCCCTGGTTCACGATCTAAAGCCTTCTTTGGACCCATCAAGATCCAGCAAGTCGTCTATGGCTTCTTCAAGATCGACAAGAAGCGCCGCATCCTCGATGCCGTACAAGTCGACAATCCTCCCATCATCCTGTTCTCCAAAGGCATGTGGCTTGATGTCCCAAAGTCGGCTATGGACATCCTGAAATCCCGCAGGCTCAACATAGCCGCCGGTATCCACGCGGCTGAGCACTCGGTGCTATCGCTTATGCCCAATTATGTCATCAGCATGCCCGGCGACGTGCGCACGGAATGCAAGTTCGCCATGAAAGAATTCGCAAAGAAAGAAACACAGCGTAAGCGTCCCGCGAGACTCACCTTTTACGACGCAAAGGGAGGCGCAAGCGGCAGCGGCATCTCGACCAAGGCTTTCGAGCATGTCGACTCTCTACTTGCACAAGCCTGCAAACGTCTCGAGACGTGCCATTGTTTGGAAGGATGTTTGGAGTGCTGCAACGACGATCGCTGCAAGCACGCCAACCAAGTTATGAGCAAAGCTGGCGCCATGGTCATCGTTATGTGCTTGCTGGGTCGAGAGAAGGAGATCGACGTTGATGCGTTGCCGTGGGGTGAGGAGGACACAGTGCAGGCGGGTATTGAAACTGTTGTCGAAGCAGAGACAGTACGCATGGCGAGAGGCAAGGTGGTCGACGGCGTGCTGATTAAGGAAGAAGAAGAGGACGAGGACCATTTCGCTAGGAGTGTCCACATGTTTGGTGGCGAGCGCACGTTCATAGGCGTGCACAAACAGCAGCCTGTTCTGGGGAAGGCGGGCAATTCATACGGCTCCTGGGCTAATTGATAGATATACAGTGCCGAAGTCAAGAAGGTCTGCGTTCAACGTCTCATTGTGCAAGCTCTAGGCTAGGATTCTGGGAGGCAGTCAGCTTCTTGTGAGAGCTGTCTTGCAACCTAATAAATCCCCTATTGGCCATAACCTTTTCTGCCTCCCCTACTGTATGCTTGAATCAAGGCATGTTGGGATTCGGAGCGCCCTTGCCTAACTTAAAGTGGCCTGGCATCAAGTTGATGAATACAGACGCAGGATCGTATTTGGCCGATACTGCCATCAACTTCTGAACATTTGCCGCGCCATAGCTGCTGATTGGATCCTCAAACTGCGACGCGTAGTTCATGTAGATGTAGTCATTGTCCAATCCTTTGCTCTTCGCTTCTGCCTTGACCTTCTTGATGATAGTCGAGAAGAAAGCGAGAACCCTAGCATCATCGGACGCATTCTGCCATCGCGAGCTCATGTTCATGATAAAGTAGGGTCCGGTCGCTGCATTCAGACCAAGCGCGTTTCCACCGTTCTTCTGCATGCCTCTCAGCTGGCCGGCGGTAATAGCCTGGATCGAAATCGACGGGAAGAAGCCTGCAGCGTCTTGAACCGCTGGAAGCTCGGCATAGAAAGTGCTGACGAGGAACTCGAAGAGGCCTCTGTCAACTTTGAATGTCACGTCCCACTGCGTCTGGCGTAGACCATCTGTGAGGCCTTGGTTCATCATTATGGTGAGCTCTGCCAGCGTATGGATGTCCGTGGATGACTGCAAGTGTGAGATGGTGTTCCAGTCGTTGAAGATGCTGGCATTCGCAACAGGCTTTGCGTAGTCGAGTTGAGCGATCGCTATCTTGCCGAGGGGAGCAGCGTACGAGAATGACTGTGTTCGTCAGCTCTGAATCGAGAGATGTGACTCTTTTGTTGCAGAAGAGACCCGGCTATGAGAGGATAAACCCTAGAAAATGGGAGGTTGTTGGGGGTTGCCAAGTGGGCATTTACAATGCGATAGTAGCTCTGGACGATACAGTGATCTTTGTATGTTGTGGCCGGTCCTATTCTGCAACATGAAAGCGAGATTCAAGGTACTTACTATGATCTCAGCGGCATCGGTATCCTGGGAAGACTTTGTTGTAGCGAAACTGTGCACTGCATCAAGGACCGTAGGGAACTTGTCCTCCGAGTAGATACGCTGGCCTCCCCACATCTTCCCGAGAGGGAAGGCGTCCAACTTGAAGTTGGTGACGATACCAAAGTTGCTGCCACCGCCTCGCAGAGCCCAGTATAGATCTGGGAACGTCTTGGGACTTGCGGTTACAATGACGCCCGATGCCGTTACAACCTCAAAACTTGCCACGTTGTCGCAAGCCCATCCAATTTTGTTAGCAAAGAAGTTGATACCTCCTCCCAAGACAAGACCGGGAACTCCGACTGGAGCCATTCGGCCACCAGCAACGCCAACGCCATGTGGCTCAAGCGCAGTATAGACATCCACCCATCGATTGCCAGGGCCGACGTCTACCGTTTTCTTGTCTGAAGCTACGGACACTTGCTTGAAGCTCTCCATAGTGACCGTGATCCCTCCTTCAATACTAGAAGCTCCTCCAAAAGCAGCATGACCACCGCCTTTGACTGCAAAAGGGCAGCTGGTCAGACGTGACAAGAGCACAAGAGTCGACACATCGAGGACCTTTGCAGGCTTGAAGACACAGCGGGGTTGTACGGCTCCTTGTTGGGCACTCCAGTATCCGCTTGTAAAGTTGATGTAGGCCGAAGAGCCTTGCAACGACAATTTCGAGTCACCATAGATGGTCTTCAGGGACGTGCACTTGACGATGTCAGCGTTGAACCATGGAGAAGAGTACGCAACTTACAGCAATCGAACACGGACTCAGGTCCAGCGTGCGCTCGACCAGTCCAGAAAGCTCAGGAATAGCCGAAACGTCAACACCGTTGCCAATAAGAGCCTCGGTGATGTTGAAGTTGGTAGGCTCGAAAGTACCAGTGTTGGCTTGGGCGAGAGTACCCGCCGCAAGCGCGCCAAAGGAAGCAACGGCGCCAGACCTCATGTTTGCGGTTCGAGGCAGATGGACTGACAGAGACAACCATGTGGAGGAGCACGTAGCATTTTTAGATGCCCTGGTCTGTTGGATCGCTCCGCGGATGATTACTGGCCAAATTGAATAGGGACCGCATCAGGCCCAAGGTGATGGTTCATGGACACGGAGATGTAAACAACCCTGTACATCATTCGATTAGTGTGGCGAAATGGCGGGAGAGCAGGAGCATCTCTTTCCCTGGACGGAAGTAGCTAGACGTGTAAGTGCATCCTTCCGGCTGGGTTGCGAATTAGGTAGGTGCGAATTGTGAAGCCATGGCACGTGGATTCGGCCCTTTACAGGATGCATCCTTCGAAGACGTTTACGAGTGGCCATGAGGATGATACCCGAGAGCTCAGCATGGAGAATCCTCGAGATGCCAATACGACAGCCCTTATTGATGTCGAGAAGTAGATATCGATGTCGCGAAGTCTACTGAATTTAGGCTCGCGGCGGCACGGTCGCTCTTGCCGAGAGTGGAGTGGAGTGGGGTCCATGTCACCGCCCGCCGTCGTCCACCTTCCCTCCGACATGCCACTCATTCGAAGCGAAACCCCTGCCACCAACACGATGCATAAGTCATTTGCATGCGGATGTTGACCCGCAAACGCGGCAGTAGCCCAGACGTTCAGGCAACGGGCCGCGGTCGCTGCTGCGCCCTGCCCGCAACCTTGACGAGGATGCTTTCGAGGATCAACTTCATCTCAGTCATCTAAGCACTTCTCAGTCCCAAGCTCTCTAGTTCATGTGTCTCGTTTTCACAGTATATTCACAACATGTAACTCAACATTTGAGCGTTGTTCGTGCAGGATCAAGGCGTCCGTACACAAATTACCCAACCCGCGCCTCTGGGGCCTGCCAAGCTTCCTGTCCCGTCCCTGAAATCCTTCTGTATGCAGCAAGTCAAGATGAGCAACACCAGATTTTCACGCCCTTCCAGAAGAGCGATTGCAGATGGGCTCAGTGTCATCTGCCCCCTGTGGTCTCTAACGGAGTCTCTGTCTTATCATCAATAGGAGTACCTTGACAAAGATGACTGTCACTACAGTTATCATATATCATGATCGATGTGACGGGTCTGGAATCGTCTGGCTGTGGATACATTGTCACCAATTACCAAGGCAAGGCTTCCAGCCCGAGCTCAAAATCAACCCGTGCCGCGCGCCCAGAACCTGCCAGAGTCTTTGTGGGCTCCGGATAGCCTGAGGACTAAATGTGGGATGCAGGGATGCTTTACTTGGACCGACAAGGTAAACGGGCATGTCTAAGAGACCTTGCACTTGGGCCTGGTACTGTGGCTGCGGCTGATGCCGTTTGGGAAACCAAGCGGAAGAGCACTCCGTCCAAGGCATGTATAGCTATCGGACATCAGCACACCTGCTGGAGACTTGTGCGCTTAGACTCGTTCCCAATACTTCTGTCAAAATGTCTACACCAGCAAAAACACCCGTCTCGAAATCAGAGCTGCTGCACACCAACGCTGCTATGCTGGCTTTGACATCGCTCTTCGTCCTTGCTCGAGTTGGAGTTCAAATCTCAAGACGTAGGGCTCCCGAACTTCACGACTTCTTCATATATTTCGCCTTTGTCTTGTACTTGGCTCTTTGGATCTGCTACCGCATCGTCATCGACCCCATGTTCAGGGCATATGCTGTATACAGCGGCCAAAGCCCACCTTATCCGACGATGATGCACGACGCGTCCCAGATGCTGAGGCTCATTACGGCGGCTCAGATGTGCTTCTATACCTCCCTACTTGGTGTGAAGTTATCATTGCTCACACTGTATCGAAAACTTTTGAAGGGCTTGCCGAGCCTTTATCACAAATTGTGGTGGGGCATTGTCGCAGTAGTCGTACTGGTAAATCACAGAGTTCCACATTCCAGTTCTGGGCTGACATCGTCTAGTCGTGGATAGGCAGTGTACTTAGCAGCACTTTCACATGCAATGACTTAAACGCCAAGTTCAACCAAGGGAAGTGCGGAGGCACGCCAGACGAAGCACAAAGAGTCATCTTCAGCTTGTACTTCGCCTACGCTGTCGATGTCCTTACTGATCTTATGGGTACATCGTCCTGCCCAGCTTGACTATCTCTGCATTATTGTCATCGATTAGCTGACCTTTCCACACAGTTATGATCTTGCCATTCCACCTGACGTGGAGTCTTCAAATGCCACGGGGCCAAAAGACTGGAATCTTCGTCCTTTTTGGCAGCGGCTTTGTCTGCATAATCTTCGCCACACTCCGGGTCATCAAGCTTGGTGTGGATGGCACTGGAAAAGCAACCATGCCGGAGCCCAAGTGGATGCTGCTTTGGACTGTTCTTGAGACATCGATGGGTAAGTCAAAATCTTTTTCGCGCAGTCGAGACTTGGCCTGACATGCAATAGCTGTCATCATCGGCTGCTCTCCAGCCTTTGCCGTTCTAATTCGACACCACTTGATAACTCGCCACACTTCTCACACGAGCGAAGGCCTCCAGGGTCAAGTCTCGGGATCTAGAGACGTAAACATGAACAGCTTAGGGAGATCTGAAGCTAGCCGGTCACGGAGAGCAGACAACGATGTATATTGGGATGACGGACACAGCAGCCAAGAAGCGCTGGCCAAGAGCGACGGCATCTTAGTCACGACAACACCGCACCAAGAAGACGGTCGTTCAACTGACAGTCGACGAACATGACATACCAATTCACGCTACGGACATGTACTTTTTGAACGAGTGAACCCCTCCTCCAATTCTCCATAGTCTCTCCTAAACTCTCGCTCCAACCGCGCCTAGACGATAGGCTTCTCGTCTCCAACAACCAACTTCTCGTCGCGCGGGTAGTCCGGCGACGGCGAACTGCCGCCATACATGAGCGCGGTAAGACCAATCTCGTGGTTGATCTCGGCCATGCGCTCCTGGTCTTTCTGCGCGGCTCCCTCGCTGCCGAAGATAATGTCCATCTCCTCGAGCGAGAGACGCTTGGTCTCGGGCACGAAGAACCAGATGAACGCCGCGCCGAGCAGAGTGAGCAGGCCGAAGAGAATGTAGGTGCCGTAGGTGATGTGTTCGAGCAGGTCGGGCGTGATTTGACCTATGATATAGTTAGTATACTAATAGCGACGAAGTATGGGCTGAGGACTCTGGGCTTACCGATGATGAAGTTGTTCATCCAGTTGCTGCTGCCGCCCAGCGCGGTGCCGTACGGGCGTGTGCTGATGGGCCAGATCTCGGCGATCAGAATCCAGGCACAGGGACCCCAGGAGTAGCCGAAGTGGATGACGAAGAGCCAGACCATGACGACGGCGGCCCAGCCGGCAGCCTTCTGGTTCTCGAAGTCGTTGTAGTTCTTTGCGAGAATCACTGCGATGACGAGGTGCGAGAATGCCATACCGATGGCGCCGATGGTGAGCACGGGCTTGCGGCCAGCACGGTCGATGTACAGCACGGCGGGGACTAGAGAGTATTAGAAACGGGCTGCATGGAGGACTGTGTGAGGCTTACTGGTGGCAATGAACATGACGATGCCGACAACACCTGTCGCAAGCAGAGAGGTAGTGTTACCAGTGAGACCGAGCTGGCTGAAGATAGACGGAGCGTAGTAGAGAATGGCGTTGATGCCGGTCCATTGCTGGAAGAACATGGTGACAGTGGCAACGATGACGCGCTTGAACATGGCCTTGGTCTTGAAGAGGGCGCCGATAGCGACGAACTGGAGCTTGAAGGTGTTCCAGGCGGTCAGCTGGGCGAGATGAGGGAACTTCTCGGCAATGCTGCGCTTCTCGAACATGGACTGGGCCTTGATCTCGAGGAATTCGAGCTCAATCAGTTCGTGGTCCTCGGGAAGCTCACGGAGGGAGGCGAGGGTGCGGCGAGCTTCGTCTTCACGGCCGTGGTGGACGAGCCATCTGGGGGAGAACGGCATCCAAAGCATACCGATGAAAAGAACGGCAGCGGGTACGAGCTGAATGCAGATGGGCACGAGCCAGGCAGCATTGGATTGATTGTCGCCGGTTCCGCCGATGTAGTTGGTTCCGTAGTTGATCCAGAAGGAGATCATGATACCGAAGGTAATGGCCAACTGCTGGCCGGCTACAAGAGCACCACGAACCTCACTGTTGTTCGGTCAGAGAAGTACAACAAAACAATGGAGAGGACTAGACTTACGGAGGAGCACATTCTGAATTGTACATAGGCACGATACAAGATAGGCAACCGACGCCAATACCACTAGAAGAGTGTCAGTGTTGTGCCTTCTGAGCATCAAAGGAGAGTGACTCACGTAATGAAACGACCAGCAAGAATCTCATTGTGTCCGCCAGCGATGGCTGTGATCTGGATGACAACACCGAGTACGAAGACACCGGTGGCGGCCAGGATACCGTACTTGCGTGAAAGGGTCTCAGCAACGAAACCGGACATGACAGCACCAAACCAAGCACCAAGCTCGAGAATGGCCGTCAGCCAACCCTTCTGTGTCGGGTTGTCGATGTACCCATCAGTCTCTGAGGGCCAGCAGTCAGTACATGAGTAGAATGATTGGACAGTGAGGGTCAAACATACGCCTTCCGAAGGACGGCATGGCCAGAATGCCAGAAAACATGCCCTGGTTGTATCCGTAGAGAACACCACCCAAGCAGGCAAACAGCGCAATGCGGAAGACCTTGAAGTTCTTGACGAGAGCCGAAGGGCCACTCTTGCCCATCAGAGCCTGACGCCTTTCGAGCGCGGCATCAAAGCCAGCGGGAGCTGCACCTCCACCACCCATGATGACTGTCGATGGGTTAAGGTTTTGGAAGATGGAAGTGTGAAAGAGAGTACGAGGTGATCGATGCACCCCAGATCTGCGGAGCTTAAAGCTTACCTGGGGATTGCAGGCGACCCCAGGTCTTTGTACGTTCACATTGCGCTCTTACCATGCTGCAGCCCTATGGCATATTATCCAGCACCCTGGCAATGAGGGGCCCCACAGTCATCGCGGTACTTCGGGCCCATCAGCACACCGCGACCGTTCAACGGTCAGAATGCTCATACGAATCGTATACGGCGCCAGTGGCAGCCGCACGTAGTGCATACGACTAAACCGACTACCGATGCAACGCTCTTGCGACTCTTGGCTAAAGTGAGTTCGGCTTGGAGACCGAGGACGCCTTCACGGCTTCAATGGCGTGTGCTCCACACACTGCAGGGTGTTTGATTGGACAGCATCCGGTCTTGAGCTCCGTGATGGTCGTTCTCCATCTGCCTGAAGGCCAAGCCGCGGGGGGATTTAGGCTAATATGCTCATTCTCACGCTGCAGCACGACAAGTCTCCTCGGAATCATCCATAAGCTGGGGTCTGGTGGCGCGCATCATACAGAGTGCTGCCATTGATATCGCGCTTGATGTCCACGCGTTTTGTGTGCCGCACAGCTTCCCGGTTCAGCTCTGAACGTGATTTGCGATCTCGACATGCTCCAGGACTATTGGAGAAAGGTGCACCGTGTCGATTACTGGATGGTTGGTTGGGAAGCCTCCCCGCATTGCTGAGGTCTCTCCATGGGGTCCTATGAGGTTTCGACAGTGAACAAAGGAACGGAAATAACCTTGAAATTTTAGCTTTTGTCACATGCAGAGCTCAGGAGACGAGCGTTCTTGTCAGCAGCGGAGTCCTTGAGGCGAGCGCATTGGTGTGCTGCAATAACGTCGTGACGATGATCTGGGGGAGGGCCTGAGAGCGGAATGGAAAGCTTGACGCACGCCCCACCCAGACCTCGGGAACGCGCCTGTCTCCAGACGCGCCATTGCAGAATTGGCAAACGCGCCTGGTTTCCTTCTCCTTTACCACATCGACCTAGTACTACGATCCAGACAGCGGCTCTCAGAAACTCAATCAAGATGGGCGACTCAATTCTGACGCGGAAGCGGGATCTGGTCTATCTGATTTTCTTCATCATTCATCTCCCGGTGATGCTGGGTGCGTAGCTTTCTCTCCATTACCCTGCGGCATCTCTCAGTGCATATTTGGCATCATGCTCGTGTCGCAGGCTCCGCGGGCTGTATCCTGGCCCGCGTACCCAGCAGCTCGTCCAGTTAAAAGCTTGTTTTCAGCCGCAGTCTCGCAATCGGAGGGCCGGGAATATGTACCGCAGTCGATCAGAAGTCAACTTCGATCAAGAGTTTAGACACGTGATGAACTCCTCTTAGACTGTGGTATACGGCAGACAGCTTGCTGGCAGCAATGCATCCTGCTTGGAGATCTGCACACGTGCACCTCGACATTCCCTTAATCGAGACCGAGGACTGAAATCCAGTCACTCGTTACTGTTGTTCTGTCTCAGCCCGTCCAATGCCACACCACCCACCCTCTGCATCCCCTCCCTCACTCCAATTCTAACATCCCACCAGCATTCGACCTAACCTCCTACTACCCCACCGCCATAAAACCCCACTGGATGACCTCCCTCCGGCACTTCTACACCACCACCTACGCCGACCGATTCTTCTCTCCCACACCCCCTTCTTGGTTCCCGGCGCTCACCTTCCTCGAGCTAATCTACCACCTCCCGCTCACGCTCTGGGCTATCCCCGCCCTGCTGCGCAACGACCCGCGCATTCCGCTGGCGCTGCTGGTGTTTGGCATGGAGACGAGCATCTCGACGCTGGTGTGTCTGGCGGAGATGTGGAGTTGGGAGGAGTTGACGCCGCTGCAGAGGGGGATACAAGGATTGGGGGGAATGTATGGGGGATATTTGGCGCTGGGGGTGTTTATGACGGTGGATTGCTACGCGAGGTTGGATCGGTGGATTGCAAGGCAGAAGGGATTGGTGCCGGTGACGAAGAAGGAGCTTTGAGAAGGTGCGGAGAGGGCGTGGCATGACTGAGCGGTGTGTTGTTGGTGCAGGGCCAATGTAGCGTGCACTCTAGTGTATGCTATTGACTGTAGATGCTTGGTGTTTCTTCGCATGCACTTTACTATGCTGAAGTACCTGAGGCATTTGCCCGCTCCTTCTCTTCCATCTTCCGCCTTGCGGCCAGGATCATCTCCTCTCTCTTCCTCTGCAAGTTTGATTGGCGTTCGTTGCGGTCCGCGCTCCAGGCCTTCTTGGGCTTTTCTTCTGTAGGCTCAGGTGTCTGGCTGAGCTTCGAGGTGAGGTTGTATCGTGTTATCAGATCAGGGTGTGATGGCTTAGCAGCAGCGGCAACTGGCCTTGTAGGTACAACTGGTGTCGGCGCAGCAGGTAGCTGGAACGATGTAGGTGCCTATTGCGACACGTTAGTCTTCGATGCTTGTCTGCCCTTGTCAAGGCAGACTCACGCTGTCCAGAGACCTCCCGCTCAGCACCCGCTCCGTTGTAGCAGCTGCGTTCCCTCCGTTCCTTTGCAGGTCCCACGCAATGTCCCTCCTATTTAGCTGTGGGAACATCTGGGCTATTGTGTCGATCTGCGCGGGGTCTATGCGTGTCGAGCGGGTTGCGCTTGGTCGCGTGCCATTTGCGGAGGGCTTGCTGGAGTACCAGCGGTACACGAGGAAGGCAACGACTGCGAATACGATGACTTGCGGTATGTTGATGCTCTGTTCGGCCATGTTTGCGATGTACGTAGGATCTGAGAGGGAGTGCGGCGGGCGCGTTCGGGTGACAGCGGACTCGTCGCTACCAGTTAGATGGAAGCGAGCTTTTTGGCGGATGTGACAGTAACGGAGCTTTGGGGGCGAATGTACAGCCAAAGTGGTCTCGAATGGATATAGTGCAGACTGGCAGTCAAGGAGAAAGAAGGTGGTGAGGTCAGAGCGGCAAGTTCCACTTGTTCCTGCCGCGGCAAACGGCGCATTTCACTAGCCACACCGATGCACGTTCATCCGTGATCGCCAACGATGTAGAGCAGGGTCGAACACATCTCCAAGACCTTACGGCACAAAGAGGAAAGTGACATAGGACCGCAGTTCTTATGATAGCAGCCCGTCTGCATACGACCTACCTGTGGCTGCACCCGTTTGCTCATCGAATCTTGAAGTCTGTAACCATCTGCTCGATCACTTCCTTTGTCTTACCAGCGAAGATCTCGCCCTCCATATGACCATCAACGTAGGCTTCCCCACGGACTCGCATCACTTCTTTAGATTCATGGTCCATGCGAAGGATGACGGGGACTGAACATCCGAGCAAGATGCAAACTGCATCGCGGTGGTGGGTGTCCGCCGGCGACAATCCGACCAAGTCCCCTCGTCCTTCATCAATAGTACGCTGGCACTTGAAGACGGACCGATTTTGAAGGACCATTCGGACACGCCTCATGTACTCTTCCACCATACTTGGCTGCGCACCTCCGCTCGCGGATAGGTTGGCAAGAGGCAGCCCGCCCCACTCTGATATTTCTGTCAACGCTGATGCACAAGCTCTCCGATACCATTGTGGAGCGAGTTTGTCGTCTGCTGTTCGGTTGGCAACAAGTGTTCGCCAAAGTTGCTCACTTGGCCCCTCCTTGACGTTGCCGTTCCAGCCTAGCATCTTCAAGCAACTAGCTGGTATCTCTGAGCCTCTGCACCAGTCCACTCTTTCCGCGCGATCGACTTCACTGATGATACCTAGGGTGATCCCCTTCGTAAGAAGTGTACCGTTGTATACTCCGGGGGTGGTGATGAGCGAGCGTGAGAATGGATTGGCCGGCAATCGATTGGTAAAATAGGTATCTGATTTCTTGATAATGCCTTCGGTTGATCTTTGTAATTCTGCTACCATAGCGACTTCACGAGAAGCGTTGTATGAGCACGCACGAGGGAGACCGATCAGTCTCGTTGCGGTTCCAGCACCAAAGGCGCTTGCCAGCATCCATGTTGGTATAGCGTGTTCCTTTCGAACGGAGTCATGGTTCAGCCAGGGCTGTAGTATGATATTGAGAGACTTCTGCGTTTGCATGCAACGCTGTACAAGCTGCGAACAGAGATCGATGATGTTCTTCGAGTAGTCTGTGGAGACGAAGTCTACTGGCAGCGTTTTAGATGGACCTTCCGGAACATACGAGTGCACATCGTTGGCCAGATAAAGTAAGGCGAAGATAATGTCCTGTGGTTCAGATACCACGAACGAGGAGGCGGCAACTATCAGCGACTCCAGGTCCATGACTTTTGCTTTGATCTCGCCGGTTGACGACTTCTGGAAAACGCCTCTTGAAAGCTGCAGCAGAGCTTTCAAGCCAACAGTATTAACGTTGTGTATAGGACTCTCTTCCGTACCACCCGATTGAATTGCAGCGCAAACTTGACGGAATCGATCATGATTTTGAAGCATGAGCTCCATAGCATCAGCAAAGTTGACCCAGCTTTCGACCTGATCTCCGTACCTCACAGACAGTCTCTTCGCGCATGCTATCTCCTGTATCACCCAGCGGCGATTGAACCAGGGCCTCCGGAGAAGGCCGCAGAACTCGGACAACGAGTGCACTAAGTCGTCCGTTGCTAAGGCAGTTTTGAGAAGACTGTCAAGGGTCTTGAGGTTGAGAATTTTCTCAATCAAGCTTTTGATCGACTTCGTCGAGTACCCGTTATAGCCGTCTTCGCCAAGCCAGATAGCTACATTCCATGCACTGGAGTATATCTGGGGCATCTTGGGGATTTGGTGGCTCTTCTCTGTTGCGCTGCTCTGATCGATGCACAAGGCGTCCACCCAGAGCCAGGTGGGGACCTCATGGTGGCGTAGACGTTTCAAAGCCCAGTAAAGATTCTGTCGAATCCGTAGGAAACGCAGCTCTACTTGCACAGGAGCATCCTGATCCTCGATATTACACAGGTAGATATTCTGAGTTGGGGTCCTGGGACCCCAGGCGTACGACAGAGCCTGGTAATTGAGCGGCTTCTCGATAATAGATGCCAGAGGAACTCGTTTCAAAGCGCAGTAGACGTGGTCCTCGAGGAGTCCCGGGGTAATGCACAGCAGTCTGACTTCGGAGTCAGAGAGTGGAGAGTACTCGTACGGTTGGTGTGTCTCGTTTTCCAGCTCTCCGTCTTCATTGGAAATCTCGTCGAGATACAGCTCCGATTCTGGTGAATGTGACAGTGCTCTCTCGTCGTATACGTGCACACCTGGCGAGCCCTGGCGTTCGCGTTTGCGGCCACGAGGAACTTCATCTTGGTCGAGTATCGTATTGCGTGCAGCTGCGTTGACCTTGCGTCGTTCATCGACCTTCCGTCGTTGCTCAGACCTAACCCTGCTAAATCGATCCACCTTGGGTCTGACGAACTGAGTATCTTCTGCCTCCTTCGACTGCATCACAAAAGTCTATTTGTCTACGGAAGGATAGAAGCGGTGGGATCGAACGCGGAGGAGCAAATACATTAGGTCGAGTTGTCAGGCTGAAAAACTCAGCTTTGCTGTTGAACGCCTCCAACAACATGCAACACGAGGAAGTGGCTGGTGTTGCGCCGGTTCGCGAGCTTGCGCGTTCCGCGCCACAAATTGCAGGGTCCACCTGTGAACGCATTGGTCACCTTCACCCGCGATTCCCGACTGCGCGCAGCCTCGAGGCGTTTCTCACCGGTCTTCCAAACGGTTCCCGAGCCATGTACATACCGCAGTGACCTCCCTCGCGACTGACGGTTACCTTTGTGCGCACATCGAGCCCTTCCCTATTCCAAGCTGCACGTTCGCGGATACCCTGCGGATCTGCGGACCTCCGAGATGGCGTCTGGCGACAGCAGCGGGCAGCATGAGCTCGACGACATGGCCGACAAGAAGCCCAGCCTCCCGGTGGAGGAGGACATCATGCAGCTGGCGCGCCTGGGCGAGATTGGAGCCATCCAGAAGCTGTTCGACAGCGGCAAGTTCGATGCGACATACACGGACGAGCAGGGCATCACGCCGCTGCATGTGCGTTCAAATCTCTCTATACATAATTCAGAGTACTGATTCTCGTAGTGGGCGGCCATCAACAACCACTACGCGCTCTGCCATTTCCTCATCCAGTCCGGCGCGCCTCTCAACGCCAAAGGCGGCGATGCCGTCGCAACCCCCGTGCTCTGGGCCGCAAAGCGCTGCAACTACTACATCGTGAACCTGCTGCTGGAGCACGGCGCTGACCCGCTGCTCACCGACGACCAGGGCTTCAACCTGCTGCACTCGGCCACCCTCGACGGCAACGTCTACCAGCTCGTCCTGCTGCTGCACCAGGACATCCCCGTCGACATACCCGATCCGCAGTCCCACACCCCGCTCATGTGGGCCGCCTACAAGGGCTATCCGTCGTGCGTCGATCTGTTCCTGCGCTGGGGCGCAAACGTGTATGCCACCGATGACCAGGGCTTTACGGCTCTGCACTGGGCGCTGGTCAAGGGCAGCCAGGGGAGCATACAGAAGCTGCTGGAGTACGGTGCGGATCGATTCGCCAAGAACAATGACGGGAAGACGCCGGCTGTGACGGCCGAAGAGATGAACACGACGCGGCAGTGGCGCAGGGCGCTGAGCGAGGCCGGGTACAAGCCGGATGGGAGCGCGAAGGAGTTCCCTATCCCAGGCGTCAAGGACACGAGGTGGTTCTTGAGCCGTTTCATATTCTTTTGGCCGTTTGCGATTTTGCTGCTGGGCCTGTGGCTTGTCAGCTATTATCCTGTGTTCGTGGGTGTGCCATTGGCACTGATCAGCAGTTACGTTATGCAGATGGCTGCGCAAAAGCTGTTGCAGTGGGGGCCGTCGAATATGCGGAACATACATCACAGCGTGAGTCTGGTCGTAGGATGGAATGCGCCCATACTGACACTCTCCAGCCCTTCCTTGCTGGCATCTTTGCAGGTACTTTGTTCTGGGTTGGCGTGCGCTATATCACGACGGTTCTGCCAGGTATTAGTCCCATTTTGCATGCAATGGCTGTTGCTGACCCGGACAGGAACAACACAAGGCTCATTTTTTACGAACATCATTTTTGCAGCATGCTACGGACTCACGGCCTACTTTTACTTCTTCACGATGTCGTCCGACCCTGGTTTCGTGCCCAAGTCGGCGAGTAGAAGCGCATCCAAGGCCATCATTGACGAGTTGATGGAGCTACGACAATTTGACGAACACCATTTTTGCGTAAACTGTATGGTCAGGAAACCTCTGCGCAGCAAGCATTGCAAGCGCTGCGAGCGCTGCGTAGCAAAGAGCGATCAGTGAGTGCCATTCATATCAAGTTCTGCGCAGGACTAACATCCGCAGTCACTGTCCCTGGGTGAACAACTGTGTTGCAAACAACAATCACCGCCATTTCGTCTTCTACGTCCTCTTCATGGAACTCGGCATCCTGGCCTGGCTTCGGCTGGCATGGACCTACCTCGACCACCTCCCAAAACCCAAAGAGGACGACTGCAACGTCCTCTCCGACGACCTTTGCGAAGTCCTCAACAAAGACCCCTTCACCATCATCCTCTCGATCTGGGCCGCTTTCCAGCTGACCTGGGTAACCATGCTGCTATGCGTGCAACTCCTCCAAATCGCACGCAACCTCACAACCTACGAGTCCATGCGCGGGCACCTCAACTCGCACACCGCCGCCGACGCCGTCACCTCTTTCGTCACTACCGGCGACACATCACAAGACGTTGTTGGCAACGCAGCAACTTCGGGTCCCGCTGGCAGCGCGCCCACCAACGGCTTCGGCTCGGGCCAGGACACAGGCGACGCGCCCAAGCGGCCGCAGCCCAAGCACTCAGTCTGGGACCAGTGGAAGCGGCTCCTCGGGTTGGACACTTTCGTTGCTATTGCGCTGCATGGGTCGAATGCAGATGCGCGACGTGCGCAGGCAAGGGCCAGAGGTAACCCGTTCTCGAGAGGTGTTGTCACGAACTGCAAAGATTTCTGGTGTGATGGTGCACCGGTCTTTGGGAAGCGAGAGGGCGGATTCGCGAAATTGGGTGGTGAGAGAATCGATTATACAAGGTTGTACGATGTAAATGATATCCCGAAGATGAGGTACGCGAGGGCTGGTGGAGAGAGGTATGAGAGTGTAGGGACTGAGGAAGAGGCTTAGTAGATATTGGCGTGAATGAAGACTTGTCTACTCTGAAATTTTGGCGTCGCTGCTGGCCCTGTGTCACGAGAAGGAGACGTTATTGCTGCAATTGCTTCACCTGGTTCTCGACCATGTCCCTTCGTAGCATGTTTCGGCGCATCTTCAAGTACCGAAGCACGCGCCTTACGCCCCGCCTAGCTGGTTATATCCGATACCGAGGAAGAGGCGAAAACCCTCCGCGCGGAACGGCCACGCGCGACGCTAAAGCCCATGAACCTTGGTTCCTCGCACATGTTTGACAATTGGCAGCACCCCGAGATTCTCAGCTGGTACTCGCCACATATTCAAATTCGTGTATACTTTCTGCCATGATATAGCGATACCTCGCGTCTTCCTGAATATCTGTTCGAGCCCCGGAAATGACATCATCTGAGGTGATGCGCGGGCTCAGGGCTCTCTCGCGCAGCTCCCGCACAGGTGCGCCGAGGAGGACACTGGCGACGCAGGCGAGCGCAAGAGTGTACTCGAGGAGGACAATTTGCACAGATTGTGCAAGGAGCGCGAGGATAGCTGGGAACAAGGAGACCGGGCGTGCTGGCAGCAGCCCAGTGCTTGCGCGTGCTGCTCGAGGAACCTCAGCGATAGCATCTCGTCAGGCCTCGGCATTCAGCTATCGAGGATACGCACAGGTAGCGCAAGAATGTACGTGGAATGGAAAGCTGTAGACGGGAGAAATACTAATCGGAGCAGACTCGCCAGACCCGGCAAGAACCTACGGTCCCATCGCTGAGTATGATGCGCGCGTCGACTCAGGCCGACTTCGAGACGATGAGCACCAGCGAAGTACAGAAAACTCTCTCATAGTACCCTGGTACCCTGTGCTAACAGCTGCAAGACATCATCAAGAACCTACAAGACCTCCATGACATGCTCGCCGACTACACACAGCCGCCCGTACAACAACCGACCATCGAGTCCCTCCAGCCGCCCAAGAAGTCGTTCTTCTCCTTCCTGTCGTCCTCTGAGCCCAAAGCCAACCTGCCTCCAATCCCCGCCTCACTGCCCAAGGGCATGTACATGTACGGCGACGTCGGTTCCGGCAAGACGATGATGATGGACCTATTCTACGATACACTCCCGCCCAACATTACACGCAAGACACGCATCCACTTCCACGCCTTCATGCAATCTGTGCACAAAGACCTGCACAAGATGAAAATGGCGCACGGCAACGACATCGACTCGATCCCCTACGTCGCCGCCAATATCGCCGAGCGCAGCTCCGTCCTCTGTTTCGACGAATTCCAATGCACCGACGTCGCCGACGCCATGATACTACGCCGCTTGATGGAAGCGCTGATGGCGCACGGCACCGTCGTAGTAACAACATCGAACCGCCACCCCGACGATCTGTATAAAAACGGCATCCAGCGCGAGAGTTTCATTCCGTGCATCAATCTGCTCAAGCGCCGCTTGACGGTGCTGAATCTGGACAGCCAAACGGATTACCGCAAAATCCCGCGCCCGCCTAGTGGTGTCTACCACCACCCGCTTGACGCCTCCGCGCAAACGCACGCAGACCGCTGGTTCCGCTTCCTTGGCGACTTCGAGCACGACCCGCCGCACCGCGCCGTCCATCAAGTATGGGGGCGCGATATCGTTGTACCCAAGGCGAGCGGGAAATGCGCGTGGTTCAGCTTCGACGAGATTATCGGGCGCGCAACAGGGGCAGCAGATTACTTGGAACTCAGCAAAGAGTACGAAGCCTTCGTGATCACGGACGTGCCGGGAATGAACCACAAGAGCAGGGATCTGGCGAGGAGGTTCATCACCTTCATCGACGCCCTGTATGAGAGCAGAAGTAAACTGGTCCTCACCACTGCTGTGCCGCTCACACAGTTGTTCTTGAGCGCCGATGAAGTCAGCGACGCACTCACATCCTCCAAAGAAAAAGGTCTGATTCCGCCGTCCTCCGACCCGGGCGAGAATCTCGACGACGCGATGCGCAGCCTCATGGACGACTTGGGCATGAACATGACGATGCTGAAGAACTCATCCATCTTCTCCGGCGACGAGGAGAGATTTGCGTTTGCGAGAGCGCTGAGCAGGCTGAGCGAGATGGGGAGTCAAGAGTGGGTGGAAAGGGGGTTGGGCTTGGAGAAGCTGGGAGGGAAGAGCGAGAGAGATACGTGGCAGAAGGTTAGGAGCCATTGGAAGGAGGATCATATGTAGGTGGATATGAGGTTGTGTGGGAGGTCATGTGAAGGAGTGGATTTAGCGATGCATATATGGCGCCTTGTGAAAGGAATTGAGAGGTTTGAAGGAGTCTGGAGGCATTCAGGAATGGTGACGCAGTGGCTTTCGGGATGGGTTTGGAGTGATTGGCGTCGTGACTCCACATCTGACGAGAAACCTGAGCCGGGAGGTGTGCATGGTTTAACACTCTGCCTCCTGAGCAGATTTTCAAATGTTGGAATCAAAGCATGCTTGGGCGTTGCTGATGTGACCAAAAGCGTCATCGTACTATCTAATGATTGGGTTCTTTCTTTTCTTCCCTCTTGTCCTCCATGCTCGTGCGGCGCATAATAAGTTGGATGTAACTGCAGAAAAATGTTGTAGCCGACACAAATACACCATAGCAGATCTGGCACATGAGCGTTGTGAGATGAATTGAAGCTGGCCACCATTGCCGGTTTTGCAAACTGCTCAATAGTGCAGGGCTCGGCGTAGTTCCAACAAGAGCAAGAACGTGTCTCGACGTGACTATATGCTTGCTCCAAAGCAGAGTGTGAGACTAGCTCGACCAGGTTTATGTCTGTAACTCCCGTCCTTCAATCCGGATATGGCAATTGGAGTAAAAGAGAGGACGATTTCGGGCTTCCATTTTCATTCTTGGCATAAGCTACAAGAGAATGTTCGTCCATGTGGTATGTTGACGCCGCAAGATTGGCTGACGCCGGGGATGAACGGCTGTTCGCATATCGAAGCGGCTAATGTGATGTCAGCCACGTGGACGAGGCTGGTGTATTGGCAGGCCTGTAACTTCTAACCATCCATGATATCCCCTCTAATCATCTGCTGTGTATGCCGTGTGATTGGCGGCGTTCGTAGCTGAGGCGTGATGTTGAGGACTCTCAAATCCAGGTTGCTCGGAGAGACTTTGTTCGGGGTTGCGTAACGAATGCACCAGGTCATCGCTGACCTCTCTCGACGGTGCTGATCTTGGGGACCAATTGGCGGACTTCCTCGTAGTCCTTCTCGTCCGGTGCCATGTCGAAGCGTTTCTCGATCTGGTCCGTTGCGAGGAGACCGAGGCCTGCCCATGCCATGATGCCCACACCCATGAACATTCTGGTCTTGGGTGCAAGACCTCTGTACCATCTGTGACGTGATTAGCGCGAGCTAGAGATATAGGATATAGGGTAACAGACTGCCAAACGCCCATTGTGAATGTGAGTCTTTGGTTTATAAGATGAATTGCTATGGGTCAATGGAAGACAAAAGCTCCAGGCTTCCGCGGCAGGTGTCTTGTGAAGACTTGTGAGACGACCTAAAATGTTCCGAGTGTGACGTCGATCGTGAAGTTGCGGAAAGAACGACGCGAGGGAAAATGGAAGGCGCGTCCGCCAAGCTTGCCAGCTTCGCACCTTCCGCCTCGATCAAGCGAGCATAATGTTCAACAACAGGTCGCGCATGGTTTTCAAGGCTCCTTCGACGAACCCAGATTCATCAACTCCCACCCGATCGATCGCTGCGTGAGCAATGTCGCGATAGCCCTCATACCGGTCTCCTCCAGAACTCCGCAGCACCCCCGAAGCTCCGCAACGGTGGACAGATGCGGTCGCAAGACGCACCTATAACCTGAGGCAATACACCTACATTGGCGATCCACGCCTATCACTATGCCCGGCTTTCGCCGCTGGGGCAAGTCGAAATTCGAGAAGAACCCTGAGTCGTCGTTCAAGCTTCTTGCTGCGATCCTCGTCATCACCTTCTACCTGTTGATCAAGGAGTTCTCGAACCCAACAGTACGGACCCGCGACATACCCACATATGGCGCGCAAATACAGCACACAACATGGAATGGTACAGGAAAGGCGCAGGAGACAAGAGCAGGGAAGGTGCGCAGTGCCATGAAGTATACATACTGGAAGTACAGAGAGAGCGCATGGGGCGCTGATGATATCTTGCCTGTCTCAGGAGGCAACTCGACCACTAGGAATGGTTGGGGAGCATTCATTGTGGACTCGGCGAGTACCTTAGCGCTCATGGAACTCTGGGATGAGCTGGCGCATTCCCTCGAACACATATTGGGCATCGACTTCACGCACACGGAGGACCTGGTCGATCCATTCGAGACCACTATTCGCTATCTGGGCGGACTGCTATCGATTATAGAGCTGTACGATGTCGGCATGATCCCTGAGGACGTCCTTCATGGCGAAGCGCGAGACCTCATACTTGATCACGCTGTGACACTGGCTGAGAAGCTTGGTCCGGCGTATGACACACCGACAGGCATGCCATGGCCGCGTGTGGACTTCAAAACTTCCCGAGGAGTCGCAGACCCGCCATCTGTACACTTCGAGCACCCAGACAAGCCTCAGTATGCGCACCCTGCTATTGGCCCTGCGCGAAGCGGCTCCTCTATTCTCGAGAATCGCGTACTTACGAGGCTGACTGGCGACCCCATCTATGCAAGAAACTCAACGCTGGCATGGGCGCCTCTAGTCTGGTCGAAGTGGACGACTCCCTGGAAAGGCATGGTTGATGCGCCCATCGACATCACCACCGGCGCGCCAGTAGGTCGTGACAGACACTGGGATGGTGGCCACGACTCATACTATGAGTACTTGCTGAAGATAAACCTTCTTACGCCACCTTCCGAGCCCCACACCAACACGTACAAAATACGCTTCCTTGACTCCGCGTACTCTTTGCGCAAGCACCTCAGCACTCGTTCTGCGTCTGCACCTGAACAAGTCATGCAACACCTGTTTGTAGGAAAGCAGGATGGTAAGACCTACCATAACGAGCAGGGACACCTTGCATGCTTTGCGCCCGGAACAATCCTGCTCGGCTCAAAGTTCTACGATCAGCCGTACCTAAAGACTTTCGCGCTTGCCTTGCTGGAAGGATGTCACCATACATACACATCGACGCCCTCCAAGATCGGCCCTGAGAACTGGGCATGGACACCAAAGTTCAGCTACGATCAGCCGTTTTACTCGCCTGACACAGCTCGCGCGAAGAAAGAGTGGTCGGAGAGCGGCTTCTGGAGTACGGACCCGGAGTACAAGGGTCGACCTGAGTATGTTGAGTCGCTGTTCTACGCATGGCGTATCACCGGCGAGCAGCGATTCCGTGATTGGGCATGGGAAGCTTTCTCAGCAATGGAGACGCACTGCAAAGCGCCGTTTGGGTATGCACAGCTTGCAGATGTATACAAAGTGAACCCGTCCGAATGGCCTGGCACAGGTGAGGGAAGATGGATCGACATGCAGGAAAGCTTTTGGGCTGCTGAGACGCTGAAGTACCTATGGCTGACGTTCACAGACGTCGAGACCGCGAGTCTGGACGATTGGGTCTTCAGCACGGAGGGACATGTGTTCAGAATGATTAGATGAGATAGTGCAATTCGACTACGAGAACGAAACAGCCTCTCGGCATGGAGAAATGCTTTTTGGAGGCCAAAGCACAGGCGAGATAACGGCGAGCGAGGTCGCGCAGAGACGTTGATGGCGTTATAAATGCTGCGCCCACCCGATTTTTCATAGGAGCTGTTCAACAGCATCAACCATCGGCGTTGTGGCGGAGTGGTTATCGCGCAAGACTAGAAATCTTGTTCCTTCGGGAGCGTAGGTTCGAATCCTGCCAACGTCGTCTTTTTTGCAAACTTGGACGCTGTGTGGTGCTCAGACGCTCTGTAATCGTGTTCAGGAGTTCCCTCAAGGCCCGCAGTAAATTTGTCTGGACCCTGCCAAGAACACAAGTCGCGCGTTTGAGCCCGCGAGACACGCGACCTTGAGGTTCTCACGAGCAGCAGGTACACAGCATCATTGGACCATGCCTCCTCGCCCATTTCCATTGCCGCTGCGCATTGGCACAGATATATGCCGTGTCGAACGCATTGCTCAGATCATCAATAAGGGAAAAGACACTAACGACCCAGGCCAGTCGTTGCGGCGATTCTTAGCAAGGATCTTGACGCATCCTGAGCGCGCCTACTTCCGTCAGCGCTTTGGCAACAATGATGCTGTCTTCCGTAATCTTCAAAATGTGTCAACTTTCCTAGCGGGCAGGTACGACTTGTCAAGAGCTTGATCGATAAAAGCCGCTAATAGACTGTCCAGGTTCGCAGCAAAGGAAGCATGCCGGAAAGCTTGTGATCACCTAGACGGGAACACAAGAGGCTTTCAGCATGTCATCATCCTTCCAGTTACGAGCGCTGGGCAGAAGGAGCATCAAAGCCAGAGACCGGAAGGTCTCATCCTACACGAAGCACTACCAGAAGCTGAAAAAACAGAGGGGGCTGAAGAGGCGCCTTTCGATGTGTCAACCTTGGACGGCCAAATTTGCGAGATCAGCATATCTCACGACGGTGACTATGCAAACGCTGTCGCGCTCGTGCCCAGCATGATCCAACCCGATTCGCTCTCGTCGTATCTTCAGAAAAACGACCATTGAAAGTCAGGCCTCCAGACAGACTGCTTCATTCGGGATGTCCCGCGGCGCCATGGCGGCAAGGAGCAGCGACCGATAGGGGAAATGGTACTGCGCGAGGTTCGGAATTTTCAGCGCCATCAGGCGTCCAGGCAGAATGTGGATATCATCTCGACCCACCAGGGAATTCATTTACATTTGTATACACATGCAGATCACGCCCTATCTCCGACATGGGAGCCTCCGAGTTTCAGGGAGAGATCTACGTCGCGACAGCCTCGCCTATGTTCAAATAGGAACCGACAAGCGAGCCGGACCATTCGGTTCTTGCGGCCCGAATTACGGGCTCAAGCGGTCAATTGAAGCTGTTAACCAACGGTGGACATGACCTTCAGCCTTGTGTCATTGCCAATCCGACAGTCAATGCCACATTACGTTCGGCAGCCGGCAAGAGTTTGTTTGCGAAACCACACTTACACAGTGCTAAGGTTCGAACGGTGCAACGTCTGAGCCATCGTCCCAAGGTTCAGCTGTTCGAAAACAATGCATTGTATCCGAGTCGACTCTCAGCCCCCACAGCCGTTCGCTTAGCCCTGTGCTGTGCACGCTAAGCCCCTGCGCCCCAACCTCCACACCATACCAAAGAGTGTTAAGCATCTGCTTGGCACATCACAAATTACCTTTTCAGGCCACCGCTCGAGTGCCACGAATGCTCGCGTTGCTCAGCTCTACAAGAATACGAACTATGGAGCCACCACGGCACCAATTTCGCCTAGACCTTCAGCTCATTGGATGAGGAGCACCACGTTCACACTCCTGCGACATCCGCAGAGCCTGACCGGTATTATTCAGAGCAGATCCAGTCGGCGTGTACCTGTCAGCCTGAGGATTGTCAGAAACCAATGTATGTGAACTAGCCGAGCTGAGCTCGACAGTTATCTGCTCCATTCCTCCCATCACAACATTTGCTCTGTTGCGCAGATCTCTACTTCGACAGAATCACCGAGCCGAACTCAATCATGTACAGAAAGATTCTGGCTGGCTCGGCACTCTTCGTGAGCAGCCTTGCGTCCATTGTCACGCCATCAGTCGACGCAGCAGACCCTACCATCACGCCCGGACCCAATTATGAGCTGTTCAGGAAGCAGAACGATGCCCGCTTCATGGGATGGGTAGAGCTCGACGACGTATGGACAAGCCAGGACTGCGATCTAGGCGGCACCCTTTACCAGACTGATGGGCACTGGAGATGCTGCGCGACCTCCGCTGCTAGCTGCGACATCCCTCGAGCCTGCGTAAGCGGCAGTCTGATCTACGGTGGCAGCAGTCTGGGATTGACTGCAGATTTGACGGTTGCATGGTAAGTGCCTCGACGCAGCGATGCTTCGCAACTCTAATCCTCCGAAGCACTAAAGCCTACGATGACCCGGACGCGAGCAGCTGGAGTGTTTGTAACACGGCCTTTCTTTATGAGAATGATCGCGACTCCAGCCCGGAGACCAACGTCAACTGTGGTCCGAGCAGTTACAACTGGTCGTACTACCGCAGCGAGCCTACAGACGCAAAGACCACATCAAGTATGTATCAGCTCAGTAGATCCTTCGAGACTGTAGGTTGACCGCGTCTAGCTCCCACACAAACTCGATCCGCGACAGCCAGTGCTACTGGCGGTGCAGGCAATGACCCCAACCCTACACTAATTCCCGAAAATCCTTCCCCAAAGAAGAAGTCAAGCAAAGCATGGATCGCCGGTGTGGTCGTGGGCCCACTCCTTGGTCTTGCACTCATTGGCTTCCTCGCCTGGCTCTGCATCCGCAAGAAGAAGTCCAAGAAGGCTGCTGCCGCACCGCCAGCCGCAACCTACAACCCGCAGTCTGCAGCACCAGCGGGTCCAAACTCTCCACCACAATACTACCCGCCGCCTATGCAGCAGCAAGGTGCCGGCATGGCTCCATTTGGTGTTGCTGATGGCAAACAAAACACATGGGCTCAACCTCAATCGCCTGTCAGCCAAGCATCTTCCCCGGGTCCTCTGTCAATGTATGGTAACCAGTATCCGCAGCAGGGCGGCCATGCGGGCCCAGGACAGCCAGTGTACAATGCGCCGAGCCCGAGTATGAGCCCCTTGCCACAGCCTGCGTTTGCAGAAAATAACACGGGTTATCAGCATGCGCATGAGGCGAGGCCATTTTCGAGTGAGTTGGATGGAAGCCCGCAGGTTGTGAATGTGCAGCCGAAGACCAACTAGACGAAACAACATCGTCCTCTACGACTGGCGTGGAACTATGAATGAAGGCGCGAAATGCATGGCCGTCATTATATACCTGGGTTTCCTACGTATGCAGATATTATTGTTGTACATACCTATTCGTGGTTGACCTCTCGCGTGCCTCGAATGCTCGGGAACGGTTCCGACCAGGTGCAACTTGACGCGCTGTCACCGGTCAGCCCAGCCCTATGATCGGTGACAACAGCAGGTGGCAGCTTAGACTATCCCCCGGCAACTCAGAAAGATTCGCAAGAGGAGCAATAGAGATTGGACCTGGTGATGGTGAATTTGTACAAGTTTACTCACCTGCTGCATCGTGAAGTCATCCATCCAATACGCGCCGATACGACAAGCGCTAGCGCTCGTTCGGTAACGCCCTTGCCGCTCTTGAATCCTGCAGCTTACTGCCACACCGACAACCTTCAACAACTCTCAGTTGCTGCCTGCTTCGCAAAATTTGCGAGCACTCATGATAGCGTCCGTTGACTCCATTGTTGACCGGTCGGAGTGCAGAGGGGAGGAGGTGCTACTGATATAGACACCGGCCATTGTTTGCCTTGCGCCTCGCCACGCTCGTGCTATGGCTTTTCTACGGACGCCGATGATGGCGCATGGTCACGACGGCAACGACCAGCACCCAGTCTTCGAGATACCCCCAATCTCAGAATGCCGCCATCCATGGGTAAGTTGAGCGTTCCTCACGATGGAGGGTTGAGCTAATCTGCCCAGGATTCGCGAACTGCTACCTTCAATGCTTGTGCTTTTCCGTACCTGTCTATGGTACCTGCGATTGTAGGAGCTCTGATCTTGCTGGCCCACACGTTGCGACTTCTTGATCCGTACCGACCGCGATGGATGAAGCCGTTCCTGCGAGAGACCAAAGCTGAAACAGACGAGCTCGAAGATGCGCCTCGTCACCACTTCGCAATGGCAACATATGGCTTACTAGCAATTGCGTCGTTTGGTCTCACTCAACAGATCAACAGCATTTACTTTCCCGTTGTTGTAGCGACCTTCTCTGTCTTTCCTTCGCTCGCATGGGTAAGTATAGAGTTCGGCTCATCATCAAACAAGCTGACTTTGCTTAGGCTATTGCAATCGCGACCGTTGTGCTGCAGCGGCCAAGACAAGCTTCTCTGTCTTTGCTTTTCTTGTTCGCTTCTATCTTACTTGCAGAAGGGGCTATCATAATCTCGCAATCCAGAGGTCTCCAGTTCGCTCTTGGTCCTATCTTTGCGTTCGCAGGAATCGTTATCATCCTCAACATGCCGCTGCGGGACCCGAATCTGCCCAAGGAAGATATCAGCCCTGTCTACGGTCCGCCCACTGTGAAGCTCAGGACCCCAGAGGACAATTTGACCCCACTTCAATACATGACTGTCTCCTGGATGGGTCCTTTGATCAAGAAGGGCATCACGCGGAAGATGGACGATGAAGATGTGTGGGATCTCGGGTGGGAGTTCAAACATGCCCGTCTCCACGAAGCATTTCGAAAGCTGGAAGGCTCTGTCACACGTAGGGTCTTCGTGGCTAACGGCATGGACGCATTGCGAACTACGAGTCTCAACCTAGTGCGGCTTTGTTTAAGTAAGTCATGTCAAACCGAATCCCGTAGGGAAAAGCAAGGTCTGACATTCAATAGCATTACTAACGCCCATACTATTGCAGCAAGTGCTCGGTTCCATGAAGCCAGACTCAGGTTCGCCACGCAGTGCTACAATAACCTATGCTTTCATAGCGCTGTTCGTTCGCTTGCTTTCATCACAACTGAATGTGTTCAACCTTTGGTATCAGCGACGCGCATACGAGAGGTCCCGAGGCCAGCTGATCACTATGCTATACGAGAAGACCCTCAACCGCAAGATCCTCGGTGCGAAGCAGGAAGCCAAGGAAGAGTCCGCAAGCGGCCAAACAAATGGTCAGACAAATGGCCACACCAATGGTCATGCTGATGGCGAGACCGGTGCGGAGTCCAACGGAGAAGCTAGCGCATCTACCCAACCCGTCAAGACTACTCCGAAGAGCTGGATCGCGAGCATTTGGTCACGTATCCGATCGCTTGTGTCGAGAAAGAAAAAGGAGGAGAAGGAGGAAGAGTCTGCGGCTGCTTCGATGGGCAAGATTCTCAACCTTATGCGCAACGACGTCTACGAAATCGCGCAACGCTTTTGGGAGTTCTCGGACATCGTTGTGGAACCGTTGGGAGTAATCGGATCTACTCTTCTCATTTGGAGGATGCTTGGGTGGTCTTGCCTCCTCGGTGTTCTCGCCCTTGCTGTCACACAACTGCTCAGCGTCGTCGTTGCGCGCTATCAGGTATACTTCGAGAAGAAGCGCAGAAAGGCAACAGACGAGAAGCTGCAGAGAACCACTCAATTCATCGAGTCAATCAGACATCTGCGGTGGTACGGCTGGCACGAAGCTTGGCTCAAGGGTATTCTTGAGTCGAGACAAGCTGAGCTGCATCTGCGCGTTCTACAGATCATCTTTAACACGTCTCTGGCTTTCATCATGAGATTTGGGTCTGGACTGTTCCCGGCCGTTGCATTCTATGCATTCACTAAGTTGGCTGGGAAGCCACTCAGTGTCGACCTCATCTTTCCTGCGATCGACCTCTTCAGGCTCCTTGAGTCGTATCTCGGCGCACTACCTCCTCTCATCACGACATTGCTCAATGCTTACGTCGCTATGGGCCGTATCGAAGCTTTCATGGCCGAGCCCGACAAAGAGGACTCTGCGGTGGTTCCGGAAGGTTCTGCCGATCTTAGTCTGCAGAATGCGTCATTTGCCTGGCCAGGAGTCAACAAGAACGTTCTCGAGGACATAACTCTTTCCTTTCCGACAGGCCTCACTGTCGTCTATGGAGAAGTGGCTGCTGGCAAGACGGCACTATTGCAAGCTCTGCTCGGGGAGCTTGACAAGACCTCTGGCGAACTCACTCGACCGGATCAGGTTGTCGGCTACTGTGCACAGACTCCATGGCTACAGAGCATGAGCATCCGCGACAATATCCTCTTCTCAGAGCCGTATGAAGAGACAAGATACAAACAGGTCCTTGAAGCCTGCGCGCTCATACCTGATATGGTCGAGTTCAAAGTGAGTTTTGCAACTATTGAATCTGGAGTAAACTGACATGATCACAGCATGGCGACCTGTCGAATATCGGTGAGAATGGCATTGGTCTCTCAGGAGGTCAGAAAGCTCGTGTCGCGCTTGCTCGTGCCGTATACAGCAAGGCCAAAGTTCTTCTCCTTGACGATCCACTCTCGGCTTTGGATCACCAGACTGCGGACTTTATCGTCCACAAGCTGCTCGCAAGCTCCTTGGTCGACGGCCGAGTCACTGTGCTGGTAACACATCGCACTGAACTCTGCCATGACCTCGCAAAGCAATGGGTCGAGTTGGATCATGGTCGAGCTACCATTCACGAACCCACTAAACAAGACGACAGAAACGCATTGAAGCGAGCACAAACCAATGAGTCGTTGACAGAGGAAGAAGCAAAGAAGCGTGAGGAAGAGCAAGCCGCAGCCATTCCGGACAAGTTTATCGAAGAAGAGCACCGGGCCGAGGGCGGTGTAAAGCTCAAGGTCTACTGGCGCTACATCAAGGCTGGCACTCTGCGATGGTGGGCTATCTCCCTCGTTGTGATGGCACTGTTCCGCCTTCTGGATGTTGCTGAAACATGGTTCATCAAAGCCTGGGGCGAGGGTTACGATCCGAAGGACCATAAGGACGGCATCTTTGACTTCCTGCCGCCACCTACTGAGAATGTTGTGCCATGGCTCTGGGGCTTCTTCCTCTTCGTAGCAGGCACAGCGGTGCTCTTCTGGTGGACGAACTTGATCATGTTTGGCGTTGGATACCACGCCGCGAAAGCCATCTTCAAAGAAGCAGTCGAGAAGGTCGCGCATGCGACATTTAGGTTCTACGACGTCACACCAGTTGGACGTCTGATGAACCGACTAACTAGTGACATGAACACAGTGGATGGCGGCTTGAGCTCTGCCTTTACGATCTTCGGGTGGCAGATGATTGGCTTTGTCAGCTGCATCGTGGTCATTCTTTCCTCGACACCGGCTTTCCTTGCTTTTGGATTGCTGCTTTGTTGTGGATTCATCTATAACTTCTATCGCTTCTTGCCAACGTCCCAAAGCTTGAGGCGACTGGAGGTGAGTGACCTTTCGTCAACCTACTATGATATGCTAATGACTTTAGATGGTGTCGCTGTCCCCACTAATGTCCAACTTTGGCGCTCTCGTTGAGGGTCTGACTACTGTCCGCGCTTTCAATGCCCAGCCTCGCTTCCAGGCTCGAGTGATTGAGGTCGTGGACAACTTCCAGAAGAACGATCATTTCTACTGGTCCCTTCAAGCATGGCTCTCGTTCCGATTCAGTACCATGTCAGCGAGTGCAACACTCGTTATGACGCTTATCGCCGTCTACACGGGCATCAGCCCAGGCCTTACAGCTTTTGTGCTCATCACAGCCTCCAGATTCGTCATGTACACAGAGTACATGTGTCGCATCTACGGCCAGCTAGAGATGCAGTTCACAAGCGTAGAGCGTGTGATTGAGCTCCTCGATCTCGAGCAGGAAGCCCCGGGTGTCATCGACCCTCCCGCCCACTGGCCAACATATACAGGCGACATCACCTTCGAAGACGCTACGATCCGCTACGCAGAGAACCTCGATCCCGCACTGCAGAACATTACTCTTACCATCCCAGCTGGAAGCAATACTGCAGTGATCGGCCGCACAGGGTCCGGCAAATCAACCCTCGCGCTCTCACTGCTCGCCACCATCGCCCCAGAGAGTGGCCGCATCCTGATCGACGGCGTCGACATCTCGACCGTCAATAAACAGGCGCTCCGCAGCCGCGTGACATTCCTCGCGCAGGAACCCGTCTTGTTCCCCGGCAGCATGCGCAAGAACCTCGACCCGCTAGATCAATACTCAGACGGCGCGTGTGAATCCGTGCTCGCCAAGATCGCAGGGAACCACAACTGGACTCTCTCCACGCCCATCGAGGGCGGCGGCAAGGGCCTCTCGCAGGGACAGAGGCAGCTCGTTGGACTTGCGCGGGCAATGTTAAGACGCAGTCCTGTGTTGATCATGGATGAGGCGACGGCGAGTATCGATTTTGAGACTGCGCAGCGCATTCAGAGCGTTCTAAGGGAGGAGATGAGGGAGAGTACGGTGATTACGATTGCGCATCGCTTAGAGGCGGTGAAGAACGCAGATTATTGCATTGTGCTGGGCAAGGGAAAGCTGATACAAGCGGGCACAGCAGAGGAGATGTTGAAGGACGGGAGTGAGTTCAGCGGGATGTTGGCTTGAGCAGAATTTCGGGTCGAAAGTTATGGAATGGCGTTTGGGCAGGCAAAGACCGTATATCTGAACTTGGCTTGCCATTCATTGGCAGAACTGACTGCGCCTGTGATTCTTGCTTTGTCCTCTAGGTTCAGCTGACCCAGCCGTGCGCGCAAGAAAATCCACGTCTGTCCGGCACTGGAGTCATGTTGCCTTGCGCGCCGCAGGAGATGGCGTCATCGGGCCTCTGTTTCCGTATGATTCGAGGAGTGGTTGGCAGTCTGAAAGCTTTCGGCTCGGGGCGGCGGAGTGGTGAGTGGCTCAGTGGCTGGAGCTGTTTGGCAAGCCCTACCTGCGCGCGTTGTTCCTGCCGCGGCCTTTCACTAGCGCGCTGTGACCCCTAATTCTCCACAACGGTGCACGTTCTCCACCTTACACCTCAGGCCTCTGAGACTGCCATTTTGTCCATTTTGTCTGTCGCTTCATGGGGCAGACGTTCGTTCCTTATTCCAATTGACCTCTTACTACCTTGAAGCGTTCCTGCACAGCGATACCCCGTAAATACACCGCCATATACCTCCGTAGCGTAATTCACCATATGTTACCATGAGCGCGCCTATGATACCCAGGAAGGAGGTCGCAAGGAAAGAGGTACCGCAAAGAGCGGCGGAGGAGCCGGCGCCTGCTCAAGTGAAAGAGCTTGGGACGAGCAACACAGCGACACCATGGAACGGGCCAGAAGAGGGTCAGAAGAATAGGAATGGGCCTCTGTTTGGCGCAGGCGTTGGCACAGGCGCTGGGTGGGCGCTGTCAGATCGATTCGACCGCATACTGCCGCCACACAGGCGATACCTTGGTCGTTCACGTCGTACCGTCCTCATAGCGCTGCTGGTTGCTTTTGTCTGCTTGTTGGCTTTGATCATTGGTCTCGCGGTGGGGTTGTCGAAGAAGTCGGGGTGAGCTTTGGTCTACGCTGACGCTTTGGACATATGCTAATATCCGTTACAGTTCGCGATTCCTGCCGCTGCCCTCGAATACTGACCATTTCACTGGAGAGCTGACGTACTACGGCCCTGGTTTGGGCGCCTGTGGTGTCACTTCGACCGACAACGACGCTATTGTCTCCGTGTCGCACTATCTTTACGATGCTGTGCAGACAGGCAGTGATCCCAACCAGAACCCGTTGTGTGGCAAGAAGATCAGGGCTACGCGTGTAGATGAACGTACTGGCAAGCAGGTCAGCATTGACCTTAAGGTCGTGGACAGATGTAGGCATAACTTGTGTACAGGCATGATGATTACCTACTGACGCAAAGCAGGCACTGGCTGTGAGCCCACAGACCTTGACGTCAGTCCTGCGATGTTTGATAAGATAGCAGATCACGACCTAGGTCGAGTGACGATGACGTGGGCGTGGTTGTCTTGAGTGACAGGCTGCTGCGTGTGGACTCGTCAGAGACTGAGCATTTGTTTTCCATGCCTTTCATGCTTCTTATCACCTTTTAGATACCCGGATTTATTGCGCTTCTTACTCTCTCATCAATGACTCCACCTACCGGACCCTAAAACAGGGCCTGATCAGCATTTATGCCCTTTTTTTCTCTCTCTTTTCGCCTACTTCATATCGACATGTCGGCCCCCACGTTTGATGTTGCCTGATCGATCATTATGGCTGCTGATTGGCAGTCAACAGACGTTCGGATTGAAGCAATGCGCTATTTGTACCTGCAGCACTTCTTCGTCATCTGTTCTCTACGATCTTGGAGACACGCAGAAATGTCGAAATGTCCCAAATGGAGCTAGGTACGGACGATGTGGTGCATGCTCTCTCCCAAAAGCATTCATCTTTGACGTGTGCTGGTCTTTGCTCTGCGCCTCACCCATTGCTTCCCCAAAAACGTCACTTTTGTCTGCTGCCGGAAAGCATAAACGAAGAATCAATGGGCACCTATTGCTGTCCAAGATTGCTGTCCAAGATTGCTGTCCAAGATTGCTGTCCAAGATTGCTGTCCAAGATTGCTGTCCAAGATTGCTGTCCAAGATTGCTGTCCAGGATTTATACCCGTGTGTTACCTCATCGACTCCTCGTTTTCTATCTCGATTCAGAGACACAGTACAGAAACGATCCCAAGCCTATTGAACGCACATGTTCTCGAAATATGCTTGCTCTGATCCATGGGGTGCTGATTTACCGAGTACAAATACCCACAATCCTCGTTCGGGCCTGCTTACCTGTGCAACCGCTTCGATGCCGTTGTCTGAAAAACCTATGGCGTCTGGGGCATGAAGTCTACTTTCGTATCCTCCAAAGATCAAGTCAAGCACACCCATGTGCTCAGAAGCCTCGACCTTTTCCTCCGTAGGCCACGTCCCAAGACAATGTGTTGCTCACTATATGCGATTCCTTCCTTCTTCCTTTCTGGTTCACATCGTAGTCCATATTTCCATTTTTATCAGAATGGTAAGTTCTGGTGTGACCTTTGAGTCTAGTGGGCTTTTCGGTATCCTGCAGGCTCAAATCTTACTTCGGCACATATGTGGAAGGGAACTGGACTTTGAAGGATCAGAGATATACTCGTCGACGGTATCTTGTGTTACACTAGGATCTTCAACGCGTGAAGATATGTGGTCCATGGTTGATTCGCAGAGATGTACATTGAGAACGAAGCGCCACAAGTGTAGTGTCAAGATCGAATGGCGTTGGGACACAGCGCAGCGCGACATAAGAACGTTTCTTGCTTGATATAAATAAGCAGCAAGTGGCAATTGTAGAACACGAGCTTCAGCGCGAAGGTCAGAACTCATGCGACACTTCGAGTAGCTTCCGATCACGTTATCGTCGTTACTGGCTTCGGAAGACGCTGGGAAGTCACGGATACAAATGTTCGAAACTTTTGACCTTGCCGCATTGGAGTAGATCAACAGGGGGCTGGAAGAGTATGAAGCCATCACGGGACTTGACAGAGTTGTTGCATGTTCCTCAGGTAGAGTGAACTTTTAGATCTATGTCACCCTATGTCACCACCAAGGGACGAGGCTTCAACATGTCGTAAAGTCGTATCCATTTTGGTCCCTTGAACCACCACATGTTGTAGAATAAGAATAGAGCGTTGTGGGCGCCACACCAGCATTAAGGGAAAGACAACACACGCCAACAGACATTCCGACTTTGATCTTCGCTTTTGGATTGGCAAATTCAGCAGAACGGGGATGATTCTGCCTCCCTTTTGGTGTTATTCAGAGGCCTTTAGCAGACGTAGAAGAGTTCTTTCAAGACTGGTGCGATTTCTTACACACTCTCCTCACTGATCATGCTTGGGCGCGTTGACTTTGGCAGACTTGTCGGTAGAGACAGTGAATTTCCGGAGCAGCTCAAAGGCGCACATAACAGTATCTCCGGCAGGTTTCAGATCGGAGAGGCACCTCGCCGGACGTCATAGCCACGGATCAGATTGTTTTTTATTATTGGGAGACGGAGCAGACGACAGAGGACATGCGCTGCAATGCACGCTGTTTGAGAAAAAAAAGGAGAGCAGAAAGACACGAGTATACGTTCATGACCTTTTTGAAAGTGGATGCAAGCTTTTAGATCAGAAGCTCAGCTGTTCAAGATTCCGGCAGCGTTATGAACTCGGTCTCGACGAGAGCGAACAGTGATGACATGGCAGGGCCGAAGTCGTGACTCGACCCAAGCTATCCTCACAGATATGGTTGTTGTCAATGGAGTCTTTCGATTGTGCCGGCAAGCATATATGTCACCACCTGCAGACTTTGCCTGGCATGCTATTCTTCATCTTCATCTTCAAGCGGCAGAGCAGACATGGCTTCGTCCTTGGCATCTTTCAGGACTGTAATTTTTGGTGCATCCAACAAGCTTGAGGACAAAGGTATGTTGTGACTATCCAATGAAAGCGAAGACCTCCACACATCCACAATTTCCATGTGTCTTTTTTGGAACAGCAATCATGCAGGACATGTCGATTCTACTAACGTATTTTCGAGGGCAGAGACTGGAATGTGTACAAGAGAAGTACAGCCTTGTGAGTGTTGACAGACCTTGTATCCTGGAGCAAGTCGAGCAGCCGAGCAACACATCTCCGGGCAGTAATACTTTGAGAGAAGCATGCAAACAGACAAGTCGTAGTTTCCCTATCAGTTTGGGTATTTGGACGAGGCAATACTGTACAGATCTGGCGAGTCTCAAGCATACACATGGTGTCTGTGGTCTTTTCGAAAAACATGCAATGCTTCCTAAAAGCTTTGATGTGAGGAACGGTAGAAAGATCGGCAGTCATCGAATCTCAGATTGGAGATTTGAGAAAGACAAGCCAGCAAACATCGGGTTTCAGTGAAGCCTTTTTGAGAATCATGGCGCAAAAGATGGTAATGGAAAGACGCTGCCTCTGAGCGAGACTTTTATATTCGATGCGTCTGCAGGATTGGCTTAGCGTACGATCTAGTTTGCCTTTCTGGGAGAAGGAGTCCATGCGACTCTGGAGCACTTTCGCAGTGCAAGACTTGTGTTTTGATGTTACGGATGCCTTCAGCCCACGAGGGCCCTACACAGAAACGTAGTTCCATAGTCAATATGTCCTTCACGGTCCTACATATCGTAGTAGCTCAGCGGATACCCAAGCGCCTCGCACTGCGGCACCTCCCTCCACCCTTCGTTCTCAGTGTGCACATTCAGCACCCTCAAGCTCTTCTCACCATCCTTCCCACTGACCGGACTCCACTTGCCTGCTGTCTTGACAAGTCTCGTGGTGTTCGTGAACCCTCTAGCTTCCAGGAACCTC
Source organism: Didymella pomorum (assembly GCA_022225945.1). Lineage (NCBI taxonomy): Eukaryota > Fungi > Ascomycota > Dothideomycetes > Pleosporales > Didymellaceae > Didymella > Didymella pomorum. Next base: position 61,302 of record JAKJXN010000019.1, on the reverse strand, counting down.
ATATCCGGCACCGGATACCCCGTCCTCGCAAACGCCGTCCAAGTATCCAATATGTACTGGCTGAACGGAATATCATTCTGATCCCTCAGATGCGCGCCCTCTCTGACCAGTGTACCAAAGACATAATACAGCTCTCCCGAGTGGCACTTGTAGTACGGCAGGTTTGGGTCTCCATACGGATACTCGGCGGTAATTGGGGCCTCGCAGGCGGGCGGATTGGGGCTGTACGACAGCAGCTGGTACGAGCGGTCGAATTCGTAAGCGTATACGTTATCGAAGACGCCGTTCTTTGCGGCGATGATTTCGGTCGATTCGCCGAGGCAGCGGAATAGGCCGTCTGTTGCAATGCGGGATGTGAGGTTGAAGATGGCGAGTGTGGCATTTGGGTTTGATGGGAGGGGGAAGAGCGAGGAGTCTAGACCTGGGAAGAGCGGAAAGGACTGCGCAAGGAGTGCGGCGGTGAGATTTGTGGTCTTGGGGTAGCTGATGAAGGGGGAGCCGTCGTCGTGCATGTTGCCCGTGAGGAGAGCAACATTGAGCTGGGGTGCGGATGGGCCGATTGGGAGGCCGGACGAGGTCAAGAACGAGCCGTCGATGACTGGGTAAGTTGCTACAGTTCCCGAAGTGAGGTTGGCAACAGGAACAGCTCGTAGACAGGCGACCAGGGCGTCACCGCTGTTGGACGCACAGCCAGTCTCGCTGAGCAATGGCTTGGTTCGATTAGTGGCTTCGGTGATTGTTAAATACTTGGCGAATGTTGAAGCATAATTCAAGCCTTGGGGCGTCGACTGTGGGATCGCTGCTACGAATTTACCGCGAGCTTTGGGTGAAGCAAGCAGTGCTCGCACAGAGGATGCGCCAGCGCTCTGACCAAATATGGTGATCTTGTCCTTGTCGCCGCCAAAAGCTGCTATGTTCGCATGCAGCCAGTCGAGCGCAACGTTCTGATCCTTCAACCCATAATTGCCAGTAAGTGATGTGCCGTCTAAAGCAAGGAACCCAAGATTGCCGAGTCGGTAGTTGATAGTGACCAGTACTACGTCGCCACGAGATGCAATTGCACCGCCATCGAAGGTTGTGTCGCTTGCAGAACCGCTCGCGAAGCCGCCACCGTATATCCACATCATCACTGGCTTCTTCTTGGACTTCGAGCTCTTACCATTAGGAATGGTTGGCGTCCAGATGTTCAGGGTTAGGCAATCCTCGCTGCAAGGTGTTTTGCCGGAATTGCAGCTTCCTTGTATACATTGCGGCCCGTATGAGAGTGCTGAGATATTCCAGCCGGTAGGTGCCAGGTAAGTAGAGTCTGAAAACCGGTTGGGTATAGTAGCATACTTGATGCCCAGGAACCGGAACGAATACTTGTCTCGATAGCCAACGATCGTGGCATTGCCTGTCGAGACCGACGACTGCCATCTGCTGCTGTTGTCGATCGATTGCGGTGAGCTGAGTGGCGCCGTGTTGCTGCAGAGCGCGGGCAGTGGTGTATTACAGGGCACCTGCTGGCTGCGGCCTTGTGAGGTGACGGCGTTGCATTTAGCCCCTGCAGTGCTTGCCACCCAATATAAGTTCTGCCCGTGTCTCTGACTATCGTATCCTAGGTACCCAAGGATGTCAAGGTCTTGCGAGCATTGCTGCACGGACCAAAGCGACTCGCCAAGCGCTGCGCAGCTCGTTACGGCGGCCGAGTAGGACTGAGGCTTGTCGATGACGATCATGGACTCCTGTCTTTGACTGCTATTGCCGTAAAGGTCATTGTGAGTAAGGATTGTCAACGAGTCGGATGTAGCTGTGCTGGGGGCATAGGCTGAGACAAGAGATACAAGACACAGTGAGGCTGAGATGAGGACCGCCATGTTGGTTCACAGCAACGAGCTGACCTCGGGAGGCACCCGGCGTGGTTGCAGACATTCTATGAGTTAGCATTTATTCTTCTATTTCAAGGACCAAAACCAGATCCATGCACTCAATTGATCCTAATATCCTCGGACGATGCGGAGAGCGGAGTACTGATGTGCCAAGCTCATTCGTGGATATACTGCCGTTCCTGTGCTACGGTTGCTCTGCGGATCCTCTACGGTAGAATGCAGCAGAAGACTCACGCGATGCCAAACTTGACGCGGAGCAGACTGTGCGAGTCCATAGTCCATCGATGGAGAGGATGCGGCGCACGGCGTAGGTGTTGTTTATGTCTGAACGGAGGGCCGCTGCGAACACAGCTCAGGACGCTGCGCGGTCTAGGCAAGGAACGCGTCTGGGGGATCGATCTCCCCAGCCATTCACCGGTGCACTGGCCATGTGACACAGCCGCAGACTCGACGGACTTGTTGCCTTGGTGCGACATGAGCGACGCGTGCGGGCGACCCCTGAGCCGCTGTTTGTTCGCCCACAGCCAAAGACAAACAACACGAAAAACGAAAGCCTGGAGGGGAAGAAGTCGCGTCGCTCACCAATGCTGAGCTACCGTCATTCGCGCTGACCGGCAGCAGGACGACCACAGCCTGGGTGGGTCGCCCTGAAACGCCGTTGTTGTGAACGTCATTGTGAATTTGCAACAACGGTTTCGAGGATAGCGGGGGCTCTTGCCGCTCTTACGCTCTTATCGTTAATTGCACTACGCTGCTGCCTTGCCTTCCCGACTGGCCGCTCGCTCCTTCCCTCCCACGCACCCAACCAACAGTGTTGGAATGGGAAAGTGCAAACAGCATCACAATAGAGCTCGACATTCCTCGCATTCCTCACTGCGAAAGCGCGTTGTTTTCATGCCTTCGATGACGACGAACCTGATCTTCTTGCGAAGCCGGACGCGCGCCCGAAACCATCCCGCCATGCCGGATCACAGCTAGCTCCGCTGCAATCTTTGTGCCCAGTGCGTCTGCGGCGCCCTCATTCGCTGGCTTCACCCAGTAGCCAGCGTGGCCCTGGCAAGCCTTTCGTCTCATCACAAATTCAGCTCATCAAGGAATCCCGAGTCTGCTGTTGCACCTCTTCATCTCGTCGCCGCCGGTCTTTCGTCCCTCACTGCTGGGCCTGGCCAGCGAGTGCTCATGGCATCACGGCACCGCTGCACAAGCGCTGAGCCGCTGCGGCACTTCATGCAGGCCGTGGAGACGCACCCGTAACCTTGATTCCCGCTTACATGACCCCCCTCTGGTAGCGTCTCTTAACGTTACCAAAATGTTCTCTCAAGGCAAGACTGCACCGTGGTGCACGGCCCTCCACGCTAACCTCGATCTGATTCGTTCCTTCTTTCGCACCCATCTCCTCTCTCTCGGTTCTGCCTCTCTCGACTGACTCCAAAGACACACACGCCCCGTCGTCGCACACGCCCACGACAGGTTCACGCCTGATCTGAAAACTGACTGCACAGCGCACGCCTGCCGACACAGCCGCCTTGTGTTCTCGCGCGCCCTGCCTTTGACGGGCCCCCTCAGCTAGAGACCACGAGCCGCCGCACCTCGACTCTCGCCTTACCACCCGCGCATCGCACGCCCACGACTGTCGACGAGCTCAATATTATTCTCACATGCCAGGTGTCTGTTAGCGCACGCTCACCGTCACCGTAGTGCCTGTGTAGACGCCGTCGTCCACACCTGCGCTCGCTGCAACCGGACACGGCAGCCTCTTCTCCTTAGCAACACCCGCCCGGCAACCTCCAGTACGCTCGAGCAACCGTCAAGCTTGCCGTTACGAGTCGTTAGGTCGATAGGAGCTGCTCTCGTCTGCCCAGCTCGTCTTGTGAACGCGTTGGGCGTCATGCGATCTAACGCAGTCAGAGCCTGAGCCAGCCACCACACATACCCAGTCAACCTCTGCGCGCCTACCAGAGGATGACAGACGTCTCCTCGATTCAAGCTCATGCTGATCCTCAGCCAGCACCGGCCGCCTTCTATGGCGCTGGCCCTCCACTGCCAGCCTACTCGCTCGGTTCACCAGGGCTAGATGGTGCGGCCGATGAAGAAGAGTCGTCGACGATCAAGTGCATCTGCGGCTTCGCCGACGATGATGGCAACACCGTCTTGTGCGAGAAGTGCGACACATGGCAACACATCGTCTGCTACTACGAGTCTGCCGAGCACGTCCCTGACGTGCACGAGTGCACCGACTGCAGCCCAAGGCTTGTCGATTCGAGAAGAGCTGCAGACAAACAACGCCAACGGAAGGAGCTCCTCAGCCTGACGGATCGAAAAGGTCGACCGAAGACGACCTCCAAGAACCCCAAGAAACGTACCAAGGACCCACTCGGTTCCGCACAGCCGAATGGCTGGCAGACGAATTCGAACAACGATCTCCATTACAATCCTGAGCGTAAGAGCGGTAGCCCGCGAGATCTACCCCCGCCGAACAAGCGACCGAAGACAAATCACCGCCCTTCAGGCTCCATCAGCATCGTCAGTCAAGCGCCAGCGCTTGCACCTGCGTCGCGCAAGCGGGGCGGGTCTGTCGTCGTTAATGGTAACAGCCCTGTGAAGTCTCCCATTACCATTGACGGTCCAATTGAGGACTTCTCGTTGGAGTTCATGAACCTATACACATCGCCGGAGCCTTCGTCGGCCGACAACAACTCCTACACAAGCTTGGGTGTTGCTAGCGACATTGCAATGTGGCTACAAGACCCAGACGCGTTGGCTGCAGCAAGCGGAGGCAAGAAACCCCAGGACCTATTCTCGCGCATCGAGAACACCATCCAGGACCTTGAGTCCTCCACGGCGCCTATCATCCTTAAGCAGACCGAAGTTGACTCTGGCATTACAGCCCACGGTCTCCATCCGCAATGGCAGTTCATCACAACTGACAGCCCAATTGCCGATGGCGGCTACATTGGCGAGCTGAAAGGCTTGGTTGGCCGAAGAGAAGAGTACTGTCAAGACCCTGAAAACCGTTGGAACCTGCTGCGTCACCCAGAACCTTTCGTGTTCTTCCCACCACACCTACCGATATACATCGACACACGGCAAGAAGGCAATATACTGCGTTACGCCAGACGCAGCTGTTCGCCCAACATGACCATGAAGATCCTTGTCGATGCCAGCAGCGACTACCACTTCTGTTTTGTTGCAACACGACAAATTGAGCCGACCGAAGAATTGACAGTCGGTTGGGACATCGACTCAGAAGTCCAGAAACAGCTTGTCAAAGTCGTCACGAACGGCGCGAAGGACGGCTTCAGGAGGATACAACCCTGGGTGTCTTGTGTCCTCGCCAACTTTGGTGGATGCGCATGCGACACCTCGACTGGTCATGAATGTCTCCTGGAGCGTGCCCGTCGTCCTATCGCTGAACCAACGCAGCCTAGCAAGGCCAAGAGTAAGAAGCTGAAGAAGTCGCAAATCTCGCCATTGAGCACAGGCCGAGCGACCAACAGTCGTGCTGGCAGCGAGACGTTGCATCGCGATAACGCTGACGATGACAACATGGATAGCCGATCTACATCCGGCTCTCACAAGTCAAGTAGCCGGGACATTACGCCCGCAACGCACTTCTCGCTTGATGGCGACGTCAAAATGTCAGACCGTGAGAGGCGAAAGCTCCTGCAGCAGGAGAAGCTTTTCGAGCAGATGGAGGACGAGCAGCATAAAGGCAAAAGGGGAAAGCGGAACAGTGCTGGGTCTACCCTCAACACACCCAGCATTGCCACCTCGGTAAGACACCTCCTCAACTGTTGTTTGCGCACATACTAATACTTGCTTGCAGAAACGTCTTGGACACCCAGACCCTTCACCGTCGGCACGTCACCGCGAGCACAGCCATGGCGTGGCACGGAAAACATCTGGCAGCTCGTCGAAGACCAAGGCCCGCAGCACACCGAAACCGAAACCTGTCTATGTCGAAGCATCTACACAAACAGAGGACGATGGTGCACCCGCGAACACTCGTACGGAGATGAAGCCTCCTGTGTCCTTCAAGCGCAAGCTTCTTCAACAGGCGCAAGAGGATAAGTTGCAACGTGAGCGCATGCGCTCTGCCTCTATTAAGATGGAGGGCAGATCCCCGGCCTTAAAGGACGTCACCTCGAACAAGCCATCGCCATTGCCGCCATCTCCCCCGTTGGAGGATTCTTCAGCGATGGATATTACGCTGGACCCCGCTTCAGTACCGCGACCAAAGGAGTTGACACCAGCGAAGGAAGCGTCACCGGCTCCGAATGCTGATGTTGACATGGCCGATGCTTACGAGAATGCGGCACCGAAGGTTGATGAACCCAAGGTTGAAGAGATGCCTGACGCACCTGCGGCAGAGACCACAAAGGATGTCGCGCAGTCTTCAATGCATCCTCCTGCGCCACCGATGCCTACCACTTCGCCAGCACGACAGTCCCCAACACCCAGCGCAGATGGATCCATGAAGTCTATCGACATGAAAGTGGAGATGCCAACAAAACCTGAGTACACCAACCCTTTCCCTAAAGACTCGGAATCAACCTCGAGCGTGACTGGCACACCATCATTAGAGTCCACTCTTGCGCTAGCCTCGCCATTCTCGCCGGCCGTTCAGGAAGCAGTCAACCCTACGCCAGTACGGAAGAAGCTCAGCCTCAGCGAATTCGCAAGTAGACGAGCGAAGCTCGCTCAGACAACCAGCACGTCTGGAACACCGCCCCTAGCGTCGCAGTTGACCAGCTCGCCCACATTGTCGGCAGCTAGCCTGCCCACGGCTTCACCCCCGAGTAAGACTGCTGAGCTGTCGCTGCCTGTCGTTACAGAGGAGCCACAGCCTATCCAAACCGTTGCCGCCGCCGCGACCGCGCCTACTCCAACATGAGACATGATACCCAGGGCGCGTTCTTTCGGATTCTTTCTTCTTGGCCGCTCGAAGCTTGCCATTTCTTCTTCCAGTTGGAAGTGTACACTATATAATCGTGCAGACGACACCCTTTCCTTCTATCTTGCTCACTTCACGATATGTAACGTTCAATTCAGTCGCCGCGATGAGTTTGTCTTGGGGAAAAGATAGGAATCAAAAGCGAGGCGTTCTGTCACAGCGATGGCTTTCTTTAGCTATGTTGTCAAGGGCGTTGGCTTTGATTGAGATGAGGCGTTGGAGGACGACTTGCTCGATGAAATGAAGAGCACATTTATTTGCTACGTAGGATAGTTGACGCGATAGCCATGCTGGCTCAACTGCCAGGACCCGCCAAGAGGTGTGGTGACGAACATTCAATGTAAAATTTCAAACCATCCATGGTCCCGTCTTTGTTGCCTGACCCTTTTGCGCTCCATGACCTGTTCTACCTCGTCTTGCTGTCTCGCTTGGTTGCAGTCTTGCTTCCTGTCTGACCTTTCTTTGTGCCATTCTTCGACAGCGACCTCGCCAACCCTTCAACGTCCTTATTGCTCCTCTTCGACTCGTTGACGCTCGTGTCCTTCCTCTTCTCGAGCATGCTGTTTGGAGGCAGAGCCGGGAAATCCTGTGCGTAATTCGTGGTAGGCGTCGTACGGGTGAACTCCTCGAAAGACTTGTCGAGCGACGTATTCGGAAGAGCGAAGAGTGTGGGCGCTCCTTCCTCGATGTACTGCCGCGGTAACGCTGTCAGTGACTGTGTGCGCGAGTGCGTGATGAGCAATATGGTGCTCGGCGGCGTGCTGGGGACGGCGAAGAGTGGGGGCTCATTGAAGACTATATTCTCCTTCTGAGCCTGCTCGTCTACCATCGAAGTCGAAGTTGAAGCTGAAGGTAAGATCGCACCCTCGAACATGACCCCTGAATCCGCCCTACTCAACCTCACCCTACACTCCTTCGCCTTCTCCTGGCTCTGAGCTTGAGTGAGATCGTCGGCCATCACACAGCCCATCCCCAGCCCCACACCTCTCAGTTCGCTCTCGCACGCCCCACACACTGTGCGTCCAAACCCAAGCACCACCTTGCCGGAACATTGCGCTTGCGCGCACGCACTCAGCCCGGGCGTCTTCGCGCTCGGCGGCGTGTCGCACTCGGAGGTCGGGCTGCTAATGTGCGCCCACGGTGGGCGGCTGGCGTGGGCGACGCGTGAGGAGGGAACTGATGGGGTTGTTGGTGGGAGGAGTGAGAGAGATGGGAGGGCGAGAGGGCTACTACTCGATCTCTTGTGTGAGTGAGAGCATGTGAGCAGGAAGGCGGGCGAGGGCGCGAGAGTGTGTGCTGTGGGTCGCAGGTGAGGTGTGGTGTGTGGTGTGTGTTTTTGTGATGGTATGGGGGTCGCGGCTGGTGTTGGTGGGAATGAGAAACCGAGACCGAGGGTTGAGGGGAGGAGGTCTAGTGGGAATTGGATTGGTGGTGGGTTCTTGGGACGAGGACGCAGGAAGGTGTCGCATTCAGTGCAGGAGCAGAAGATGTTTAGCTTGGAGAGCGGCGTGGCTAGCATCTTGAGTGTGAGCGAGAGGTGGTACGTCTTGGCTAGTAGTGGTGAGATGTTGTGGCCTGGAGGGATTTAATTGTATTTGGGGTTCGACTCATGGCGTATTGCAGCAGTTTGGAGGTAGTTCCTGTGTTTGCCGACTTGTGTGCTTCACGACGATTGTCTCATCCACACTGACCCAAGTCGTGGACCATCAAACAAAGAGTCGTGTGTTATTGACTCGCAGTGGCTGCTCTTTCGCATACTGATTGCTTTGTGTGTGCTATTATTGCTGTTCGAGCAGATGTCTCGATTCGATCGCTCTTGTCGTAGGGCTGATGCAAGACAAAGGACCACCAGCCAGTCGAAAGCTTTGTCTGTATGTTTCAGGTATTTTGCTTTACCCCTGCGACCGGATCGAGTACCGTCGAGATCATATTTGCTGCTTTGTTTACTTTTCTTGGGGCAGCTGCTACTGTTTTCAGAGCTGCCCTTGTGGCGTTGATAAGCAGCTTTAATTAATGATGTAAATACGTCATCGGCGAGCGTATCCACTTCAGCTGTACGATGGTGCCCAAGTTGCTCAGTATGGTTTGAACACGTCAACGCGTTGACGGTAGGCACTCTTGTACCGGTTGTGGCGACCGTGCACGGGTTTCTGTGTGGCGTAACAATTTGGCCTCTTTGTAGCCGTTTCGCGAGCCTTGTGCTTCGCGTTCGCAACGAAGAAGCGGGCGTACATGGCTTGCTTCATTCACCCGCTCGCGACGTGATTTTGGCACCGGTGCAGGACGTGTTGCATGCGTAGAAGTTTGAGGAGCCGGCTTGACCTCACGGGGTCGTACTGGGGTAAGTCCGGTAGGGTTACCTTGCGTGTGCCAGTCTTTGACTACCTTGAATGCTTCGAGATGAACCTGCTGCTTATGCTTCTCGCACAAGGTGTTGAACCGCTCCAGATTCTCTATCGGAGAGATTTCCTGTGTGGAGACGCGGCGAAGGCAGGAACGCCGGCTGCACCACTTTAGCTTCTCCTTTGGTGGCTTGGGAAGCATCTGTTCATCCTTGAAACCAGGAGAGTAACACAGGTGCCGCCCATTTGCTGTGGTAGGCATGTTGAGTATTGCGTGTCGTGGGGTTGTTGCTTATTCTTGAGAGTGGTGACGAAAGTAAGAAAGAACCAAGCGTAGAATAAAAGGTTGTAAAATTCAACAGAGATGAAGTTTGGAGACGAGATGGTAGACCCATGGTTTGTGACATCCTGAACCGTCAAGGTATTGGGACCCTGACACGCAGCCTGCGAAGCATTTTTATGAGGGCCACAGCGAAAACGGCAATATGAGGAGACCTTGGTGAGTCAGCAACGACGGTACGGACCTGAGAATCACCGCGAGCTACAGGTTGCGATGAAATACACCTGGGAACATTTACAGATCTGTCATGCAGAGGCGGTCAACACTGCTGATTACTTCCACACCCCGATAACGTGGATTTCTCCTTTCATGGCGATGCTCGACCCCGCAGAGTCTTGACGCTATTTGTACCGACCGAGTGTCATGGTAACCTGCGACCAAAAGATTCAACTCGCTACATGAAATTAGGGAGGACCCCGTAGCCAGCTCCAGACAGGACCAGTCGTTATGGCGATATTGTAGGGTGTAGACTGAACCCTTCTCGCTCAGTGCGAGTGCGAAATGCAACACAGGTCGCCGAATCGTTTTGAATGTATGGAAGTGCGTTTGTTGTCCGGGTTCATCTCTCTTCTCTACGTAGGGCCGTGTCATCTGCGGACGACTTTGCTTCTCTAGCAAGCAAAAACAGCGCCAGCTCTCTTTCATTATGCGCCACTGCTAGCTTACTGTGATACAGCTTTGCGCTCGTATCTTGTACTGCATTTTGCCATGTCAAGCATTCAGCAGTCGGTGTTCGTAGAGCACAGATCGGTAGATCAGGCTGTGGGCCAATCGTTGAGCCTCCTCGGATGAGTTGCGAGGTAGCACATAGGCGGGACTGCACGTAGACAGCGAGCACAGCGTCCACGCGTAGCAGGCAGGTTATGCGGGGGCCGACTGATACTTCTCGAGGTTCCTCGGAAGTTGCCATGGTTCCCTGCTCTTGCTGCCTGATCTTGTATTCACTAGTCCCCTTGACGAATTCGTACCCGGCGTGCAATCCTCTGCCTCAGCTGGTGACAACATGCGCCTCCCACGACAGGGCACCGTGGACTCCTAAGAGATGATAAAGTTATCTGCGGATGTCCTCGGTATTGAACCCAAGGCACCCAATGCAGGGTGCTGACGCCTCGTGCTCACAGGTCGTCGACCTTGATATGGTTGAAATCCAGACCAATGAGGAGCGGGGCAGCGCTGTACCTTGCTGCTAGCTGAGCAGATCACATTGCGTGAGCGGTGGGCAGCACGAACTAGCACAGTAAATTTAAACGAGCCGGCACTTGTCGCGGAAATGTCTCGAAGAGAAAAGGGCCGTGTCCAATGAAAAGTAGCGTGAGGTGGTGGAGCTGGCAGTTGATGAAGACGAGCTTGGCATATGGCGCGTTAGCGCGGTCCACGGGTGTATGATCGTCGATGACAGAGAGGTTGGGATGACGAGTCGTGCCACAACACCCCGAAATTCGTTGAACAAACTGAGAGCTCGCGGGTTCTACCAGCGAGCTGCGCTGTCGCTCCTTCGCGCTCGGGTGCCGCGGCATGCTCTCTCCGGCATGTTCGTGCAGCTGAGTCCAATACTCGTCAGTGGTTGTCAGTTGTGAGGGGAAGACATCCGGGCGACTCGACGCCATGGCACGTGGTGCGGCGAAGGCAGCCTGCCTGTGAGAAGGAGCGACCCTCGTCTGCGCCAAGTGAATGCTCCTGCCTCGTGTAGCGACGCACATCTCGCCTGTTTGCGACGCCGGTTTTCTGCCCTACGGCCCCTGTGTTTGTGCTCTGTACAGCTCTGCTGCGCAATTTCCCAATTCCCGATTCTCTCGCTGCTGCGTGTGGCCTGAGCAGTGAGACCTCTTCCGTCGCCCCGTGCCCGCGCCGCTGCCGCATGCCACTACACCCACCCCAGGCCACTTTTTCCGCGTCGATCCCCTTTGCAGTCTCACGGCCAGGGTTCTCTGCAGCCTTCGCTCTCTCGCTTGACCTCCGGACCACCACGCCGCAGACACACAGCACCAGCTACCGGCGTACTTCGCTCAGCATTGCCTCTTCCTCTTCTCCACGCAGGGTCTGTCTGAACCTGCTCTGCCAGCTCGTGGCGCCCTCGTCCCGAATTCATCCTAGCAGCGCATTGTGACCCGAGAGGCCTAGTTTCAACGTCTTTCGCAGGCCAGCAACCCACCTTCCGCCGTCTCTGCTGTTTATATGCACTGGCAGCGTTCTTGCAGCAGTCCTCTGCCAGAGCTAGCAAGTCTCGGCCAGCAGCATCCCTGCAAAAGCTTCGCGTACATATAATTTCCTCACGCTCACTGTGCCGGGGATAGCTGCGAGCTGTCGCGATTACATCATCTCTGCGACTGACTCGTATATCCCTGCGTTTTGCACATAACGCCGCGTGCCTGCGCACTGTAACCGTTGGCCGAGCGCCATCTGTACCTCCTCCACCATCATCCGAGCGCACGGTGTGTCCAACGCCTCGTGGAACCCAGGCCCCACCTCTACTTCAAGACGTCGCCGCACCTCGACTGCCACCCACTCTGACTGTCTTTCGCTCCTCCGCCGCCGGTCCCAGAACGGATTATTAGATTCGACTTACACTGGACCTTAGCGGTTGAGGAAGACCCTGTCGAAACTACTAACTGTCATACGCCACAGCCACAGCCACTCGACACAATGGATACCACTTTCATTACCATCCACGGTACGTGTCCGTTAGTGTTCCAGCAAATGCATGACGCTTACGATCCTAGATCTCACCGAAGAGGCGCACATCCTGTATTCCTCTGACTCCATTGTCGATATTTTGGGTCACACGCCTGATGAGGTCGTCAATCGCTCCGTGTGGCAGTTCTTCCATCCGGAGGAGCTGCAGTTCGCCAAGGCCAAGTATGGTCGTGGAGTCGCACTTGACAAAGCAGCCGTGTTGTCTTACTGTCGTCTGAAGAACCGCCAGGGCGACTGGGTCGGCTGCGAGTGCTGTTTCTCGATTGTGTACGATGTAATGGTGTGCTGTACCAGTATCTACAGACACGGAATGGAGAGTCAGAGTAAGCATTGGAAAGGCCTAGTTCGAGGTGTCATCAGCTGACTTGTTTCCAGAGCGCGCCGTAGAGGCACCCATCGTACGCAAGCTGTTCGCCTCTTCACCAAAGGACCCTCGTTACCACATGCTGTCTCACCTATCCAGCAAGTTCGATCTTGGACCAGAAGACCAGACCCACGAACCTCGAGCAGCTCTTTTTCTGAATCGATTCACGAGAACCTTAACCGTTATGTACGCAACGAGCGGTATCGAGCAAATCGTTGGCATCTCTGGAGAGGAGATGAAGGGACGAAGTTTCTACTACTGCATCGCCCTGAACTGTCTTACCGAGGCTGTTCGATGCCTTGAATCCGCCAAGGGCAATGATTCCATTGCCTATATGCGCTTCATGTTCCGGGATCCTCGCCAGGAAGACCCACCGGAATTGACTTCTTCTGAGAGCGAGGACGATGAAATGACAGACGTAACAAGTGACGACGATGAATCAGTCGAAGGTGGTGTCAGGCTAGCGTCAGGCTCAAGTGGCAGGAACTCAGGGCACCAATCTAACGGATCTCACTGGACCAGCGAGGAGCCACCCACGAACTTCCGTACAGAGTCTGGAGAAAGCACTGGACACGCAGACACGCACCACGGTGTGTTTGGTGAAGATCCTCGAAGACACTCATCTACGTCCTCACTAGGTGTTTCACCATCGGTGCACAACGACGACATCGAGCTGGAAGCTGTCATCTCGTGTACCACCGATGGTCTGGTCGTATGCCTACGACGTGCTCGACCAATGCTACCAGGCGCGATGCCAGTCCCACAGCAGGCACACCAACAGTACACTGGTATCTACGCGGCTCCGTGGGCGTCGCAGCCTGTCTTTCACCCGGCCCCGCCACAGATGCCACCGTACCCTCTTGGCGCTCAACATCCCGCCATGATACAGGCCGGCCCGTCTATGCAATTTCAGAACTCCTTCATGCAGAGTATTCGCGATGTCGCGGTCTTCGCATGGGCTCTCACAGGTATTAACGGCAGCTTAGCCGAATACGCGCGTGGAATTCCCAAAGGCGAGAGTCAGCCACCTACAGGATTCCCAATCTGGAACCCACTTCCCGATCCATCAATGTTAAGCCACAAGAAGTCCGAGACGCCTTCCGGCTACGGCTCAGCTACCACCAGTACCTCCAGCAACGGCGACAACTTCGGCTTCGGCGACCCTGGACTGAGTTGATCGGCTACAAGTGCCGCCTCCGTTCTAACGAACAACGCAGAGCGGCTGCCAAGCCCAGCTCCAACTATGTTCTCAAAGAAAGGACATCTAGAAGCCTCAGAGATCATGTTGAACGAGGCATCGACTGATTACGAATTATGCGAGCGATAGCACGGCATCACGATACCAAGCGATCTGAGTTGCGACCAATATTTCGGTACGCTTGATCTAAAGTTGATTTCCTTGATGTTTACAGCCATTGCAATAGAAAAAAATTCGAATCTCCACTCAAGTCAATCCGTCTTTTTTGACTCGAGCTTCGTAGGTTACATATTCTACTAAGTTCGCAGACAAAACGACCACCGCAAAGGAGATGCGTGCTTTACAAAGATAATGCTTTGCGCAACTGCGATCCGCGTGGGGGTTAAGAGCCAATTGCAAGACATCTAGTACCTAGAACCCCAACCGGTCAGATGGTTGCGGAACGCCGGATGATGTGTGTGGTGGTCGAAGCGCCAGGATCGCCCTTTGTCTTCCGCATTGTTGCAATTTGTATGACCACTTACGAACGTCTAGTCTACTTACGCACTGCCACGGCGATTCTTTGTCGCAAAGAATGAGAGGCTGGCCATCCTGCCTTCGCAAGCGAATAAGAGATGGACTTGTACGCCATGGCCGCGCCATCCACGTTCACGATCGCCGTCGTCATCCTACGTGCTATCATTGACTGTTCGCTTCCTCCATTAGCTTTTCGCCCCAGGTCTTGGATGTTTTGATCACCTACTGTACTCCGGCCTTGCTCACTGTGTATGCCGAACAATCAAAACCCGCGAACCTCGCAACGATACCACAGTACTGCCACGATCAGGTCCAGCAGCCAAGATGGTAATCAGGAGATGGCCTAAGCCTCTTTGGCTTCCAACATTACTTGCGTTGCTTCGAATCACGAGCGCTCTGGCACATGATGCAATCCCCACGGAGCCTTCCACTCAATCAAGTGTCAGTGCAACCACTACTCCCGAATCACAGACACACACCGTTCAGGTCGGCTTGTTAGATCATAAGATGCGCCCTGAAACCACCGAAGTGGCGGTCGGAGACTTCATCGAATTCGGCTTCTATCCTCTCAATCACAGCATCGTGCGCGCCGAATACGGCTTCCCTTGCATACCATACGAGATGACTGGATCAGAGAAGACAGGGTTCTTTTCAGGTTTCAATCCTGTGGACAAGGTGCTGGACAAGCCTCCAAAGTACACCATCAGGGTCAACGATACCGAGCCCTTCTTCTTCTTCTACTACTCTGCGCCTGGCAGCTGCATCACATATGGGATGGTGGGTGGCATCAATCTGAACAGCAGCATGAGCATAGACAAATAACGAACTCTGACAATGGACTCACGGTACATGCTTCAGCCTGGTGAGTCTCCCAAATTCTATCGCACAACACGCAGTGGCTGACTTTTTCCTAGGTGAACCCTTCCCAGCCGAGTCACCTCTTCCATCCGGTAATCCGGCATCCTCCGTTATACCGTCCTCATCCTCTACGTCTATTACTGCGCCTTCCGTCTCACTCTCCTCAGACGGCCTCAGCACTGGCGCAATCGCTGGCATCAGCGTGGCCGCCGTCCTTGTCCTCTTTGGCGCAGCTCTACTATCTTCGACTGCGGGCGCAACAAGTCACTATGCGAGGTCGTCGAGCGACGCAACGGCACCGTACGCCGCACCAGCACCTCACCTAACCAGATGCTCGAGTACAAGCAGCCTACCGTGCACACCCATTCCCACCATCCCAGCCAAGCGGGCTTCACGTTCCCAAGCATTCCGCTGTGCATCGTGCCAGTCATCCAGGCTGCCCGGACCCGGCCGTGTACGGCCATGGACATCAGCAGAGTATGAGCGGAGGGTACTTCCCCGCACCACAAGGATACGACGCACGCAAATACACGAGCCCAACTGCTCCACACCTACACTACGTAGTCTCGCCTGGCAGCCCGCCACCGGGCAGTTTTGGACTCGACGGGCACCCCTTCATGCAGTACGTCTTCCCCCTTCCGACGCCCCACATGCATGTCAGCCTTCCTTCTCGTAGCCTTCATCGCCTGAGCTTTCATCGCCTGAGCCTTCATCGTCGTGGCCTGTTTCGTCGAAGCGTTTTGCGTAGGAGTGTAAGGACTGGCAGAGCCCAGGCAAATTCCGAATGACCCTCGAGGAGACCCTCGCGGCGGCATACCGGCGCCAGGGTACTATGAGACGTTCACGCGTAACGGGCAAGTTCATGGGAGAGCTGTGGAGATGGAGGCTATCACTGCGGTTGGTCAGACGCATGATGGGCATCTCAATAGGGCGAGTAAGTTTTGACTCCGGAGGGAGGTTGCTGGGGTGGTGTGTGATGTTTATCTGAGATATTCACGATGATATAGTACTGGGTTTCAGGAGGAAAGGATTATGTGTGCTGATCTTAGTGTTTCATATCTGGCATGTTCGGTGTATACAAGGTTTAAAGGGGTCTGTTTTGTATATATACTCGGGCACAATGATTATGATACCACTCGTATTTGGTGTGACTTGCAGACTCTTCTCCGCGACTCTTCGAGCCTGTGGAGCCGCACTGCAGCTGGTGGCTCAAGTCCTCAGCTTAGGTGTGGGTCAAAATCGTTTGGAATATTGCAGTGGTCTCTGCGCCTTTGCCATCAGGCTTGTTCGGAGGGAAATTGTCGTGCAGCTCGACATCTGAAGCTAGACAACACGCCTCGAGTCTGCAAGGTCATGTACTGCCGATGCGACCGAGTAAGACACGGATATAGGGTGGCTATCGCATAGACCCCTTGCAAGAGAGCAAAGCGGGTCAGCAGTAGTGAGGATCTTGTCCCTGTGTCTCTTGCGCCAGCTGAGAGGTGCACGCGTCGTCGCAGCTCCAGCTCAGACCCAGTCCAGCCAGCTTTCATTATCTGTACAATCTGTTCGTCCCTTATCTAGTGGCAAATGAGGCTGCTACCGCGAGGCTGGTCAGCTGTCGGTTGTACCTGCAGATCGTTGCTGTTCCTGAATGTAGCAGCTCGGCACGGGCCGTTTGCGAGGACCTCGTGGGCACGAACAGTGCAGACGGACTTTAGCTTGCACAGATCATCTTCATCTGTCTGCAGATCTGATTCTATCGGCTTTTGAAAGAAGGACACTCTGTCCAAATAGCTTCAGCTCTTGTCTCACCCTATTGTGTAGTGGTATTTATTCGAAGATCGAGATTAAGTCTGCAAATTAGCACTGACCGTGATCACACACACGATCGTGCGGTCCGGTCTGTGTGCATTGCGAACATTTTGATTTGATGACATATACTTATGCTCTTACGAGTGACTTTGAAAAGTCATGCTAATTAATGCCCATTCTTGTGTACTGCTGTGCTTTTGCTCTAATACACGATGTAGATCTGTACAACATCGTCAGACAAGAAGATGCCATTACTTATCGGCGCGATGAGCTGATTGCTGGCCTTTGTTACCTATCCATAGTTCAGTCTCGAAAACTGTGAACCCAGTTGTACGAGGTCGAAATTGTCAATACCCACTGGTCTTGGCTGGGGCGTTGCTGGCGGTGTGAGGCGCCTACGTGGTAGCGCCGCATTTATTGTCCCTCGATCGTCACAACAATGACAGAAGCCACGAGGCTCGCCACAAATTAGTATCCCTGAGCCCCTTTGAGGCTGAGAGTCAAAGTCGACGTTCGACAAGTCACGAGTGTAGTACTCTACCAATGTCTCAATGTCAGCATAGCTCACCGCGGATTCGAGATTCGGAGAAGAAGTGTTCCAGACTTCTTCATCCATCCAAACATCTTCTAGTGCTATGAGTCTAGAGTTGTGAGTATTCGAGCTACCAGAGTCTGGAGGACACGTATTGGCAGGGCAATCGTCGACGCTCAGTACCTTCTTTCGGCAAAGAGGGCACGGGTTGCTGGACTGAATCCAGATGATTATGTACACTTGCCCAAAGACATGTCCACATGGCAGCTGAACCGGCACTTCGCGCCTCCGTACAGCGATCGTGTGCAGCCGAAGGGCTGGAAGCAGGTGTAGCAAGCCCTGTCGTTTCGACAGAGAGCATTCGCTTTCACCAGGCAGAGCACGGTACTACGTGGAAACGAGGCCTGTTCCCTTGCTTGGTGCATTTCCGATAGCTAGTTGAGAGCTGACTGTGAATGAAAAGGTAGTCTAGAGCGCAGAGCGAGGTTGGTTTGTGCTCGTATAAGTCGGGGTAGGCGAGGGCGATCAGAAGAAGTAAGCGCCACATCGCGGAAAAGCATTGTGTATGAGCGTAGTGTTTGCCGACATGGAGTTGCCGACAATGTACCATGGGTCTTTGTCTCCAACGGCACCTGGGCAGAGTAAAGCGTTATTGCCGGCCGCGTGTACATGCGCCAAAGGCTTGAAGGCGTGAACGATGCATGCCACAGCACTGTGTACTTGCTCTCAAGCAATGCCTCAAGCGACGACGATCGCTTAGCCATCCCATTCTTGTGTATACTCGTACGATAGCGAGTCTCGTGGTGGCCGTGTGGCTTGCTTAGCGCTTCAGCCTTGTGGTGGATCGCAGCTGTGGAGGTGGGAAAGAAGCTAGAGGACCACAGAACAAGGCGCAAACAGTCGACTCAGTGAAACCCCTAGGCTTAATAAGGCGTGCCAAGAAGGGTGGGGCCGCCCCGCAAGCGTCTCATCGAACAGCCAGCCACACCTGGGACAAATTGCGAGGGCTGTTGATTGCCAGACTGTTTGTTTGTTTAGCCGTAAACCTTGTTCATGTCATCCTTTGTATGCATAGAACGTGCATGCGGGTGCACGTCAGGGGCCTTCAATGACTTGTAGAAAAGACTTAATGCGCATCCAAGAGCACTGGCATCTGGGGTTTCGATCGCTTATCTTAGCCATGAAAAGCATCTCCAAATCTAGACTGTTGTGGTGCTGTCCTTACAGAACCCGTCTTCGAGGGCCAATACGGGTAGTGTGAGCGATGAGTCGGACCATCTCCCGTGCCGTATGTTCCTGATCAAGAGCAGGATTGCCAGATCAGGTCGTAGTGGACAAGAACCCTGCCAGAGCCAGCCAACACACGTGGTATGAGATGTTTCCCTGGCAGTTCTAACCTATCAGCCTTGCGCGGTACTAGAATTTCGTTACCTTTAACACGCGCCAGCATGGATACGAAAGTGGCTGGTTCCAATAGTCTGGTCGCAAGGTCAGCCTGACGGTGCCGCCGACTGCGCGGCATTACTAGAGCGTGCTCTCGATAAGGTTAGGGATTGGATTGGATGTCGGTACCAAGGTACATCTGTCCTGGGGTGCAGTAGCCTCGACTTGTGGTGGTCTTACGGCATTGGCTTCGCGGCGCAGCGCTGCGATTGCGACCAGCATCCCTTTGAGCCCGTGAATGAGAGCTGCAGCCTGTGTAGACAATTCGCAGTTCGTTGATCGGGGATCGAGTTCGTGTCGTAAGGGGAAATGAAGGATGTCTAGCGAATTGTGGCGTCGCCGGATGAAGACAAAGCGTCATCACGTGTTGCCGCTCTAAACCTCTTCAAGGCCTCCAAGAGGCACCGTCCCAACACAACACCGCCAACTCCCAGCGGAGCTGCGCCCACATGGCAGAAACCAAAGAGTTCGGCAAAGGAGCCGCAACAGAGTCAAGCTTTAGCCTCAGTCGCTCTCCCGTCGCTATTTTTGCACGGGCGTCCATTGAGACAGCATGCCGTCAGCCCCACAGGCCCATCAAGGTTACAGTCGATAGCTAGCCCTGTGGCTTTCTTGTGCCTTGCTCTTACCCCTTGCTCGAGAGTAAGTCTGCTAATATTGACGACAAGATGCAAGCCCTCGTGCACTGGCGTGGCTGACCGGCGGTTTACCCCCAATTTCCAAAACGCCTCTGCGCTTTTTGTGGTCAAGCCTAGCAGCTGCCAACCGCTGATAGTTTGAATTCTGTGGCCGGCGTACGCGATGTCCTGCTGGATCTGGAGAAACTCGTATTTTTGAGCTTGATGAGCGCAAGGGTATAAGTACACTCTGTACATCCGCCAGATTGAGATCATCACAACAGCTTCACTGAACTCACAGAGTCTCTTGATCAACAGTCATCTTCCCTCTTCCTCCTGATCGATACCTCTTCCGTCCAATCAGCCATCAAGATGCGTTACGCCTTCGCTGCATCCGCCATCCTCGGCGCTGTTGCCGCTGCTCCTCAGATGATCAACATTGAAGCTGCTCTGGCCGTCCCTACTCCCACCGTTCTTGGTCCCGCCATCGAGGCCACCAAGCCTGCTGCTATTACCTACAACCCCACCTCTGCCGCCTCCGCCGTTGCTGAGATCGTTCAGAACGAGGGTGTCATCGAGAAGCGTGACGTCCCCAGCGCCTGCGGAGCCGCCCTCCCTGGCGGCAACGGACCTATCCCTAAGACTGGCTCCACAGACGCCGACTACACCGCCGAGGGAAGCAGCCTGAGGGCCATCGCAAAGCAGGCTACCACTCCTTCCGGCTATGACCGTTCTTTCGTAGACCAGCTCGGCAGCTCTCAGCAGATCGGTTACCTCACCTACAAGAACCTCGACTCTTACGATCCCTCAGTCTGCGCTACGGCTTGTGATGCTGAGAAGTTCTGCTTGGGCTTCAACATCTTCTTCGAGCGTGACCCCAAGTACGACCCCCAGACAGGCTGTGCCAACCCTGAGGCTGTTACCAACATCAAGTGCTCACTCTACGGCTACAATGTTGCTCAGGCTGCCGCTACCAACCAGGGTCAGTGGCGTGGACCCCAGGATGCGAATGGCCAGGCTTTCCACGTCGTCATTACTGGCTCCAACGGTTACTCTAAGCAGGGCAAGACTCTGCCTAATGTTCCGGACTTCACCGGTCCTAACAGCCTTCCTGCTGCTATCAACGCCCCGCTTGATGGCAACTACGACACCTACACCGGCATGAGGCTGTTCAACGACAACCCTTACGACCCCTCTCTGTGCGCTGCCGCTTGCGAGGCTCAGACTGACTACGACGTCAACCACCCTGCTCAGGACGGTAGCTACAAGACCTGCAACTTCTTCAACTCCTACGTCCTCACTAAGAACGACGTTCCTCTTGGCACCTACTGCTCTTTCTACACTCGCAGCTGGGATGCCACCTACGCCGTCAACACTGGCTACTATTACGGCGATGATGTTTACAAGGTTCGCAACTCTGCTTCCTACATAATCGAGAACCCCACTGCTCCCAAGATCGTTTAAGCTTGTCCTTAGAAAGGTCTGAAAGGCAGACTCACAACGCGTCCACGTCGTTCAAGATGGATACGACTATCATGGGCGCTTCCATTCGTTTCTTTACATGAAGACTTTAGCAGACTACACATTTCCTTAGACCATAATTTCCATCAATTCATAATACCAAAATCATCCCCCTTGCCCAGCATGAGTGACGTCCCCAGGTCTCTATTGCTCGGTCTCTCGATCTCAGACTCTTGTCTCACTCATACGCTCACAGCACTCCTCAACTCTCACGTGCTTTGTTATATCCAACCTTGATCGAACGTAACATTGGACCAGGCACCTGGACCGCCAAAGTGCCCGAGATCGGCTTGACACCTTGTCAAAAAACGATCGCATAGACTTGCTGCCAGCAAAGATTCCCGTGTACGTCGAGTGGATAATGCACTAGCACAATAGCGCGTCAATAGTCCGAAGCCCTTCCTGCACGACAGATACGGTTAAATCATAGCGTTAAGCGAGGCGCCGTCCTACCAGCCGTTCAACACTCATCTCCCATCACGAAAGGCATGTAGAAATGTGTAGATACGTCAAGCTGCATGTGCATGGCGTACCGAAATCGATTTGTGGAGTGCATCAGCGTGTCATGGTGCATATGCATGTCGGAAAATTGATGGAATACACGCGCGCATCTGCATCTGGGCCTTGAAAGGGGTCCACGGCAACGAGACGGCGCCCGTTCATTACCAGTTGACTGCTGCTCGGACTTGAAGTCCGCATACGGTAGCGAGGCAAGTCTACCACGTTTCCATGGTTGACCGTTGTGCAGGTGACTTTGAAATCGTCGGAGCTCGCGGCTTCGCGTAGTCGCGGATGGGCTGGCATGTTCGGCCCGGCAGAGCTCCACCGAGATTCAGGACCTCACTGCGCCGATACAATACCTTCACCTCATACCTTGGAAGACCCCAGGAGCAGTCATGTGCAAAGCCACTGGCTTGAAAGAACAAGCCAAGCTAGATGCAATCGACAGCTACTCGCCTGTAGTCATGCGGTTAGATCAAACTCATTTGCAGAAGTCAAACTGAGTAAATCATTGCATTACACCATGAGTCCGTCTTGCAGAGCCGAAGACGTGTATAAAAGTGTCCATCAGAGCTTGAATCACCGTGTAAGCGTCTGTGCCACGTGAACGAATAACGCTTCCAGCCCTTCCTTCGTGACAGCAGACGTCTCAAAGTATGCCTTCGCATTTATCTTCGCCGTCATTTTGTATGCGTCGCGTGACCAAACACTCCTCGCAGCGTCATCGCTGAGGTCCTTCTTGCAGCCTACAAGAAGTTTGGGCACGTTGCCAGGGTACAAATCGGCTTCGTGGTTCCATGTGCGCTCGACATTCTCGAAGGATTCGACCGAAGCAATATCGAAGCACAACAAGATTACAGGAAGATTACCAGAACATGCTTTTCGCATGCCATCACGAATGAACTGCATCGCAGTTTGATCGTGGAGAACTAGCTCAGTTTCGCCCACGACTCTCGTAGAGACAACTTTGGGGAACTGTGCTGTGGTGCAGTCGCCGTAGCACCATGAGCCCACTAGCCATGACTTGCCACATCGAGCATCGCCAAGCAGTATGACTGGACGTTGCCAGGTTTGCAGATCGCCTCTATGTAAGCCAGGCTGAGGTGCTACGCCAGCCTCGAATTTGTCCACGGAGAGGTCCCTCTTCGAGTATGCCCTGTGCAAGTACCAAAGGGAATCGGGATTTGCAACCGGCCAGTCCAGTTCTCTCGGGCTCTTCTTGTTGACTACAAGGCTCTGAGGGCTCACGGGCGCCGGAAGTTCCATGGCGTTGAAGCTGACATCTGATCCCGGTAGCTCAAAAGCGGCATGCATTTCTCCCACTGCTTGGCTCGATGACTGGTCCAAGCAGCCATTGACATGTAGAGATGCGTCCTCAGCCGAGAGATGGGATAGAGTGAGGTCACAAAGCGGACAAGTGGCTACGGGCGCAGAGTCACTTTCCCGCATGGAGTCTTCTTGTTTCAGGGATGTTGACCTGATGAATGAGGAAGGCAGAAGCATAGCCCTCAGGGATTTCTTCTTTGCCAGGTTCGCGTCGTCACTTTTGCTTCTGCCCTGCAAAGAGAATGTTTTGGACAAGAAACCCTGCGATGTTGGTGTTGTGGGATCCGGATTGGATTGCGTTGATTCTAGAACTGAGGTCTCGATAGCATCAAATGTTACGCTGGGCTGTGCGCCAGACTTAGCCTGTTGGGACTTCTTAAGCCGGGCTCCAAGCGATGGCGAGGCCGATTCTGGCGGCTGTCGGGGCCACGCCGGTATCTGATCATCACCAGCTGTCCATTCCATGGGACGTATCGAGGTAGAGGCCGCTCGCCGGTGTACCGGAAGCTTAGGATGTAGGCTGCTTGGAGACGACCCCCATGGGTTGACAGTGCTAGATTCTGCATTGGTAGTCGAAGCAGTATTTATTGAGCTCCTATGCCAGGAAACGCGAGAGTCCGATGCTGCACGTCGTACAGTTACGTCGTGAACAAGACTGCTCGAGTTGAGCGTATCAAACGTTGCACTGTCTAATGTTGGTGACACCAAGATATTTGGCACAGGGCTGGACATGCTGGAAGAGGTCTCAACAGAGGTGTAAGGTGGTGGATCCATCTTGGCCTGGGCGGGTGTTACATAGAACTCCTTATCCGAGCTACGGTCCGGGACTAGGTGTAGATTCGATCCTGCTTTGGCCGGAGCACCCTCACGAAGTTTTGCCAGACGCGATGTAAGCAGACCATAGGCTTTGGCAGCACCAGCATGCCTTGCTTCATCTCTTCTTCCGTACCCAGTAACCTTGGCGACCTCCTCTTTCCTGTTGTCATCGCTTGGGCTTGAAGTCAGAGTGACGATGCAATTGTAGCCTTCAAGTCCTCGGCCGATCATGAAATACGGCTTTCTACCAAACTCTGTCTTACACAAGGCAGTAAGAAGCTTTGTATACGATGTCGAGCCTTCCTTATCCAAGTCTTTGTCTGAGTCTTTGGTCTCGATCGTGACACCGTATCGCCTCGACACATGCTTCGCTGCAAATCCTGGACTCTTCGGTTCTTTTGAGATACTGGAGTTGGGTGGTGTAGAGTTCGCTGGCATCGGTGGGATCGGCACTGGCTCATGGTTGTACACCTCAGGTCTGAAGGGTGTGAACTTCATACTAGGTAGGCGTGGAGACGAGGACGGACGACTTCGCGGTGAGTCTATCGATGCCGCTTGTCCTTGCTCCTCGGACGTATTCGATGATATTGGACTAGGTGAATCCAAGCTGTGTAATGCAACTTCGCCCGATGGAATTGAACTGTCGAGGGCCTCGTCCTGACCGTTCTCGGGTAAGGTGGCCTGCGTCTCCTGCTCTGGACTAGTAAGTATCCAGGGTTTCGACGGCCCCGGCTCGGTTTGCGGTAGGAACCTTGGAATTTCTCTGGCTTCATTATCGCGACTGGATGATCTTCGAGAAGAATGCAAGTGTGGGCAATCGATTCTAGACGTTTCCTCTCCTGTGCCGGTAATGATTCCGAGCCCGTGATCTGTTTGACGCTCTTCCATGTTTGACTGGTGGCTTTCCAGAAGGGCAGTATACGCTTCCTCCTCTTCGGCGTTCCCTTGTTCGCTACAGATGAATATGAGAAGCGTCAGGCTCTTCTCGTAGCCGTCAAATCCTTGTTCACGTAGCTTCCTGAAACCCCTTAGCGATTGACGTCCGTGAAGGTGCGCCTCGGCGAAATCTTTTGTCTTGACCATGACCTCAGACAGTTTGTAGGTATCCCACAGATAGCGCTCGCTCTTCCTTCCAGTCTGGTGCTCCGTAATTGCCAGCATCTCCGTCATGGTTGATTTCGCTTCAGCCCAAGCACCTTGTTCGCAGTAGGTCTCTGTAAGCATCTCCAACAGCTCCACTTTAGACACTCCAGTGATGGATGTGGCTTGCGAGGAGGTCATGGAGCTATACGTTGACGCCGTGGGGAGCCTAGATAAGCAATTCTTGAGTGTTCGGGCTGCGCCTTGCAGATCTCCGGCTTTCTTGCGCTTCTTTCCATTCCTGAAGAGCGCCCTGACGAGTTCGTTCTCGATGTCAGAGTCACTGTCCGACTGGTACTCAGTAATAGCTTCCACCGTACTGGTTTCGGACGGATCCAGTGCAGGTGCCTCCGCGTCTTCGTATTCATAGACCGTATTCGAAGAAATCCAGCGTTGCATTGGCTCATTAGACTCCTTCCTGAAGACATCGCCGAAATCGGAGCCGTACTTCACAGAAGCCTTCTCGCTGGCCTCCGGTGCCAGTGTAGTGGACGCTGTCGAAACGACGTCGGCTGCTGATTGGACGCATTCTTTTAGATTGGTCATCGACATTAGCTCTGATTCTGCGTGATAACCATGATTGGCGACGGTGCTTTGTAATTTCTCGATCTTGAGTTTGAGGGAAGTACCAAGCGTGCGAAACTCATCGTAAAGCCTGTTGAGATCGGGAATGACTTTGTCCGGTATTTGATCCGCGGACCTCTGCAATGTCGTCTGGTTCCAGCTACAGACAAGTCAGTCGCGCGCAGTGCTAAACGTCCGTCTTTGACTCCGTGCGCTTACAGGATGATTGTGCTGAGAGACAATTGCAGAGCTGCGCGGTAAGACTGGATCTGCTCCCGGAACTCTGCTATTTGTGCGATCGCACTTTTGAATCTGAGGTGCTTCCTGGGTGCGTCCAGGAACTTCGCGCTTCTGCTCACACTGATTATGAGCGACCGCAACTGCTCTAGTGTGCCCTCCCCATCGTTCAGCGACCTCGACAAGTTCTTCCAATGGCTTCCCACATGGCCAGTAGTCTGGAGGTTCCCTCGAAGGTCCTTCTGGTCAATCGTCTCTTTCATCGACTCCAGCACGCCCCGAAACCCTTCGACATCGTTCAAGATTCCATTGAGGGTTGTATCAACAACATTGACTTCGTCGCGGAACTGTTTGACTAGGCCAGTAACCTGCGCGGAGATTGTGATTAGTGTGAGGACGCTGACCGTGATGCTCAACGGATCCATCGTCGCGCATCGCGCTGGTTGCGCATCGAGGATTGCGGATGTATGTCCCAAAGGTCAGATCGAAAGGCGAGAGCGGGAGTTCAGCTCTTCGGCTACGGGGGCTGTGAGCGTGATCGACCAGGTTCACACAGCCTCATGCAGGCGCACGCTGCAAGCCGCCAATTCGGCCCCCAGCCGCACGCATTACCGGAAATGGACGCGTTCATGAGCGGCGACTGATGAGAAAGTTATTGCCAAAATGTCATGCGGATGTTACAGCGCTGCAGGCGCGTCGACGGGACTGTATACGACGATGATGCTGTTGACTACAGGTGCGCTGCAATTGTGTGTTGTGGGAGCTGCAGAGGAGCGTGCCACAGAGGCAGGCACGCTTGTGCCAACCGCGACTGCCACACCCTCCCCACGCTGCCTTCTTCGCTACACCACCACGAAACCCACAGACCATCTTGCACAGCAGAGCCGAGTCTCCACGTGCTACGAGATAGACTTTTGTAGTTGCCGCAAGCTCGACTCCTGCTACCTGCCCGACAACCAATTCATTGCTACCTTAGTGGCCTCATCCCCACCTGAGCAGCGGCTTTCGTGACGACTTTCCGTAACTTTAAGGGAAACCAACTCATTTACGGCTCATAGTATTGAGCGAATTGTTCGAGTTGTTGACCGAGATCTTACGGCCCCACCTGCGCGGTGCCTGTGTATTTCATTCCACCTCCGTCCAGCTTCAGCTTACGTGCATTTGTAAGCAACGCAAGAACGAACAATACGTCCACATTCATGTGAACACCGACATCCATCTACAATTGACACATTTAAACTCCGAGTATCCAAACGCTCGCTACCGTCCAACATGACGCTGAGAACAAGACCTGAAGAGGATGCTTGGCAGCACATCAAAGATGCCAAAAAGCGCAAGCAAGTGCAAGATCGATTAGCACAACGAGCTCGACGTAACAGCAATCCCAATCGTCCATATAGCTTAATGCTGACAGCTAGCTCAGGGCAACGTCTTCGGATGACCAAAGTGCAAGTGAATAACATGCAGCTTTTTACAACGGAGTCAAACCGGGCCTCGGACAGCGACTCCCCGGAAACACCCTGCTTCTCATCAGCAGACCAGCAACCCGGTCATGTAGTTACGGCATCGTTGGAAAATACCTCCTCTGGTTCGCAGAACGAGGACATAGGTGGAGTCGGTCTGACAATCCTGGACACAAGTCCTATCAGCCCTCACGACTCGAACACAGAGCTTATACCAGCCAACCTGTACTCATCCCTCCCATCACCAACAAGAACCCAATTGATATTGCCTCTCAATGTCTTTACCGCACTCTTTCTCAATGGTAACATTCTCGGTCTCGTCTGTGGTGCAGAACTCGCCGGGAAGTCGCTTCCACCGACACCTTCGACGCCGATACCACTGCGTCCAACACACATTCAGCTTACCGCAGTACACTACCAATGGATTGACCGGTTTCCATTCCCCAAACTCAGGGACTCGTTAATAAGTCTGCAAGGTGTGATCGACCAGCAAGATTTCCTGAGCGACATCTTCATAATGCCAAGCTTCGAGATCAGGACGGGTGCCGAGAGCTGGGATCCGCGCGCCTGGAAAATGGAAGGCGCGTGGGCGAGGAAATGGGGATGGTTATTCTTCTAATATCATCTATGCCGTCAACCTCATCGCAGGGGGATAGTCTTGTTATATCACTTCATTTGCGGGGGGGGGGGGGGCCTTGCTTTTGTCCCGGAGGGAGCAGGTGAGAGGCCAGCAAAGTAGCTGGTTTCTGTGAAGGAAGCCTCAGATTGCTTACCTTGCCTATGTTATAGGGCTGGCCAGCTACGTGACTAAACACAAAACCTGACCTCTAAAGACAACAAAGGAACGCAAAGAGAGTCGTAATAATTGTAAAGGGCGGGAAGGTGGGAGATGTGCGATGTGCGATAAGGTGACGATGTGGATGGTTATCAGAAGTACTCCAGAGGCCTTATCTTTATAGGTGTATTGTAGCTCTTCACCGGCCACAGAAACTCTCGTGGTCAAGACGACATGGGGCGATCCGTAGGATCGCACCATTAGGATAAGGAGTGATGCGCGTCTACCCACTCCACACACGCAACTCTGTCAATCGAAAGAGTACGTGAACGTGTGACCTTGTACGATTAGCAGGATGGGCGATTACCTTGCAAACTTTTCTTCACTCCTTTACTGTCGTGATACGCGGCATGCACCCGCAACACTGCATGTCTCAGGATGTTCTTATCAGTTTTCCAGAACACGACGAAACGCATCCTTGTCGGCTGTGCATCCGGACTTGTAGTTTATGCTCCAGATAGATTGTTTGCCTCACCACTCAGGCGATTGCTTTGTTTGATAAGCCTGAGGCGTGGCTGTGCGAGGATTCAGGCACCGTTGCGGCTTTCGGTTGCTGGCTTACGTGCTTCAGATGGGTCTTTTGCCGGTTGTTGTACAGCTGGTGAGGCAGTTGTCTTCGTATTGTGTCTAAGATGGGTGTAGTGTGGAATGGTGAAGGACGTTATCGTGTCGCGAGACAGGTCAAGAGTGCTGAGACGGGTTGAGCGGATGCCGGCTTGTAAATAGACTTTGGCAAGACAGTAATGGGGAACCATGGAGCGAGACCGAAGAGAGGACGTCTTTATTTATGATATTCTTGTTCATATCCAGCGGTGAGGGAGTGATTCGGAGGTGTCGCGTTGTGGTGCATACTTCATGATCCGAACGTCGCATCTCACAACTGAACTATCACCGCAGTCCATCATAACTCATCACAATGAATATTCAATAACCAGCGCAGCAGTTACTGTATTGCAGATTCACGATGCCAAAGTCCGTACAAATTGCCTTTCCTGTGTGCTTGCGCCCCGTTTCACCCACTTCGAAACCCATCGTGCGACAAAGACCCGAAACGGGCAATGCATGAACGATAACACCTCCCAATATCCCTCTGCAGACCTCAAACTAACGCATGCGCGCCACGAAAGACCAGCCTACTCCTCGTTGCGACATATAATCAGTGTTTGGACACTGGTAAGTGCGGTTTTGCTGTTGCGATACTCACCGACTTCACAACCCTGACTCACGGACCACCACGTACTTTGTTCTTTGGAACCCGACAATCGTTACATAAATACCATTGAGAGAAGATGAGAATCGCAGTCAACATTGCGTTGCTAGTGGGGAGTGCAGCAGTTGCGCTTGCGAGTCCTATTGCGTGTCCAGACGCAGCGCCACCGATGCCGGCTGGCATGATGCCGCCAATGCCCTCCAAGCCGAAGGGTGTGAACGAGGAGTTGGCTGTCAATGTTGCAAGCGTTGGCAACTGTCCGGTACGATCGAACAAAGTGTCGAGCAAGGCTTCAGTGACTGACCAAACCATAGGGGAGCTGCTGGAACGAGGCTGCTGTGAAAGCGCGTTGTGATCCCAACACTAGCGATGACTGTTTGTGCGGGCCTTTCTTTGATGCGGTAACCTATTGTACGGCGCAAACATGCAACGCGGCAGATAATTTGGGTACGTCGCTCGACTCTGCCTCAAGATTGAGCATTTGCTGATATGTGGTTTTAGCTGCATTGAACTTCCTTTCACCTGCATGTTAGCGGGTTGCCGCAGGCAAGCCACAGCTCCTACTTCGAAGTCGAAAAGTCGGAGGAACGATCGGAGAGATGTACGAGACGTTCGATGAACACAAGATACCCTGAGCACCTTAATGAAATCGCCCTTTCTTACACAATTGCACCCACTTGTCGCTGTTGTTGAGATGATAGCTCAATACTAGACCCCGCTTGAGCACGTTATTTAGTCCTGCGAGTACGTACTCTTGAGCGTCGGAGGTACATAGATACATCGGCCGCGGCTGGCCAGATGCCGTGGGTCAAACACCGGATACGAAGGTGAGGCTTGCCGGTGTTCGTCGCGAAAAGTCGGACAGATCTAGACTGCGCTAGCACAGCCGTGGCAGTGATCTGTAAACCTGGGGTCTCCACAAACTTAGACCTTTGGCTGCGAGCCGCAGATCGCGAGGTGGAGTCGGATAAGCTTTCAAAGACCGGCAAACATCGCTACTCATGAAAGCAGATGGAGTTGTGGGCGATAGCCTGCCGGTCTAAGTGCCTCTACTCGGGGGTCGCGCCAGTTGACTGGCCATTAGCAGATCAGAAAGACTTGCCCACGTGACGATCTGCATTGTTGTAATACAAGAAATCTCCACAACACCTCCTGCACGACTAGCTATAACATGAGATCCTAAGCGCTTGAGGCTCGCTTTAAGGCGGCTGTGGTCGTCCTGTGCACCCCAATGGAGTGGGCCATATCTCCAAGTTCGCAAGTGACGCGAGGCAAGTGCAGCGATCATCGTGTGCCAATAAAGACAAGTCAACTTTCGATGATGATAGGTGTGACGATCAGCCTCGCTCGAACTGTTAAAGAGGCTGGCGTGCTGCCCATTGCGCGTACTGCATCTGCGGATATTGGTCATGCTGGGGACGTGGGGTAATAACTGGAGCAAGGGAGCACAATCCCCATCTGCCGAGACATCGTGATACGATCAGCACGAGGTGAGATTACTGATATTTTGATGCAAGCTGGTGGTGGTACTGATGTTGGTGTCAGCACCGGGCAGATGGTGCTGTTCGGCCGTACGGAGTGCATGCTCATTCAGTTGATAAGGTGGTTCTAGAGAAGCCGTCATGTATTTGAGTTTGATGCTGTGGTGGACTTTCGATGATGAGTCGTTAGTTTTTGATGCGTCATTGTTGTTTGGGAAGATCGCTCGTGTTCAACAAAGTGTTTCGGCGTACAGGCTCGTACCTCGCACAGATGCCAGATTCCGTACCTGATTCATCATAGCAAGCATCTGTCTGGCTTGGCAATTTTCTCCAGCTTCTCGAACGTCGTGGCGTCGCATCCAAGCTCAAGGGATGACATCAAATCCGTTGTTGAGGCAGGGAAGCGTTGAGAGCTGCCCTAGCAGTTGATGTCATGCCGCTGTCGCCGAACAACGATGGCTGCTTCTTTCGCCTCATATCGGGCCTTCGAGCACGTCTGGCGGCTACGATGCGGGGCCCCAGAGAGGCTTGACCGATGACGCGGCACTCGTTGAGGCTGAAAAAGATCCCTTCGAGCGCATAACGCGTTCCTTCGGATGCACGGCAGGCGTCGGCACGCTGCAGCGCAGTGCGATCTGAGAGTACCGCGGTGATTACTGCGGAGTCGCAATGACGATGCGCTTTGGTCGCGTCAGGAGATGTGTTGGGCGAAGAGCTTGCAGAACTTTCTCTGCAGCGGGGTCTCGTTGAATCAACGGATCGTGACTACCCCCAAGTGTAGCTGGCGCTCCGGTGAGAGCACAGGTGTCGCATTTGGAGATTGGGCCTGTGGTCCCAGCGTGCATATGAAACTGTGCCCATTGCCAGCAACAGCTAGCTCGGTGCGAGCGATTTGAAGCATGATAAGGAGGGGTCGTGATAGAGGCGCAGCATTTGGCTCTGGTACCTGCAGCTCGGCCTGCAAGAGGCCAACGCCGTGGCGCCACCATTGTAGCAGGCGTCTCCACTGTAGCAGCGCCGTACTGCCCGGTCTTCTCCGAACACGTGCAAAGGGCAGAGGATGTCGTTTGCGGGCGAATAAATTTTCACTGTGACAGTGTCAGCGTGTCAGCGGCAGCTGCCCCGAACAATCTCCAAACTTCTGCCATACTAGCTACAAAGCGGGGCGAGCTATCGACCGGCTAGAAATTCTCTAGAAGATATGATAATAATAGTGGAGTGCGCGCAAAGAGCCTCAACGCGCCGAGAATCCTGCCACACCGCGTAGTGGTAGATATGCGCGCGACGGTGAAACAAAAATCTCTGAAGTCTCGGTGCTGTACAGTCATCGTCGTCATACGTCGTGATGCACAGCTCAGGGGACACCTAGCAGTGCCCTGGAGATCCCTCTGCCTTGCAAAGGCCAAGTTGACAGGGGTCCGCCCCACCAAGATATCGAGAACGGAAAGAGCGAATGGGGCTCCGCAAGGGCCGATATGAGCAGAAATAGAGGGAATGCGGACATCGCCTGCGTGGCCTGTTGGCTATTGTTGCGGCGAGACAGGCTGCAGGCTGCAATTTGCGTGCTTTGTGACGAGATTGGATGGCCGTCCAGAAGAGTGCTGTGCTGTGCTGCGCTCGTTCACCGACTTGTGTTCGCAGTGCGACACGGATACGTGCATTCACTGCGGGCCGGAGTGGGCAGGTGCATTGGCTGGGTAGGATGGGTTCCTGGCGAGCAGTTGTGATATGATGATGGTCTCCTGATGTTGCATATGTGGGCAGTGAAGTGCAAGTTGCTGCTTGAAAGAATGCATTCGCTGGAGCCTTCACATACCCCAGATCGTCCCCCACGGGACCTGAAGTCCTCCATCAGACCCAGCGGCAGTGCAATGCACCCAGTGCACCTGGATACCATCAGTTACGCGTTGAGAGCCCATAATTGAGCATCTGACACAACCACTACATAGGAGGTGTGATGATGTCCTGTCGAATCGCGGAGTGTGATCGCCATTCTCATCCCACGACATGGTGGATTGAGATGGTCCACTTGGGGGACGTCTCTGGCACCGTGGTCGGAGTGAGGAGTCTCGCCTGCCACCTGCTATCGTGGGTGGACGAGTGTACGTGGTCCTGGGGCTGAGGTCCCTCTCTTGAGCTGCCTGCCTGCCGGCTTCTCCACTCAAAAGTTACGATCAGCCTGGTCGTGGTACAGTGGCAGTTGCTCTGTATTCAGAATGCACAACAAAAAGCCAGGCGCAAGGGCGACGAGCATCGCAAGAGGCGCATGAAGCAGCCAGGCGCCGTGATCGTGATGTCCCAGAATAGCGTCAACTCCAGGCAGGTGTGACGTCTCGATGAATGGCTGCTCTTATCTCTGCACTCCAGCGCAGCGGGCGGGGCTCCTCATATTCTCCAGACGCTGGCACTGCCTCCCCCATTTCTGCTTCTCAAGCCCCAAGAGTTTTTTTCGTCCTGTCATCCGGCGTGATCACATCATCTCTACACAGTTACACGCACAACTGCCACCCATCCGCTCGCGTACGCTGCTCAGTGCTTCGCTGGCCTTCACAGGACGGGCCCCCGCTGTCTTATTGCTGCTTAACGTTCTGCCCGTCTCCACAGACAGCCTCACCTGAGCAACCGCTGAGCGCCGTGACCAATCGTGGTGCGCTCGCCGACCTTCACCGCTGGGCCAGCAGCAAGAATTTTGCAGCAAATTTGCAGGCCTTTGTCGGGCTCACCAACAAATTCGCAACTCCACTGCCAGCATCTTGAGTGCGGAGACCGAGGCAGACATATTCCGCACTTGCTAGGAACGATCGTTTCTATCTGGCCATCCAGGGACAGCGATCACCTTTTCCCGCCTCGCTTCACTGCTACCGACCCTGCACAGTGGACGGAAAAGTGCAAAGGCAGCCAGACGCACGCCATCGCTCCGACACGCCATCGCCGACACACGCCAGCTCCAGCAGGTCCCTGCTCCAGACTACTGCGCTCCGCACAGCGACTGGAGGCGCCGCTAGCTGATACGCTTTTGACTCGGCGCACCTTTCAGGTAGCCAAGCCGAGTGGAGCAGTCCGCCCCGTGTCTTTCTTCGATTCCGGCAGATCCTCGTCAGCACGGGCCTGCCTCAGCGCTGCTCAGCAGCCACCGACCCCCACACGCACACTCCAGCCAACCTTTTGTTCTTATACCCTCCGACGCCCCAGCCAGACCCCCCTTCCCCAACTTTCACACGCCGCCTCTGGTGCTAATCACATGCAATCCTTCAACCTGTCCAGCGTACTAAACCCGGACAACTCTCCACAACAGACAACAAGTATACCCGCCTCGACACAGTCGTCATCGTCCATGGCTACTGCCACTGTGAGCCTTATGGCTCCCCTCCTGCAGCAGCAGCAACAGGTCCAGGAAGAGCCGCGCCAGGATTTGCCGCGCCCTTACAAGTGCCCTCTCTGTGACAAGGCCTTCCACCGTCTGGAGCATCAGACCCGTCACATCCGCACCCACACTGGAGAGAAGCCCCATGCCTGCACTTTCCCGGGTTGCACAAAACGTTTCTCGCGCTCAGACGAACTCACCAGGTAAGCGCTCCACCCTCTCCATCTCGTATCCTCATGCATTTTCTAACACTCTGCAGGCACTCGAGGATACACAACAACCCCAACTCAAGGAGGGGCAAGGGACAGCATGCCGCTGCCCACCAGGCTGCTGTCGCTGCCGTTCAGGCTGGCCTTGTCGAGCCTGGCTCTGCCCTCGCCCATATGATGGCTCCTCCCCCACCAAAGACCATTTCTCGCAGTGCGCCTGGCTCCGCAATTGGCTCGCCCAATGTGTCGCCTCCTCACTCTTTCTCCAACTACTCTCCCAACGTTGGCAACGACCTGGCCGCTTACCGCCATGGAGGCATGAGCAGCAATAACAGCCCTAACGGCATGTCGAGAAACATGGATCTGCTCGCAGACGCTGCTTCAAGACTTGAGAACCGCCACGGCCACCACTCTCACTCAAGTCGTCATCACCCCACCAGCCACGGCTACCACCCATACAGCAACCACCGCCTTCCTGGCCTTTCTCAGTACGCCTACTCTTCTCAGCCAATGTCTAGGTCGCATTCTCACGAGGATGATGACCCATACTCGCACAGGATGACGAAGAGGTCGCGGCCGGGCTCGCCGATGTCGACAGCGCCGCCTTCGCCGACATTCTCCCATGACTCCGCTAGCCCGACCCCCGATCACACTCCCCTTGCGACACCAGCTCACTCGCCCCGACTTCGACCGCACGGGTTCAACGATCTCCAGTTGCCTCACCTACGCCACCTGAGCCTCAACCAGAACTACGTTCCTGCGCTTGCGCCTATGGAGCCCCAGACAGACCGCGAGGCTCCCTACGTCCCTAGCGCATCCTCCGGTCTCAGAATCGGCGACATCATCTCGAAACCTGAAGGCGCACAGCGCAAACTGCCTGTTCCTCAGGTCCCCAAGGTTGCCGTTCAAGATCTTCTTAACGGCCCCACAAATAGTGGCTTTTCCTCCGGCAACTCTTCTCAGACACCCTCGATAGCTGGCGAGGATCTCGCAAACCGCACCTAAAATTTCCTTATCACTGCATGGAACGGCGCATGGGTAGCATTACATGACTTTTGTCATATTTGGATTAGCGAGCGTTCTACGGAATCATAGATGGACTCATGAGGGGTACAACCCGCGGAATATCACGACTTCAAGTCTCGAATTCGGATCCCCAACAACATAGACTTGCAGATTTTCTTTTGTCGAATTCAATACCCCGGGAATCCTAGCGATTCCAGTCTTGTATTCTTCTCCCACTCCACTTTGCTTTTTGGCATGCAGCTGGGCGCATGGGTACGCCTGCTTATTGGCAGGTTACTGGTTAGACAGCAACCCAACGCCAAGTGCGTAATTGAAACTCATACATTCCACTCGCAGCTGCCTATTACGAGATCATCATGGTTTACCCGTGACGTGATCCAGGTTCCAAGTGACGCAACGAGAATCAGGAACAGGGGACAGCTATGCAATAAGTATGCAATCCAAGATTCTGGGTGCGTTTGCATCCCACCTCAAACGTCAAAGGACAACGGTAGCACGTTGATTTTCTCAACTTCCCCGCACTACCAAAGAAAACTTTACAGCACACATCAGGAGAGCATCGCCCATCACGACAAATTCTCCGCTCTTGACACACCCGTCCCGTGGCTACGCGCCCAGTTCCCCACGTATTGTCTCAGGCCGAAAGAAGATGCGGTGAAGGTCATCCACGACGCCCACATTGTTTCAGTAGCCCACTGTGCGACCACACCCACACTGTTTCTGGTCTGTCCACATTCCTTGGGCGATAAGCCCACGGCTCCACAGTCGTGATCTCCGCATTTTGCGGACACTCGTACAAGTGTTTGATATGCTAGCGCCATTGGCGCAAGAACTTTCTGGCAGCAAGTGCGCTGGGGGCTGCCACTTCCGAACTCGGCAGGTATCCATTCTGAGCACATTTCCACGATTGTGAGACCCCTGCTGTCGCTCTATCGACTCTGCCTTATCATTTCTTTTGTCTCTCGCTATTTTGGGCCGGTTGGCGACCTGAATCTCACTTTCTCGCTCGGCATCCTTCGGGCTTTGAGACGGCTCCTGGTCGGTCTCGGCTTTCTTTGTCCAGATCAGCTTGAACCGCTCCTCCATCTGACGGGTGCCCAGAGATGGCCGTAGCTGCACCCCAGACTGGAGCGCAGCAGCACTGGCGCTCCCCACATTCCTCTCTGTGAGCGGCACAACGAACTACGGTGCGCCAGAAGCTAGATGGCAAATCGGCAGGTAGAGCGGGAGGTTTCTCCGCCTTTCGTCACTCTGAAGGTTGTCGGCCCGGCAGCTGCGAACGTTACCCTGCGTCTGTAACTCTGGTCAAACCAAACAATTGCACGACCGACAAACATCCCGTCATCTCCATCGCAACTTGCAACATGCACGGTTGAGAGCTGAGCTTTACATGCTAGGTACCTGGGAGCGGTACCTTCCTCAAATCTGTCATTAGAGATGGGCCTCGCAGGTCCACACAGAACGCCAATCTCTAAGACAATGCACGCCATCCAATAGTTTGGACTCGTGGGTCCTCATCTTCCTTGCAGGCCAGAAAGATAAAAAGCCAGAGTCAGCAACAGATAAGCAAAACTCCACCATTCAGGCTACTTCTCAGCCGCCTCGTAGCTAGAGATGACCTCTCCACAGCGAATCTTACCAGGTATCAATAGTGTGAGCGAGCCCCTTGCTGACTCGTCCGTCTAGCGAGCTTCTAGACGCATCCGCTTTCGTACAGCGCAAATCTTCCTCCGACTGTGGGGTCTCCACACTGAACCTGCGACTTTCCACGCTCGGAAATGTGTGCGGATGAGGCTGGCCAAAGCTCTCTGCTCCACTGGGGCGTCGCGGTACCGTATCGAGGGACGAAGATACTCCGGCAAAATTGCACCAGTGAGAGGGGCGGCCTGTGGATGTGGAGAGACAAGCCCCAGGAGGCTCTGCCGCCTGGACTTCCAGATACGGCTAAGGATCCGCATCGTGAATTTGTCCGTCACATGAGGCTCACGATATGTGGGCTGGCTTACGACGTCGGCATTTTACCGATCGCTTGCGCTTGGCCAGGGCCGTTATCCCTCGCGACGTTGTTAGGAAAGGCCTCTTTCTCCGACGATGCTACAGCGCAATCTGCCTCAAGTCATGAGCCGTCAGTTCATCCGCAATATTCAAATCAGCCTCCGCTCGTCCTCCGCTTCGGCGGACCGCCTGAAAGTGTCTAGCGACATCATGCGGCTTTGTTCGACCAGAGTCTTCATGACACTTGGAGGTGTCGAATCCCGCCTTTGCAGGCGGGATCTGGGACAACGGCTCTCATCTAAATCCAACGTCGCGTACCAGGCGGTTGGTATCCTCAGCTGACACTACAATATCCAAGTGCTCATCATCAATCTATTTTGCAGATCTGTTATGGACAGCCGCAAACGGTGTGCCCCTGCATAATGGCAGAAAGCTTGCCCACCACTGCACTGACCGCGGGTTCTCCAACACGATGTCAATACAATTTCATAGTGACAGCAGCGTCAACACGCAGTTACACACTTCTCTCTATGCCTACTGCAATGGGTAAACAAATCCGGTGCTACTCGGTAGCGGCCGTTACGCCCGGAGTCAGTCCTGTCGCGGTCAAAGGGCTTAAGGAAACTCGACATGACGATGTCATGAGCACATGCTTTCACATGCGGCGCAGAGGAGAGCCTCTGAATGCCAACGATGTAGGCGCGTTATCCTGAGCAGGAGTCGCGATTGACTGAATTTTCTTTGAACGAAGTGAGCACTACGCCACGAAAGTTCCGCATGCGTATCCGCACGGAACCAACAACCTATCGTTCAGATAATGACCTGCTCACTGGATCTGAAGGACGTTCAGGCCAACGAATCTGATATCCACGAGATACATCAACACTTCACATGTCAGCAGCATGCATATCAGTCAGCACCCAAACACGCACGACAATCATCAAAGCATCACATTCACATCCAAAATGTTTTCGTTGAGACGTACCTGCATCACTCCTTCACATGTCAGCATGTGAATCCTAGCGCCCCCACGCAACCCAAAACTGCCTGCCATCCTCCTTGGCTACCCCAGATAGCTCTTCCGCCCAGCTAGCCCGTTTAGCCAGATACCCGCGGTAGTACGGACCGGCAAATATCCATTCACAGCGCCCTCCGCACGCGTGCGCACAGCCTCAGACCCTGATTCACGAAAACCCGCCGGGTGTCAATGTTCCCCCGGACAAAGGTACTTCGCCCGAGGTCTTGCTGCACCGAGCTTATGCGGGAAAATACTCAGCGAACGGTACCTTGGCCCGACTTGACTTTGAATCTCGGACTGTTGTTGGTGTTGTCGTGCGTTTCAGCTCGGTGCAGTGCTGACGCCGCTTGTACTTTTTGAATCCATCTGTGATCAGAGCTGTGATTTTTATTGTTGGCGTCTATTGGAGTATCGACACCGGACTTTCCAATTCGATCATGTTCCGGTGGCGCACTGAAGGGTCGTGATGTGGGGATGCGGGAGAATTCAGGGTCGTGGCCCGGTGGCAGACAGGACGAAACACCTGGGGATGAGTGTCGATGCACGTGCTCGATAGGCCCTTGTGTGGAAAGTCAAAATTGCTTTTTGGGGGCCTTTCCCAGAGTCAAACGCTCACGGGAAGTATGGCGGCAAGTCGGCCGCGTGGCCGATGTATTGGCTTGCATTCGTTTAACTGCGCGGTCCACTGTGAAAATACCTAGGTGCAAGCTGATGGGCCAGCCATCAAGGTTCCAACAAGTAGTGTGGAATTGTGGACACAATGGGCGTGAGTTCATGACACTAACAATGCAGGAAAGCGACTTGCTCGACGCCGTACCTCAGTTCCAACCCCAAGACAAGCAAATTCCGTCATCCAGTCTCCTTCGCTTCATCACCTCACCTCTCCATCCTCTCGATCGTCGCACCCAGTCTGACATCATCTCCCCTTCTCCTTCTCCTCGCAATCCCTGCTAAGGTGCCTGTGTAGTCTCATCCCCGTTTCAATCTCCCTATCTCTTAACCCTCAGCTCCAATCACACTCTTTTCCGGCTGTCAGCTTCGAAGATCAGCCCCCGCGGAGCGCTCTAGATCGCCCTGTCCTACAAAAACAGGCTGATCAGCGACAAACACGATCAGCTTCACGAACCGTGGGGCGAGAATCACGACTCAATCGAGACGCAGCGGCTAGCACGGCCTCTGCCGTGACAGCATAACCGTGGAGCAAGCCGGGTAGGGCAGAGCAGTGACGTGATATGTGGGGTGCACTAGCACTCCGCTCATATCAAGATTGGTGTTGTCTGGGGTGCATCACGAGCTGTTGAAGGAGGCCCGATTGCCCGACTTCCATAAGACGGGCTCGAACGTCGAAAGGATTTGAGAACATGACGCACGAGAACAGAGGAAGTAGACCGCTTGAATGAGGTAAGTGGCGCTATCGTCACGTACTTGGTTTGTATCTCTCGGTAAAGTACCCATGCTTTATCGACCCTGGCCAAGACTGCGAGTATCGCATTCAAACTACGTGGGAGAACAATAAACCGCCTACTGTCGGCTCACCCCACGAGCGCGTCTAGAGAGTCAAAACTATGGCGAAGCTGCGTATGACCTTTCAGGTCAACAGAATCTGTCCGGGTGCATTTGATACCGCCTATTCGATCTTGTACGATAATTTGTTCCAGGTTGAACTTGCAGACAAAGCAGCTGCTGGCCTTGCAAAGAAAAAAAAAGTCTTTCCTATTGTACTCTCACTATGGGCTCAGAGAGAAGTATGAACAGCACCATATCCTTCGCATGATCCCAAGGTCGATACGAGTCTTGTGCACTCCCTCAGGCATCGAGAATAAGCCGTATGACCGGCTTCGGCATGCACGCTACTTGCGGTGCACACATAGATCCCTTGAAAATGACATTCTTCAGTGTCAAGTGATGATCTTTCACGACCGAGTAGTATCTTCAAAGATCGTCACTTGTGTCCTTTAGCCGACTTTTTCCATGAGAATAATTGCACCAACGTGCAAACATTACCGAGTAAGCTCACAGCCACCACACACATCGACAGTAACCACTGCTACACATGCCCAACTTAGACCCAGTCGCAGTGTTCCAGTGCACATACTGCGGCTCGTCGATTGGTAGTCTCTGAATGTCGCGGATCCACTGCGCCTGCAGTAGGTACTGGTACTGACTGCGCCAAGTGCTCAACGATACATGCCATATGAAAGATGGCGAGTACATCGAATGACTGCTATCGCATCTTCGAGGTCTATCATTGGGTGCCAAGTTTGTTGAGCAAATTCGTATCGATAATTGCTTTTCTTCAAGGTATCCTACTACTTTACAGAGACGACCGGTATCGTGTGGGGAAAGTGTTCTGGCGTGATGTTCATCTGAGAGCATGATGCGTCTACTCTGGTCAATTGCGATTGGCTGCCATCTTTGTTGAGGAGGTCTGCATTGTGCTTTTGGGAAGGAGACACCTGGTGACATTGCATTCGCGCAAGCCAAATGAAGCGGTGTGTGTCACCACAGGTACCCCAGGAGAAACAGGCAACAGCTTGATTAGGATCGCCCTTTGTCGCAGAAGAAGGTGCACCAGTATGGCTGTGATGTGGAGATAGGCGCTTGCCGGCGCAGCAGGCGTTACGCTTCCGTCCGCAATAAGCATTTTTCGCGCCTCCCCACGGGGGTAACGGCGGAACACCAGCCCGTGATTCCTCCACTCAATTCATCTAGACCAAACGAGCATCACACTCTTCCTGCTTGGAGCGCGGAGCGGAAGACTGCACATGACCATTGTCCTCCACCCCCACGGGCCTACCCCGCTTCCTCTATAGCACTGCATATATGATCCACCAGGCGCATGCATTTCATCCATTTATCCAAAAAGAACCCGGATGGTGGTGGTGCTAGACCCGAGAGTCTGGGTTGCGGAGCGTGCTCCCCGAACCTTGTCTCCAGGGTTCTGGGCTTTGCACGTGTGCGTCTGCGACGGAGGATGAAGGAATATGCACCCCAAATCCAAGCCGGACCGGCATGCCTGTGTGGCGCACGGCAGACCACTGCTCAGGGGCGGAGTTACAAAGGATAAGGAAGGAGCATGCTCAATGAAGTCGTTGGTGTCGGCATAATTGCGAAAATGGTGCGATCCTGAATGTATTGGTCGCCAGTAGCACGGTGCTGATAGTCTTGCTGATGTGAGGTTTTCGCGCGCATACTGGCGGTGTAGTTAGGTGGTGGTGTTACTGGCGAATCTATGTTGGGGGCGATCAATCCGGGGTCTGGGGTATGTCACCCCACACGCGGAGGCGAGCCTCTGCCGTTGGCTGGCGGCGTGCGTTATCGATGAGGACGTACAATCTCATCAGGCTGATCAGTCTCCTCCGTCAGCTGCTATACTTGGAGGCATATCTTGAAGGGGAGTGGACAGTTGCTTACCCGACTCTCCGCGGTCATGAACTAAGGTGGTATGTTTGGGTGGCACAACAACCCATTCTCCAGATTGCAGCTGTTTAGGCAGAAGAGATCCTGGGCAGGACGCAGCCAACCCTTTCATACAGTCGATGTTCGCTGCACCTTTGCGCTACGTCCTTCAGCGCCAGGATCTTGCGGTGCGTTGACGTCGTTGTTACCAGCGTCATCGATCAAGAGTCCTTCTGCCGCAACACCGTCGTCCTCAATCCAGCCGTAAACCTCGTCAGAACTTGGCTCTTCGGCTGCGTTCTCGTCAACCTCGTCGAATGTCCTCTTGTGAGGTCTCGCTTGGATCGGAAGCACTGTGGTCGTGGCTGTATCGTCGGTGGTGATGTTGACGTCGCAAAGTCCATGCTGATGTGCATTAGTAAGACATGGCATTCTCTGTAATCATGTTGCATCGACACAAGCGCCGGCTGTTTGGATCTCGATAGACTTACTTGCTCGATAGCAAAGGGCACGACGTTGCCCACCCCACCCTCGTCGGTTAGGGCCACACCGTTGACCTTGACCAGGCCAGCGAATCTGGTTTTCTGCAATCTATCTGCCTCAACCTTATCTTGCGCCTTTGCCTGCGGTGGAACCCAGTCCCTGAACAAGAGCAGGCGTGTTGAGATGCCGTTATCCCACTCGATGCCAGTGATGGCCGGGACCAGCATCGCTCGTGAGGCCCCTCGTATGCGCGTGATTGTCTGGCATGTGATGACCAGGGCAATGTCGTGCAGTGCAGCAAACTTCGTAAATGTCGCAATCATGTCGTTGATGACTGCATATCTGCGTCCTGCAGCCCACTTCGACTGGTCCGTCTTGTTCTTCACGCGGTCGTCGGTGTTGCGCGGATATGCGTTGTCGATAAGGGTGGAGAGCGAGTCGATCACGACAAGACTTGTAACGGACTGGGGGAAGGAAGCAGGCGGACGCATGAACAGTGCCAACACGTGCGCGAGCGTTGGCGCAGCGAGGTGATGGAAGCGGCTACGCGGCGCATCTGGTGAAGGCTCAGATGACTCGTCTGGGGTTGAGAACATATCATGGAAGCGCTGGGGGACGAGAGGCGCACATGCAGCGTCTGGCTTGTCAGCACTGAGCAGGTATGTACCTTCATACAGAGAAGCATACCAATCCAGTACACATGCTGCCCCTCGTGCGAAGCGTTGGCGG
The DNA here is from genome assembly GCA_022225945.1 of Didymella pomorum. NCBI lineage: Eukaryota > Fungi > Ascomycota > Dothideomycetes > Pleosporales > Didymellaceae > Didymella > Didymella pomorum. The sequence goes on along the minus strand of JAKJXN010000019.1, from coordinate 18,465 downwards.
CAGCTTGCAGGAGCAGCGATGTCTTGCCCACTCCAGAGGGCCCATAGACTTCCGTCACTTTTCCTCGTGCATATCCACCGGCGACAGGCTGGCCAGGCAGGCTGGCAGGGGCGAGAAGCTTGTCGAGCTGCGTGAGACCGGTCGGTACAGCGCGAGACCCTCGCGCACTGAGGCTCTGCAGGGCCTGGGACGCGGAGACGGTGGGCAGTCTATGAGCTGTGTCGCTGGGGCGCGTGGCCGATTCGTCTGCCATTGTGCCAGACTGAGGAAGTTGCGAGCTAGTCTCGTGACCTGAGGACGTCGGACATGATGCAACGCGTCCTATGGCGCGACTGCTGTGTTGTGTCGCCAACGCGTTCAGTACTGTGAGTATGGGTGAACAGCGTCATGTTGCGGCTCAAGTCGATGCGTCCAGCGCGCGCTGTCACGCGAGCAAGCGGCCAACGGCGGCCGCTGACTCGCCGCAATCCTTGTCTCCTTCCGCATTCAAACGTGCCAAGTCAACGGCCAAGTCAACACCAGCACCGCCTCGAATCCCTATCGCTGAAGCCACATCGTCAAAGTACGATAGGGGCGCGGTATAAGGCAACGCTACCCGCAGTTGTGTTGGAAGGGCCTTGTGTCGATATGCGCTGATCGACAACCTTCACAGCCAAAATCCCAGCTCCCAAGAGCTATCAGCTCATGCCCAAAAATCACAATGGCATTTGACGACACCCCCATCAGGGATTCTGACCCGCAGAATACCTTAACCAACATGTTCCTGGAATGGGCAATGGCGAAAGCTGGCCTCGAAGCTACGCCAAAGACCATCTTCTACACAATACTCATCACACTATCTCCGTTCATCCTCATTGCTCTTTTCGCCCTTTCGCAGCAGGATCGCCCTTCACCACCACCATCAGGATGCCGGAAACTCGGTGTCAAGGGCCGCGGCAACTTCGAGGATCAGTATTCGAAAAAGTACGCCAAAGGTGGTGACGCAACGAAAGAGAAGCCATGGACCGTCAAAGCACTGTTCGTCTATCCTTTGAAATCTGCTGGGCCTGTCGAACTTGACAAGAGCGAAGTGCTCCGTACTGGGCTGAAGTACGATCGTCAGTTCACGCTTGCACAGTACGTCACAAGCATGCCAGGTCTAGATGGAAAAGTCACAAGCGAATGGCAGTTCTGCTCACAGCGCAAGTTCCCACGTCTGGCCAAGGTCGAGACTGAGGTCTGGACCCCGGATCCATCTGCACCTGGATACAGGGAAGATGGTGAATGGGTAGAAAGCGGAGGATGTCTCGTCATCCGCTTCCCCTTCTCACAAGATACCGACTTTTCTCTTCAAGGCCTCAAGAGCTGGGGCAAGATTCTTGCTGCACAGATGTCAGGCAAGTCAGAGCCGATGTTGGAATTCCGAGTGCCTTTCAATCCATCTAAGGAGCGTATCAAGAGCAAGGGCTACAAGAGTGAGACACTACGCATCTGGAAGGACTCGCCAGTAGCCCTGAACATAGGCTCTGAGGTTGACCCAGAACTGTTGGCGAAACTGAAGTACACTATCGGCACCACCAATCCCATCACTCTGTTCAGGATCGACACAAACAAGTTCCGCGAGGTGTACAAGTGCGCGCCGAAGAAGGAAGACGTAGGCTTTCAGACAACCATTGGCATGCAGGATTCTGTAAGTACGCTTTTAGCCAAAGCCAAGAGACAGGAAGCTGATGATTTACAAAGTACCCTGTACATATCCTGAGCCTCGCCTCTGTACACGATGTTGCCAGCAAACTACCCAGGAACATGGACGACGTGAACACTATGTGGAAAGTGCCGACCGTCAACGCCCTCCGGTACAGAGCCAACATCTACTTCACCGGCCCGCCCGCTTTCCACGAAGACAACTGGACCAAAGCGCAGATTGGTCGGACAAACTTCCACATCTCTTGCCGGACCACACGCTGCAAGCTGCCAAATGTGGACCCCGAGACTGGCAAAGCTGACCCCAACGAGCCAATGACTACGATGCGCAAGTACAGAGTGATTGACGAGGGAAGTAAGAACGCAGTTCTCGGTATGCAAGTCACGCCATTAGAAGCCGGGGAGATCAAGGTCGGGGATGCAATCGAGGTGTTGGAGACGGGGAGTCACTACTTCCTCGCCGGTGAAGGCGAAAAGGTCATAGGTTGAAGCCACGACCTGCGCCGCGGCTCAGAGAAGTAGCTTCCTACCAATAAGAGAGAACGGACTCCATCCTCCGCTCGCTCACTAAGATAGATCGTACCTTTCCCCGCAACTTTCAGCTGGGCCAGATGACGCTATTCCGAATGCGGTTTGCCGAGTCCCTGACATTCTGACTTCACAAGTCAGAAAGTCAGAATGCTTCATCAGCTGTAGCACAACATTGACAAATCAGAAATTGCACTGGCATCTTCGTCGTTTCTCATATCTCCCAACTCCAGCACCATAGGACTCGCACTGCACCTCTCTACACTCAATATTCTCCACCTCCAAACACCAGCTCAGTCTCCCACTCAGCCCGAAAATGACAACCAAGAAACCAACCATCGTCCTAATCCCAGGCTCCTTCCTGCACTCCTCCCACTACACTCCCATCCTGCAGCCCCTCATCGACGCTGGACTCTCAGTCCACGTCCTCGACCCGCCATGCTACTATGCCAAGAAACCCGGTCCGCCGCCCACGATGTACGACGACGCGTCCTTCGTCGCCAACTTCGTGGAAGGTTTGGCTGATAAAGGCGAGGAAGTCGTGATCGTGAGCCATAGCTATGGCGGCACGCCGGCTTCCGAGGCGGTCAAGGGGCTTAGCGTGACTGAGAGAAGGGAGAGCGGGAAGGAGGGTGGAGTAGTGAGGATGGCGTTTGTTACGGCTGTGGTGCCGAAGGTGGGCGGCGGACTGGCGGATACGATGGGGGTTGTTGAGGTGCCGATGGAGGCTGATGAGGTGAGTTGGTGTGTACTGTCTTACTGACTGAACATGGTGAGGAAGCATGACTTGGAGAAGATATGAGTCGAAAATCGATCACATATTAACAAAACGCAGGATGGCTGGCTCCTCCACACCGATCCCTCCGTCTCCGCGGCTCTCTGTTTCAACTCTCTGCCTCCCGCCGAGGGCCTCGCGCACTTCCAGGCCGCAATCGGGCGGCACAGTGGCCTAGCGTTTGGAGGTAATGCCAGCACGCTTAGGTATCCCGGATATAAGGATGTTCCGGTGAGTTGGTTCTTGTGCGAGGACGACCGCTGCGTGCTCCCGGCGGTGCAGGAAACCGCCATCAAAGACATTGAAGAGAGCTGGAAGGGCACGGAGAGAGAAGGAATGAAGGTTGACGTTACGAGGGTTGCCTGTGATCATTTCCCAACTCATAGTGCGCAGAGCGAGTTGACAAAGTGGTTCCAGGGGCTGGTGGAGAAGGGTGGTCAATGATAGTCGTTAGTGAGGGCCTGGTATACTGGTATGCATGGTGGGGCGTTCAAGTTTCTATAGCTGCGGCGTGTGCATAATGGGAAGTGAGCTGGTAGGCGTGCAGAGTAATGGCATTCATACCTTTCATTAGTGGTTGATAGAGTCCTACTGATATCTAAACAACGACACTTACCCGACAGCTGCCGACTCCGGTGAAGATTGAGCTTTCTCTGGAGTCAAAATTTCCGGCAGAATGTTTCGATTGCATGTTGTCATGTTGTCATGTTGTCATGTTGTCATGTTGTCATGTTGTCATGTTGTCATGTTGTCATGTTGTCATGTTGTCATGTTGTCATGTTGTCATGTTGTCATGTTGTCATGTTGTCATGCTGTCGTCGAACGAGCAGTGTGGTGCAGGTTGAGGTCGTAGTCGAAGCTAAGCGATGAAGCTGACCATCGTCGTCTCCAAATCCTGGAGGTGCAGTCAAAGTCAACGATACACTCCTGTAGATCCGAGAATACGGTATCATCAAGTGAAGGCTCAATCCTGGCTGCGAAGGAGTCAACGAATGCCCAACGGAGACGGATTACCCTGTGATGCCCCTGAACTGGGGTAGCGATATTCGGCGAGGCATCTCTGAATCAAGCGAGGCGCGTTAACCTAGCAATACCTAAGGAGTCACAAAGAAATTAATGCCGTAGTAGCAAAGATAAAGGAGTTAGCTAAGGGCTTACTACGGCCGTGCAACACTTTAAATGCTCTTCCGCTAACTACAAGTAATCTGCCCTATAGCGCATTGCCTCGCTGAACATTAGGAGTGCCTCATCAGATATCGCTACCCTTGAATTGAAATGGAGCAGATGTCGGTGTTGATCTATGGCCTTTTAGAAGACATAGATACCAGTCTAGGATGGTTACTTTTGAGCGCGCATATTAACGTCAAACAAAACATGGCTCAGCCCGTAGAGTAGAATCAATTGAAATTATGGGCAGACTGCTTTTGACGTGATATGGCTGCTGGTGGCAAACTGGATGGGCTGACTGGCAAAGTGCCGTCGATCGAATCCTTGGATGCTGAAATCACAACCGTCAGAGCAGCTCAGTGAGGATCCAAGTCTGCTAAGCTATACCAAAATGAAATCTTCCCTCGGTATACCCACCTCTTCAAGAGGCGTAAGTAGATTCCCATCCATCTTGCCGTCGAGATAACACTCTCCAATGAAGGAATACTGGCCTTCGACCTGGCGTTCTCGTAAGAGATACGGTACATCTCCACCGTAAAGTATGACCACGATATCGCCAGGCTTAGTGCTTGCGGGACACAAACCTTTCGAGCCGTCGTCCATTTGAAGCACACAGTGATCAAGGCAAGGCAGCGCAGCTGGAACTATCAGGCGGCCACCATGAGGATGGCCATGCGCTACCCAATGCTGTAGCGGATTGTCCCAGCCTTCCGTGTAGCCTTTGAAGGCTTCAGTGACCGGAGTACTATAGATTCGACCGGCACCGGAAGCGTCGAAGACATTGTTGAAAACGCTGAAAATGTCAGTCCCGAGACACTCACGGTGCAGTTGATATGGGCCGATGCTCCGAATATGGCCCAGTCGATAACCTTGAAGTGGCAGCTTTCCACGCTCGGAACCTTCCCATACAATAGACGACACATTCGTCTCGCTGCCTCCAGTCACTTGGTAGCGTCTTGAACCCCCAAGAGATTTGTTCTCCCACTTGCGCATACCAGAGTACCACATAGCCCAGGACGGATGATGGGACGGTGCTTGATCATGGGCCTGAGGCTTTTTGGGACCGGTGCAGTCTATTGTTTGCCATGTACGACCTCTGATTGCTTGTATGGCAGACAGTATACGCAGTGATTTGGTGCCCAGTATCACCCAGATAGTGAAGTCCATAAACAACTCGCTTGCGGACTTCTGGTAATCCGGATAGATCAACTGATTCCACTGATCTTGAGACGATAGTGCTATTTCGACCAGACCGTAAAGACCGTAGATGTGGTCCCTCGGGTCAGAAGCCCGCAGATCTAAGCCTTGGATAACCAAAGTAAGAAGCTTGTCTTGTCGGGAAGGCAGACTCGTCTTTGCCATTGTCGTGTGACCATCTTTTGAGCAGCAAATCTCGGCAAAGCTGGTCCAAATGAGAGCGAGATTCGTATGTTGCGTTCCTGGTACTTCAAAGCTGCCGTATTTGGATCAGACGTTGGCTTTCCAGATAGTCTCCCACGAAAGCGTACGTCTACCGTACATGAAGATGCTTCTGCGTGCCAGCCAAACTTCTTGTACAACCCATACTCTCGAAAACCACGGAAGTGCCAGAACTCGATTGACTTCTTTGATAGGCAAATCATCATTGCTGACACCTGGAAGCCCAACCTTGAGTGACCCGTCACTAAGCGCCTCCTTGGTTGGCATCACATAGTGAGGCATGAGTTTGTTGACAGTATCGACGGAGCACTCTGTATCAGCATCACCCGCGCCCAACCAAACAATGACGCTTTCTGCACCTGAGTATATATGGCTCATCATGCCAACTTGTTGAGCCCGCTCCGCTTCGTCTGCTTGATTGATACACAATTGGTCGACCCACAAGGTCCGCGGGTGAATCGAATTACGAAGATGCAAGAGCGCAGACCCAAGGTTTGGTGAGACCTGTACTTGATGTATGCCATGGTCGTCGTCCAGACACGTAATGATTGTACTGTCACTACTCTTGTCATGACGCTGATTACCGAATGGCTGACCCCAACAGTATGAGAGTGCCTCGAACTGAGGACAGCTGGCGTCAAGAAGATCAACGCTAGTGATATTCGCGCAAATAGGTTCGCCGTGTCGACCAGGAAGTAGGGTCAAAAGGCGTATTGTGTCACCGCCAGGATCGAGCCTGTCGTAATGCGGCTGTGACCACGGCACCGACTCCTGTAACGCAAGATCTTCTGCACACTGCAATTCAATCTCGGCTTTCCGAAGGTAGTTGACCCAACCAACGAAATTCGCACGTGGCCAAAGCTGGATAATGTCAAGTGGCTGTAGTTCTTCGACGAGCAGCTGTAGTGTCGCGCTCGTGCCATGCGTGCTGTCAATCAAGGTCTCTCTCCACTCAGCAATACCCGCAGGGTTTTGGAATATGCATTCGCGTGGGATACTAGTGCGTCCGCTGGGTCTCTCGACGTTGAGCTCGTACCAAGTGAATCCTGGCTGGCCGATGCGGTGCTCTTCATCGCAAAATCCTGGGACGTCAGATGTGACGGTCTGCAGAATCTCAGTGACTGACCTTGATCTCGAGATTCTAGTCTTATCGTGATGCCGGCGACGCTCGCAGCGTTGGCTGGTACTTGCAACTCAAGATATGGCCGGGAAGGACAGTGTGTCGTCACCATTAAGAGGTCGTCCCGACCTGCACGTTTGTTGAGGCTCATGATAGCATTGTGTTCTGCGACATGTCCGCTTGCTCCGAGGATTCGATATCGTTCTTAAGATAAGCGACATCGTGGCTGAGGCGTGCTTGAAGCGCAATGTAAGCATAGGACAGGGGTGGGTATTATTATAGAGATCGAGCGCGACCTTGAAACGGCGCGGGGAACAAATACGCCATCATAATCGCCATAAAAGGCAATACCTTCAATGTCAGAAGTGGAAGCACACAATCATGTTGATCAAGGAAAGCTTGCACCTGTCGAGTGTTTACCACCTGTCGAGTGTTTACCACCTGTCGAGTGTTTACCAACCTGAGCACGAGCCATGACGCCAATGGGTTGCAGCTTCCCAAAATCTCAGGGTCCCAGTGCTGGCACTCAGCGCAGCAAGACAACCCCTGGAAACGCATCTTCAAGAGATCTGTAGTGTCAATTGCAGACATGTCCGCGCTCTCATCTTGGATCCCACCCGCCGAGGGCCTGCTGCCCAAATGGCTTCTCTTCGTACGTCAACCCCTCGTCCCCACGCGCCAGTCTGGCGTGAGCACTTGCGTCGCAACCACAGAACATTGCCCACTCCACTGCCTGCGTTCCCCTGCCCTTTGCCTCCGTTGAAACGAAACACTAATAACCCCAGGTCTCCCTCGTCTCGACCCTTAACTCAATCCAAGCCTACAGCACCCTCGCGTACACCTCGCGCGTCTACAACCCAACCGCACTCGACCCGCCAGCGCGCAAACCCGACCACGTCACCTGGCTCTCTTCGCGCACGTTCGGGACCTGGACGTTCCTCACGAGCGTAATCAGGTTCTACGCCGCGTACCACATCAACGAGCCGGCGTTCTACCAGCTCGCTATCTGGACGTATGCCGTTGCGTTTGCGCACTTTGCGTCTGAGTGGTTTGTGTTCGGCACGACGAGGTGGGGGAAGGCCCTTGCGGGCCCGGTGTGCGTTAGCACGGGGAGTTTGCTGTGGATGTTTGCACAGTGGGGGTATTATGTGAAGGCGTGAGGGAGGTGGGTGGAGGATCATGCTAGAGAGACGTGCACAGGGCTCGTTTGGGAGGTTGTTGTAGAGATATGGATCCAGCATACGGGCAGCATTTGTCAAGGACGTAAAAGTACTGTATGATATAGGTTCTTCAGCGCTTCTCACGATTGCAACGAACTGCAACAACACTTGTCGAGCAGTGCATAGAGACATGGTGATGAAGCCGTGTGAGAGGTCGCAAACGTTGCAGTGACATACGATGCGGCGAGGGTGCTGTCAAAACCAGACGGGTAATTTGCTGTGATGTTGTGGTGCTTCCTAAACACTAAGAATCAATATTGTGTACCCTGAGAGGCACTATCACTGCAAGACCAGACGGGTCTTCATCCTGGCTGTAGCATGCACTGTTCCTCCATCACATCACCAAGAACCATTCTGACTTTTGACCCGCCTCGGGGCGTTTTGGCCTCCGAGGACTTTCATTGATCGTAGCTGGAGAAACATACATGGCCCATTGGACTCCGGTTCCTTAACCCAGATGCGAAGTGACCATATCGAAAACCATCACGCTCAGCCCAACCAGCCTGCTTCCTTTTACTCGTCATAATCCGTTACTCCAACCGATGCATTTAGAACTTGGAGAACTGCTTGGCAGCCTGGCCCTTGCGGGGGAGGACACGGAGGACGTTGAAGCGGACGGTCTTGGAGAGGGGCCTGCACTGGCCAACGACGACCTGGTCACCGGGCTCGACACGGAAGGCGGGGGAGACGTGGGCGGCGAGGTTCTTGTGGCGCTTCTCGTAACGGGAGTACTTGGGGATAAAGTGGAGGTATTCACGGCGGATGATCAAGGTGCCTGAAAAAGTTAGCTTCCCATACAGCTAATGCAACCACGCCCGTTCTTTTTCTCTCTGCGCGGTTCGAATGTTTTGACGTACGGTGCATCTTGGTGGACATGACGGTGCCGGTGAGGATACGGCCACGGATGGAGACCATGCCGGTGAACGGGCACTTCTTGTCGATGTAGGTGCCCTCAATGGCGTTCTTGGGGGTGCGGAAACCCAGACCGACGTCCTTGTACCATCTCCTGGTGCGAGTGTTCTTGCGGGGACCGCCGGCCTTGTGGTTCTGGAAGATGTGAGGCTGTCGCAGCGCATTAGCATTCGCACTCGGTGTGGCTGTCGCGGCGTTGTAGTACCTGCTTCTGGAAAGCGCGCTCCGACTGGACACTGTGCCTGTTAGCGACTGTTCATAGCGACTCCGTTCTCGAGGAATCGATTTCTTTGCGCGACGTACGTGAGCTCGGTAGCCATTTTGCCGGTTGCTGTCGTTGGTTAGTTTGACGGTCGGTCTTCGTGAGGTCGCGCTGCAGTCAGTTCGAATTTCGCTTGTTCGCTTGCTTAGCGTGGAAGGTGCGCAGCCCGGCGTGGGTTTCTCCGCTCCGGACAAACACAGCGCAGGTGCGACCAATGAGCCTCGGCCGCCGCCCCACTGGGGAGCTGGGGGAACAGCAACTCTAACTTTTGTCCGCATCAATAGCTGTCCCGTTTCTCCTGTTGTTCAGCAATTGCCCACGATGGACGCCCTCTTTGCCCCCTTTGGCGTCCGCATTGAAGCCAGTAATACGCTCGTCCAGGCCGCCTTCTCTGCCTTTCTCCTGGTTGGCATCGTGACTTTTGCGGCACCTGTCATCAGCACCATCCGTGTCCTGCTGAGCTTGTTTGTCCTCCCCGGCAAGGCTGTAGGTGCCCCTCATCACCATCATCCTCTGTCAACGTAATCACCTCAAACTCACATACGAGATAGCTCACCGAGTTCGGTCCTCGTGGCACATGGGCTCTCATCACCGGAGCCTCCGATGGCATCGGCAAGGAGTTTGCTCTCTCCCTCGCAGCCAAAGGCTATAACCTGATCCTCGTGTCTCGCACCCAGTCCAAGCTCGACTCGCTCTCCGCCGACATCACCTCCAAGTATGGCCCCAAGACCTCGGTCAAGACGCTGGCAATGGACTTTGCCCAGAACAAGGACGCCGACTACACCAAGCTCGCCAAGCTCGTTGACGGACTTGATGTCTCCATCTTGGTCAACAACGTTGGTCTGAGCCACAACATCCCTGTTCCCTTCAACGAGACACCTAAGCAGGAGATGAACGACATCATTGTCATCAACTGCATGGCCACCCTGCGCGTCACCCAGCTCATCACTCCTGGTATGCAGGAGCGCAAGCGTGGACTTGTCCTCACCATGGCCTCGTTTGGTGGGTTCTTCCCAACACCCCTTCTGGCGACCTACTCCGGCAGCAAGGCCTTCCTGCAGCAGTGGTCCACCGCTCTCGGCTCCGAGCTCCAGCCATACGGTGTCCACGTGCAGTGCGTCCAGTCCCACCTTATCACCACCGCCATGTCCAAGATTCGCAAGCCCTCCGCTCTCGTACCCAACCCCAAGCAGTTCGTCAAGGCTGCGCTTGGCAAGATTGGCCGCTCGGGCGGTGCGCAGAACGTTGCATTCACGAGTACTCCTTACTGGAGTCACGGACTGATGCAGTGGTTTCTGTCGCGCTTCCTCGGCGAGAGGTCGCACGTTGTCGTCAAGGTGAACCGCGGCATGCACATCGACATTCGCAACCGGGCGTTGAGGAAGGCCGAGCGTGAAGCCAAGAAGCAATAAAAAGACGACACCTCGCCTGTCCATTACGGCTCGCAGATTCGCGCATGCATCGATTGCACTTGACGGCTTGAACGACCCACGATCCCATAATTACCAACAATGAATCTACGATGATGAGCGAACGCATCCAAACGCCTCGCTCCATGCTTAATCCCATTTCCAAGACCAATCCATTTGTTCATTTCGTCGCGTTCCTATTCAACTCAGTCCACCCCCACTGCATCCTCAACCCTGCATGATCCGCTACATCATCGTCCTGAACTGATTCTGCATCACTCTCTGCCTCCCTCTCCACCTCTTTCTCCAACCGCATTCTGCTGACATGGATACATCCTTCCTCCAACAGCCCGCCGTGGAGGAACGAAGTCAGTGGGCAGGGCGCTGAGGTTGGCATTCGGAAGCTGCTGGCTATTAGTGAGGAGCGAGGCGCTGGGACGAAAGAACTCACATGAACCCCGGGCCCTCCATGAGACTAATCATGAACGTCCCGCCCGCCGCGGCCACGAGGCGGCGCAATGACATAGTCAGGCGCGTTGAGGCCTCGTGCGCTGCTATGCGGATCGTGTAGATATCGGCTGGGCGGGTGGGGAGGTTCGGTACAAACATGTTCGACTTGAACAGTGTAACCCCGTCTATGTTTTTCTTCGGTCGCTAGAAAGTTTGAGCTTATCGTCGGTGCTGAGTATGCTGTCGCGTGCCTGCGTGGGTGGGAGAAGGCTGAAGTAAAGTCCTCAACCACCAGACTCGCACAAAACAAGCAGTCAAAAGCTGCGGTGACAAGTCGATTCTTCACAGCTCTGGTCGTCTCATAACGCAACACAAGCCCAGAATACCAAAAGTTTCCGTCTCCCCGGGTCAGCCTGGACTACATAGCCCGTGATCTGTGCTGTAATCTTAACTCACCCAGCCCAATGCGACCCGCAGCATCGTGGCGCTTACCTACGTCCTCGTGGGCCCGCCCGATCCACCTCTCACGGATGTTATTGATGAAGGGTTGCCCTTTGTACTTTTGCTGCTCTAGACTTGGTCAGCTTCCTGCGACCCACTCGGAAGCACTTCAGCGAATCGGAGAATTGGCGAACAATTAGTCAGTCTGGATATGGAAGTCGGTAGTCATCCCCCATACTCAAATCTTGCTGAAGATGGAGTCTGGTGCAGATGACACGGCTAAGTGCAGCTCGGAGATGCGTGGTGGTTTGCATCGAGTATGGGCGCGGGAAAAGCAATCTCGGATCCGGGGATGTAACATCACAATTGTAGTCAATCTGAGTTTCCAACAGATCGATTTGTGACGCTTGGAGCCCTTCGCTGAATTTCTAAATCGGCCCTTTGTCTTTGTTGCCTGGTGGATTTATTGTTGACTTGATGTTGAAGTCATGTCGTGTGGCCGTGACGGAAAGATCTGAGGTGCAGCCGTTGTGCTAATCATTGCTTTGGTTCCGAGGACGTGGGTCAATGTGGTACCTCGCAAGGACGCGGCGGCTTCGAGTGACTGTACCATCTGGCAGGAATAAATAAACACAGGATTCGCAATCGAGCATTGGGTTGTGTCACTTGCTTGTCGTTCTGACGATTGGCAGTCGTGTTAAGGGAAAGGAACTGGCTCTCACCCACTTAGGCATGTCGCGTACAGGACATCAAGGTGATTACAATATGCTTTATTGCTGAACTGTATCAATGGAGTGTATTGCAGGCGCCGCGATCGCTATGCATATCGCTATGCCTACCCTATCTATGCAAACCTGTTGCGAATCTTAACCAACATTGCTATGGCTGTGACGTCCAGAGGTCACGCACGCGATTCCCAAAATTCCCAAAGGGTCCCCAATGGTCGTCAGGATTATTCATCCGCTGCGTTGCCTGCGAATCAATCGAGAACGCCATATGTGTCGAGGTCGTGGAAGTCTCGCTGAGGGCAGGACTGCTTGTCCGGCCTACAGGCAAATCCAACATAGAGTCGTGGTCTACCAAGGAATCGTAATCGGGTGAGGGGAAGACTGCTGTAATTGGGCGGAGGACTATGATCGAGCAGAAACCTGCAATCGACTGGAGAGCTCTTTGCGACCGGAGAGACAACAACGGGAGGCAAATTGATAGAGGGCAGGTCGACCGGAGACGGTGGGTTGGTCTACAACTGGTCCTTCTGCACCTCGGCGACCTTCTCCCACAAGGCGGCGGCGCGATCTACTTTCAGCTGCACGTTGTCAGAAGTTGTCCGGACAAAATCACCGTGAGTTACTTACCTTGAGAAGATGCATCTCCAGAGTGCCCTCAGCGTTTGGTGAGTTGAACAGCAACCGTCCGTCCTTGGGCTTGGAGCCCTCGGAGTCTTGACCGAGGACCATGGTCTTTGTAACAGCGGAGTTGAGGATGAGGCGGTGGGTGCCGTCGGCGCGGAGCACGAAGCGCGCTTTCTTTGGCGACTCCTTGGTCACATTGAGCTTGATGTTACCGACGCCGCGTTCCTTCCACGTGCGCTCTTTGCCCTCGCCCTCCATAGTGTACAGCTTTGCGCGCCCAGTCCATGCCAAGTCTTCGTGTTCTTCGCCGGTCTCTGTAGCTGGAAAATGTTAGTCCGATTGAACATGATGATGTGCTGTGACTTACGAGCTGCGCTGGACAACGGCTGGCTTGCGCGGCGACCCTCCTCCGCGTCTTTCTCAGAATCATCATCGCCATCTTCTCCATCGGATCCATCGTCTTCCTCCTTGTCGCCAGGAGCGCCGAATGCTCGCTCAGGCTTTGAGCTCAGACCGGTGATGCCTGGTGCGCCCGGAGTTGCGAACGAGCTGGTCCCGAGAGTGTTTGAGCCGAAAGAGGAACCGCCGAAGCCACTGCTGGAAGCGCCCCCGAATGTGCTACCACCGCCGAAGCCCGACTTTGCACCTCCGAGGGACCCGAATCCGCTCGCTGGAGGTGCTGCGGCCGTTGAAGATGTAGACGCAGGGGAGGCAAAGGAGCTGAGCTTAGGAGCGCCGCCAAATGGTGATCCCTTTGCAGCAGCACCAAAGCTTCCAAAGGGCGATGAGCTGGAGCTCGCTAAGCTGCCAAAACCGGAAGCTTTGAACTTGTCATCTGAAGTTTGGGGGAGGGACTCGGTCTTGTCTGAAGGCTTTGGTGCAGCAGGTTTGGCGGCCATGGAGGCGAAGGGTGACGCTGCAGATGTGTTTGCGAATCCACTGCCAGCTTGTATAGGTGTTGTTGACTTGATCTCTTCTTGATCGCGCGCTCGTTTGGCTTCGCGCTGGTCGCCTCCCTTTGTCGCTGCTTGGCCGTTGACAGGCGCATCCTTCGTGCTGTCCTCGGCAGGCTCAGAGATGGACTCATCGCGTGGACGCTTGTTCTTTGGACTTGTGCTAGCTTGTACCCCTGTGTCTGTGGTCTTCTCGGTGCTCTTGTTTGGCGAGGCTGTTCCGGCGTCTGTCTCTTCGATCCTGGATACAGGGCCAGTCGCGGGCTTGGGCATAGCTCCGCCCTCAAAGTCCATGGTGATGTCCCTCGATCGCTTGCGCGCATGTCCCTCGGGTTTCTCTGAGCCCTTCTCTAGCCGCTCCTGCTTCTTGTCTGGCTGCTTGTCCCCCTCTTTGTCGTCATCCATATCCTCCCGGCTGCGCTTCCTCCGTAACCGCCCACGCTCGCTGTCTGATCCTGAGGCGCTGTGGCTTCCTGGCTTGAGGGTCCCGTTCGCAGCATCCTTGGCGTGCTCTAGCACCGATATCGGATTCGCTGTAGCGTCTATGCTTGTCTTCTGGAACTTCTCGCGGACGGGCCTGCCCTCGCTATCGCTGCTCTTGTCGCTGCGTGCTGGTGATACTGCGGCCTCTGCAGCTTTGGGCACGGGGCCTTGTTGTTCGAGCGAGCTCATGGCACCGGCACTATGTGTTCGTGTGCTGGGTGTGAGGGGTGTTGTGGTACGCGCTGACGAAGGGGTCGAGGGAGCGTGGTGTGCAGATAAGGGCGTGACTTGTGCTGTGACTGGGGAATAGTCTTCTTTGGCTACGGGCGATAGGTGCGTCGAACTACAATGGTACTGTTCGCAGCTGTGCAAGGCGTGTTGTTGTGTGGACTGGCAGCGGAGGTGCTGCGGCGAAGCTTGGGGGCGAGCGAGGTACAAAGGGCCTCGGCCTTTCACGCCTGAAGAAGGAGTATTGCTGTTGGTCGTGTGGGCGGCGGGCGTGTGCACGGCGAAATCTGGCGAGGTATAAGATGGTGGGCTCGAGCGTGGTGAAGAACCGTAGCCGCGGTGGGTTCGTTCGGTCGTTCGGTCAATGCGCCTTCGACTATTTACTCGGGCCTGCGGTTGCTGCGCACTGAGACTCTTCACTTCTGGCCACCAATGCGCTCGCTACGAGACATGCAATCACACACTTCAGGCAGACACGCGTGGAAAGGAGAGGGCACAGGTGACAGCGCGTTGCGGACGACGACTGGACGGAAAGGCGCAGATTGGGCGCTTGGCTGTCGAGTGCTGTGTTGTCGGTGACGAGGTGGGGTGTGACTTAGTCGAGACCGGCTGCCGTCTTCACTCATCTAATCGTTTTTAAAAGTGAACGTCGATATTTTGGACACAAATGATCTTGACAGGATGCTCGAATGTGGTGGATCATTTTTCTCGAGGAAACGCCCGTGTCTCATCGAGACGTGCTGCTCGACCTGAACGCCTAGTATGGTACAACTACCAACGCCCGCTGCAGCACAGCATACTTCATAGCAACCAGCTCAACTGATGAAGCAGATGCAGCCCAGCGCAATGTAGAAGACAAACAGAGGGTATACTGCAATCCCAACACGATTCCTAACCACGCCCGAGCCGCCCATAATGCTGACCCCTGCCGCCAACGACCACGCAATGAGAACCAGATAAACGGGTATCCTGACAATCATGGGTATGCCTACTGCACTGAGCAGCGAGGCGATGACGAGCGGGAACAGCGTGTAGCCGATGATCGAGATGGACTGGAAGAATGCACTGGAGGCGTGTTAGCATGCCCCTCATACTAGAGTAGGAAGTTGTCCACGTACATGTTGCCTCCCAAGAGCTTGATCTGCAGCGTCACCACAGCTTCGCCGATCCAGACCATGGCAAAGATGCCCGAGAAGACCAAATCCCGCTGGTCTGCCTTTGCTCCCCGCGAGAGGAACAGGCTGAGCAGCAAGCAGAAGATGAGAGGGCCCCACAGATCCCAGTCCCGTAGGCCCTCGCTCATGCCGCCCTGCAGCAGCACGTCCGCGTCTGGCCATCTGCCTGCCAGGCTCCTGATGCCGCCGCCGAAGCCGTCTGCTTCACCGCGCTCAGCGGCTGCGATGCCACCGCCGTGCTGCATCATGCCGCCGAGCAGGTACTTGGGGTACAGCACCTGCTTCAGCTTCTCCCAGATGGCGAGCAGATCGCGCGACAGCGTCTCCCACACGGTCTCGTCGATGGTGTTGGTCGGCGCGCGGCGGTCCTCGCCTGGGATGCTCGAGGTCAAGTACGACTGCGTGTTTGCACTGCCGGGCGCGATCCTGCCCGTCAGCGGCGCGCGGTCCGAGGTCCCCTGCAGCGGGTCATCGAGGTCGTCGAGGGTTGCTGTAGGGAATCAGTCTGGTGTTGCAGTGCATCATGCATAGTGTATATTCACCATCATCCGGGTCAATCAAGTCCCGCTCCACCGCGTCGTTGTCGTATCCCGCGTTCGACGTGGACGCGCTCGGCATCATTGCCGCCATGCTGAAAACCCTGCGAGAACGGGACGCGGGCTAATTCGAAAAAGGGCACGTGGTAAGCTCGAACGTTGTTGTTGAAGATGCGCTTGTATCAAAATGATGCCAGTTGGAGCTCTCGCTGCGGCCGCGCTCCCTTTCCGCCCCAAGAGCAGTATGGTCTCCGCCGGCAGGGATGTGCTTGGTCGCCTCTAGCGCGTGAAGGGCACCAGACGTTGCTCTTCACTATTTATGCCCGAATCATGCTACCGTCGCTGGCTCCCGTCTCCGCGTTATCTGTCGGCGGTATATATTGTGTTTTCCGCCTCCCGCCTTGAACGCAGCTCCAACATTGTTCGTCGCGCATCATGACTGACCCCGTGCTCAACGACATCTCTCACAGGCGCTTCAACCTTCTGCGAGGAAGCTGGATTCTGGTTTCGCCGCACCGCACAAAGCGACCATGGCAGTGAGCATGGCCTCATACATGTGCTCGAGACTTTCACTGATGTTCTTCCAGAGGTGCGCAAGAGGAGCCCTCCAAGGTTACACTCCCTCAATACGACCCAAAGGTGTGCTCACCCCACTTGGCAATCAATTTCATCCTTGTGCTGACGTCGTCAGTGCTATCTGTGTCCGAGCAACACACGAGCAAATGGCGAGAACAACCCCAAGTTCACGAACACATTTGTGTTCGTAAATGACTTCAGCGCCGTCAAGGAAGAGCAGGAAGACTACCATCCAGAATCCAACAGGAAATCGCTAGCTTCACGGCTGCTTCGTGCCGAGGCAGTCACAGGAAAATGCTATGTCATCTGCTTCTCACCCAACCACAGCCTCACCCTCGCAGATATGAGTCCTGCCGAGATACTTCCTGTAATTGAGACCTGGACCAACATTTACACATTGCACCTGGATCCAACATCACCACTTGCTAAGCTTGCCGCAACAAGGTCGATCCCCGAACTCGAGCAAGGCCAGCTTGAGAGGCCAAATGCGCAGTATCGATACATGCAGATCTTTGAGAACAAGGGTCAAGCGATGGGCTGCTCGAATCCTCACCCTCACGGCCAAGTCTGGGCCACGACATCACTTCCCGAAGAGCCTGCGCTGGAATTCCAGCAGATGATCAAATATCGTCAAGAGCAGAATGGGTCGCACCTGCTCAGCGATTACGCCGCCTTAGAATCGGGACAAAAGGTTCGCACCGTGTTTGAGAACGAGGGCTTCTGGGCTGGTGTACCGTACTGGGGCGTCTGGCCGTTTGAGATCCTTTTGACAAGCAAGCAACACAAGAGGTCGCTGGTCGACTTCAGCAAGGCGGAGCGTACGCAGCTTGCAGAGGCTATCGCAGAGATTACTCGCCGATATGACAACCTCTTCGAGACACAATTTCCGTACAGTAAGTTTCATTGTCGGCTTCGTTGCTCAAACGTTTGACTGATGCGACATCAGGTATGGGTGTCCACCAAGCACCCCTAGAAGGCACTGCCGATGAGATCGAATGCAGCCACTTCCACATCCACTTCTACCCTCCTCTTCTGCGCAGCGCAACCGTCCGCAAGTTCCAGGTCGGCTACGAGATGCTAGCCGAGCCTCAGCGTGACATCACGCCTGAGCAGGCCGCAGAGCGTCTGAGGGGTTGCGACGGCCCACTTTACCGCAAGAGTCTCGAGGTGAAGCGTTCCATGAATGGGACCAACGGTGTCAATGGGGTCAACGGGAACCACTAAGCCTCAACGCTGCTTCTCCAGGTAAATTAGAGATGGAGGGGCGTTCGGAGTACCATCGGCGACAACGAGGTGTTGTCAAACTGCGCAGTATCTTGTTGTATTCCCCAGATCTTGTCATCAATCTGTCCGAGGAATAATTGAAAGCAACGCTATATGTCGCGCGGTAGAGCGTGTGGGTGGTGACGGAGGCGCGCTTTCAGATCGAAGACCTGATAAGGCATACAATTGAGCATAAAAACGGTGGAACCAGAAGCTCGCTAAGTACAGAGTACAACCAAGCGCCTGGGCAGCTAAAGCGGAGCGCCTGCAGAAGCTTTGAAATTGGGTCAATGCCCTTGTCCCCAGCGATCCTCTCACTAGTGATGGTGAATCTTGTTGCTGAGGATGTGACAACTCTCTAAGAGCTTGTCTGAGCACTCAAGGAGAAGCTTGCTCCTGTGATAACCAGCTCGGAACTTAGATCTGAGCCAAGGTCCGATACCTGTCCGACTCGGACCCTGGCCAGATCCTGGTTACTCACAAGCCCCTATCTTGACCCTGGACTATCG
The DNA here is from genome assembly GCA_022225945.1 of Didymella pomorum. Lineage (NCBI taxonomy): Eukaryota > Fungi > Ascomycota > Dothideomycetes > Pleosporales > Didymellaceae > Didymella > Didymella pomorum. Next base: position 4 of record JAKJXN010000019.1, on the reverse strand, counting down.
GACA